>JARQZK010002178.1:0-440000 GCA_030704885.1 Cynegetis impunctata | reverse complement strand
TTGTTGGTTTTATATGAAATTTTGAAATTCTGTTTATGATAAAACAATTCCTGGTTTTCGGAAAGTTTGCCCAAGTATGTTAAACTGTTAAATACTCTACTTTTCTCGAATATATGTGGGTAAACTTCTGAAATTGCCATTTTGTATTGTATCTTTGAATGAGGCTGTCAATCATATTGGGTGAATAACCATTATTTACTGCCATTTCTTTAATTATATGCAATTCCTTTCGTCAATGCTATGACGGAACGCGTTTATCTACTCAATAGATTTTTATTCCAACCTGTGAAAAGTTTTTATTACTTTATAAAGTTATGAATATGAACTTTCACCAAGTAAATATCAATTCAATGCATATATATATATATATATATATATATATATATATATATATATATATATATATATATATATGTACTTATTATCTTTTATTAGCGAAAACAGGCTATTTATGATTGAGAAAGAATTTTATTAAGTTTATAAAATTCATTTGGGAGAATTTACAAGTTTAAGAAATAATGTATTGGCATAAAATTTGAAATAAAATATCAATTGTTCATTTTTAGAAAAATTGGATATTTAGTGGCATAAAATAAATTCAGGATTTGTCAATTTCAATATCAAAATCATAAACGCTCTTCCATAACCCTCTTATCCCTACCTACCATCATGTTGAATCATTTTGTATACATACGTTGTTCTGGCGAGTGCTCAATGCCACCATTAAGTTTAGGTTATTTCACTCCTCTATTATCAAACAAATTGCTAAATGACATTGTTTATCGGTGCTTCCTAAAATCGTTAATTATACACATATAGATCAAGCCTTCCAAGTAACATAGTAAATTACCTATATGTATCAAAAGCAGCTTCATCAAGACGACACTTTCATAATTATGTGGTGTTTGCCCTACCGACTAATACAGTGAATTACCTATGTATATGTATCAAAAGCAGTCTCTCATTAAGACGACAGTTTCGTGATTACGCGGTGTTTTCACACCATGTAAACACGACTACACCAAAACTGTTTGAAGAAGCACTTGAGATTGACGTTTTTCTTTTTCGGGGTTCGCTTTTGACAATTTTTTTGACGAAAAATTTCTTTACGATTTCAAACAATTGTATTGAATTGCTTTGATATTTTCATCATAAGATCTATATGAAAAGAATATCTTCCGTTTGAATTGATAAGAATTTATTTGTAGCTTAACGTTGATAATGAAAAGGTTGCTCAGGATATTTATGGAACGAGAAGTTATCTTAAGTGTTTATCTAATTAATTTATTTTTATTTATTTATTAACATAATTCTACAAATCATCAATCATGATGTTCCCGCAGAATAAAATAATTTAGACAAATATATCAAAGAATAGTGAACACTATGTTGGATGTGTCTTTGTGTAACCATTGAGTGCTCCAGTGAACAACTGATTTTTTCACGTTCAGTCTTTTCTTCACTTCAGTGTTGAATTTGAGCAGGCCATGCTCGATTTTGTACATAAGTTTGCACTGCTCAACAACCTTCGTGGTCTTCATGTTAGGTATTCCGAGAGTATCATATAATTCAGCTGTTGGAGTATCATGTGGTAAATTGTATATGGCCTTCAGTGCTCGATTCTGTAGTCTTTGTATCGTCTGAAAATTGCCGATAGTTGTATTTGACCATATACCAATCAAGTAGGTGAGCACTGAATGTATAGTCGAATAATATATAGACTTTTTCGCTTGTTTACTGAGATAGGGACTGACTGTTCTCAATGCTCCAATCAAAGGTGTAAGTTTACGTGACAAGTAATCTATGTGCACATTCCATTCCAGTTTTGTATCGATATTTAATCCAAAGTAGGTGTGCACATTTTTTTGTTTGATTTTGATTTCGTTAAGTTTTATGTTAAATGGTTTTGTGGGCTTATTTTTCTGACTGAAAAGAAGAGCAACCGTTTTATGTACATTCAAGATGAGCCTGTTGTTGATTAGCCAGTCCTGGAATCTTTTGAGGTCAGTCTCAATTTTCTGCTGCAAGACGTCGAGATCCCTACCCTCGTATAACAACGCTGTGTCGTCAGCCAACATATAGTACAGCGCCTCCAGTCCTGCAGCTTCAAGATCTTCCACATACAAGAGATACAAAAGTGGACTGATCACTGATCCCTGCAGTACTCCCTACAATACCCTTTCCTCTGAGCTTCTTGTATTTCCTATAACTGTGTGATGTCTTCTGTTCTTCAAAAATGTTTTTATAAGTGTATGGGCTTTTCTGTTAATAATCATCAGTGAATTATGAAAACTTGGCGACACTAAATATATGATACACCAAAAATGTCTAAATATAAAATTGATGTGTTACAAAATTCAGTTCTAATGAGGAAGGAATATTACCTACCTTAAAATAGTAAAATTCTACTTAAGCATCTAGTAGTGAACACAATTTCTCTCTCCATCACTCAAAAATCTCATGAGCAGCAGAGTTCCATCATTTAGGTCGTGTTTTCTATTAGTCCAGTCACCAGCGGTAAATAACTGTAAAACCGTGGAATTTTGAGAATCATCACCGATTTTGATAAAAATTTGGATTTAAGCTCTACTTACCCTCTCCTTCAAAATCTATACTCTGTCGAAATATGCTTCTTATTTGTTAGGGGTGTAAGCTAACCCTTAGTGCAGAAAACTAAAAAAATCGTAGATTTTAGCATGTGTTCAGTTGAAATTAAGTTTAAATGAATTATTTGTAGATCTTTTGATTCATTCAAACAAGTTTATGATTAATCAGACAGTTGCAACCCCTTTAAACCATCCCCTGATGGGTATTTATAACTTGAAATAATTGAAAATTGCGTCATATTGAAATATTATACTCTATTTAAATGAAATTATCAAAAAATAAATTTGCCTAGACGCTATAACCCTTATAAGTCTTTTCCTGAGAATATGAATTATTGAAAAATAATCTCAATGATTTTTTCAGAATAGGAAATTATTCAAAAGTGCATTAATAGATATTGAATCAGGAATATTTCATCAGTGATATAACTCTTGTCGTTTTTTAAACGCAACCCTTATGAAAGTCACCCCTTGTGGCCAAAAATATGAGAATTGCGGTTTTTTTGCAGTAATAATGAGAAAAAATGATAAAAATTCATTTGCACTGAATATAGTTTTTCGTTTCCTCATCGCTCTCGGTATCCACGTCTTCCTCTTGGTCTAAAACTGGTGTCCTGTTCAGACAAGTGTCTTCACTGCAGGTTCTGCACATTGCATTGCAAAAGAGGCCTACTCTTCGGTAACCGCACGCTGAACTGCATCCCTTTTTGCAATTACAAAAAAACATTTGCAAAAGCTCCTTAGGTGCCGGTTCATTTTTGTTTTTGATTGGATGTAAAATTCCGTCAATTTTAATCCAATCCCAATCAAAAAAATTGATATTTCTGTTACCCAGCCATATTATTACCCAGCACCAACTGTTGGGACAAGAGATGACAATCTAACAGCCTTTTTTAGTGTATTTAAGGTATAGTGTCTTTAGTCCAAACAACATTTCGGTACAGTATCTACCCTGCTTCTGAAATATTTTCAAGCGTTGAAGAACTATAATAAATCTTCGCCTTATATCTTACGTCGGAACGTTTTTCTAAAATGTCGATAAAATTTTTTTACCTTTATTGAAGAAGGCAGAAGTTGAGTCACATCCAGTAAAGCTGTGAGAAAATAGTATCAAATCTGCACTGTTTGAATATTCGTTTCTAAACTTTTAGAAGAATATGCCAGTGAAGCGAGATTTTTCTCTGAAATTAAAAATTTAGAAAGTTGGTTTTTCGACGATTACTCCCTCATTTTTTAAGCTATAATATTTTCAAAAACACGTTCTGTAGGGAATTTCAGAGTCTTTGACACCACGTTGATTAAAACTTTTCTCAACCTTCCATTTGAAAAGGGTTGACCTCAAAGGGCTTGGATGAGCCACAATTAATACGCGAATGAAAACTTTGAGCCAACATATCTCGTTCAATTTTCATGATACAGAGATCAAAAAAATATCAAAATTTTTAGTAAAAAAAAACCATACAATTAACCTTAAAAACAGTTTTTCATATCTTGAATATTTTTTGGTTTATTTGAGAAAAATACATTTTTTTTTCAAAATTACGAAAATGCAATTTTCAATTCAATCAACAATTTTTTATAAGTTCAGCATTCTAAACTTGTCAAATCACATGGATCATATTGATAATACTTAAGTTAAGATAATTGAAAGTGGGTTATGATTAATTTCATTTAGGGTGATCATGACGAGGGAGTAAGTGTTAAATTTTAAAAAAATAAAAAAAGTCACTTTATTTTTGTTATTAGTCAGTCAATTCTTATACAAAAGACTTTTGTTTAGGAACTAATTTTGAAGGTTTCTTCTTCTACTCTAAAATAGGACTCTTGAGTTTTACCTAAAAATTGCACTCTCTTCTAATTATTTAAGGTTTAAAGTTTTCAATTTTGGGTTTCCCGAAAAATAACCATTTTTCAACGAGTAGGTAATAACTCAGACGCGAGTCAGACGTTGTTGGGTTTACAAAATTGGGTTGTTTCAGATGATTTTTCCGATAAAGTGAAAATTTTTTGAATTATTCGTAGAAAACTGTTTAACAATATGCGTTTTTTCAATGAAAATTGCACAGCTTCAATTGTTAATAACTCGAAAATTATATTTCTACAAAAAACTTTATAGAACAGAAGTTGCTCAGAATAAGTCAGTTTATCAATTTCTGATGTTATTTTGATTGAAATCTATTTCATCTCTTAGAAAAGGTAGCTTTCACCCCTAATGCAAAAGCAAACTTCGGCACATTATAGATTTTGAAGAAGGTTATAAATACTACCTAATTCCCAATTTTTAAGAAAATCGACCTTGATTCTCAAAATTCCACGGGAAAACGGCTGGTGACTGGACTATATGTAGATATTTTTTATGTAGGTATTACATACATTTTAAGCATTTTCAGTTCCAAATAGCAGCAGATTGCAAAAAAAAGTACAAACCACTGAAAGATACTTTTTCAACACATAAATCCTTCAAAAATAGTTCCTTTTGCTCCATACACCTCCAATTGCGGAGTGTTGATTTCTAGATATTTTGTTTATAATTGATCTCTATGTCTTTTTCCGTCGGTTCTTAAAACTTTGAGTATCATACCTTCCTATCACTGCATTCCCACAATTTTGACCAAATTCACCCAAATATTGGTTGCTTTGTTCTGCCTCAAAAATAACCACATATTCAGATACGAAACGTCAGCTGATTTGCTCTGAATTGTAGCCACTGGAAGAGTGAAAATGTAACAATATAGAATATATATCAATCATTCAAAACCACGAAATTCGTAGTCCGGAGATACGAAACGAATTTACAACCACTCCAGCATTTTTCTGTTGAATTTCGCTATTGTGCAATAGTGTATTATTCTCAGAGAAAATACGAAAGACAAGTAAATCTTTCTCTCCCAGAAACTGTTGAAAATAAAAATGAACGCTAAAATCAAAAAAACATTTACTCGAGTTAGAATAAATCTTCAATAACTGCAATAATATTGCTGGCATATACTTATAAAATTATTCTCTGAGATGTTGCTTCTTAAAATTCTTATTGCGATAGTTGAAAATTTCCTACTAAATTTTCACGGTAGCTAGTGTGCAAATACATAGCTAGCTTCATTGGAAATATTCAATAATTTTCATAGTTAGCTAATTTAAAGTATAATAATTCCTTGAAATTTACTCTTGCAATGAAACCTCAAACTTTTTTAATATGATTGGGAGTGTAGCCAAATGAATATAATGTGATTTATTTCTATACATTTTTTAACTGAAAAATATCTGAGAAGACAGTATTCATTCATTACCATTTAGTGAAAGTGGTACTGACAAAATAAGGTTAAAAAAAGTTGAATTATTTGATCATATAGTTATATAAATAAATATAACCTACTCCAGATTTCAACGATTAATTTTCATATATAATACCACCAGTTTGTTGCTTAGGCAATTTCGCGAAGGACATTTGTATCAAAATCACGAGCCGACAGGCGAGTGATTTTGGAAAAAATGTCATGAGCGAAATTGTCTAAGCAACAAACTTGAATGTTACAAGAGAGAAATTTCACCTGCTTAAATTTCATCTCGAGTGGTATTCGACATGACTATTTCACGAGAAAATATGTCTAACAGTAATATAGTCACATTTAAGAAAGTCAAGGAAATAAAGATTCATGAGAGAAATGTCAAAATATTATCGATGAAATAATAACTTGCTAAGTTTTGCCGGCTTGCATGTTTTATCGCTGTGAAACGACAGTTGCATGGAAACTTCCTCACTAAAAATTGAATGAGTGAAATAGTCAGTAAAAATTATGAATTACCAGAAAGCAACAGAATACTATTTTTTAATTCAAATAACTAATTCTTAAAAAATACCTATATCACATAGAATAAAAATTAGTGCAATGATTGTTCTACACAAAAGCTAAATTAAATTCATACTCACTCAATCTCATTGAAAAAAATAGTGTTATTTCTTGAAAAAATCGAAATCCTATCTTAAAAATCTTTTTCGAGAATATAATGAGAATATACGTGGATTGATAATGATATTGACTGTGAAAGAATTCTTGATTCTTATTAAATTTTCAACCTGAACCAAACTAAAAACTTAATTTATAAATGAAATGAACCTACTGATATTTAAAATAAAAAACACTTGGCTTTAAGTTTCACAAATATATTGAATAAAAATTAACAATTAAATTAGTCAACTAGTTTCGGGTTATGGGCCCATAACCCGAAACTAGTTGACTAATTTAATTGTTAATTTTTATTCAATATATTTGTGAAACTTAAAGCCAAGTGTTTTTATTTTAAATATCAGTATTCAATCATATTTCACCAAGTGATAAGCGAAACTTCAATACTAGAAATGACCCTAGTTTCCCGCTTGGGATGTACATACACTTTAAACTGATAATATCAAAAAGCCTGAGAGCTTCATCACTAAGGTCTCATTTTTTTCTTCATTTTGTTATTCTTCACATACAGATTCTACAATTCTACACCCTGCTAAATCAATTTGAATAGGTAGAAGACAAAAAGCTCGAAATTTGCAAAAACGCATGAAATTTCTTCATACAAATTATGGTGGTACGAGAAAACAAGAAAAAAACTCCCAAATGGCACTTTCCTAACATCAAGCTGATTCACCTAACAATTTTTCTCCTTCTTACTGAATTTGTAGTGGCTGTAGAAACGTGGAATACTCCAAAATCCTCAAAATAGATCAAATTTTCAACATAAAACTTGCGGCGGTAAAAGAAAGCAATTGAGAACAGCGTAACATACTTCAATTATAAAAAACCGAAAATGCATACCAAATTTTGAACCTCTAAATCAATCATCAAAAGCTGTGGCTATGCGTAATAACTCAAAAACCACGAAAAAACTATTAGCTCTACATAAAAAAGGCGGCGGTGAGATAAAAGAATTTATTCTGTCAAAAGGCATTTTCTACGCATCAATTTGATCCACCTACCAGTTTTTAAATCCCTAACTCAATATGAAGGGAGTCTGGGGGTGCAAAAAGCTCGAAAATGCCCTAGAAGGTTAAATTTCATTCATAATTACTTTCCACATCTTTTGATACTATTTTCCACTCATGCACCTTCGTGTCACTCCCTTACCAAAAAATTAGAGATGACAATATTTCCACCGAGTTAACAATTTTATCTCATTCGGAGTGATGAGGCCGCTGGAAAAGATAGTGAAAAAATATATATATATATATATATATATATATATATATATATATATATATATATATATATATATATATATATATATATACACACTGTATATATATATATATATATATATATATATATATATACAGTGTGTCCACTATAAGGACTTACCACCCTGTAAAATCGTTAATATTTTATCGATTTTGAAAAACTTTCCTTTGTTTGATAGGTATTAGGAATGTCCATCAAACAAGAAAGTGATCATATTTTTGGACTGTTATCGTGGCCAACTTCGACTAATTTTATTGACCCATATTTCAAGAAGTACTATTTGGGATTTTTTTTCACAAAAAATAATGATGGATTCTGAATCAGAATCATTGGAACATACCCATACCGATTTTCATAGTCATCAAATACAGGGTGTTCGAAAAAACAAATTATTATATTTTTTTTAATATGTCATCAAAAAATGTACTATCATGGTATTTTTGGAAAAAACTAGTGACAAAATATTATTCAGGATTGCCTTGAACATATCTGTATCAATTTTTATAGTTCAAATATACAATTTGTCTGACGGAAAAAAAAAAGTATAAGTGGGAAATATTTTTTCTGTACGATACTTCTTTTAACAATAAGTGTTATTCTCAGTCAAAACTTACAACTCCATGAAGAAATTATATTCAGTCCTAACACAGAAATTTGAGTGAAATTGAACTGGGTTTTAGTACGTTATTGGATGTCCTATATCGGCCCTTAACGGCATCATGAACGGGTACCTACTCCACTCAGAGTGCTGTGAAAAATATTATGTTATTTAATAGCTGTCAATTAATAATAGTTTAGTAGTTTATACTGTTTCAAAGGCGGGGAAAACAGTAAAACTGTCATATTCTTCACGGGAAAGAGTGGAATTAATAAGATTAGTTGGTGATAGAACGCGTACTTTACGTGAAGCTGATGAATTCAACAGACGTCATACAGAACGTAGCATTAACCATGTAACAAATTTTTTGATCAACATGGGAACAGTAGAAAGACTTCCAAACCAGCATCGTAATAGTCCAAGATCCCAGAGCCGCCAGACGATTCTTATTTTCTCAGAAATAATATGTATGGGATGAAGTAGTGTTCTTATGTACAGAGTGGTCCAAATTGGACACTTTTGATAGGAATCACCTATTTCTAGAGGAGTTAGAGAAAAACTAGCCTACATGCTACGAGGTTGATTTTCGTGAGAAAATGAATGCCGAAAACCGCACATTGATATCTTGACTTGTTCGAAAGAAACAAGGTGTTTTTCAATTTTCTGCATTTCTGACCCAACCCCGTAACTTGTTTATTTTTGAATATTTCTTGTTTCTGTGAAAACATTCTTCAGGCACTTTTTTGAAAGGAATCTAATGGTGTTCCTAGTTTTTCATTAAAAAATATGGTTTTGAAGCTATAACATAAACTTGTATTTTTTCTTATGGACAACCCTATATTTTTTTACATATTCGTGTTTGAAATGAAATTCTCTTTTCAAATATATATAATAGTTGCTACTTCTCTTTGAAAACATTCATTTTGTGGCTGTTTTCGAATTATTTTAGATGAATTTTCAAAATCTGGGTTGCCATGCCTGAATATGAAACAAATTACCTTATCAACTAGAGTATATGCGTAGTGTCAAACAATTAATATAAAATGCAGTTTACTTCACAAGTTTAGTGTGCTTCTTTGAACTGGGTTTTGAACTTACTAGAATACTTATCTGCCTGTTAATTCAAAATGTATGAAAATTACGAAAAATATGATATGCTAAAGTGTTATTGGGAATCACATGAAGATGCTCAGGCTGCCAGCAATCTTTTCTTATACCGATATCCTGAAAGGAGACAACCGTTTCGGGATATGTTCACTAGATTGCAGCAAAACCTAGTTAATTACGGTTCTTCTTCAAAACCAAGGACAAAAGTTTACGAAGCCAGGAATAGAGATAGAGAGTTAGAAGAAATAACGGTTTTGGGGGAAATACAAAACCAACCCAATATTTCACTTCGCAAAATGCAGTTGAATGCATGTATTCCAAAGACTATAACAATGCGAATTCTAAAAAAATATAAATTCAAACCGTATAGAGTAAGAAAAGTTCACAAGTTACTACCAAATGACCTACAATTCTGGCTCGAATTTTGCCAATGGTATTTAGGAAAATGTGCTGAAAACTCAAACTTTGGACAGAACATCATATGTATTGATGAAGCATGCGTTAGCAGCTCTGGTATTTTTATAGATACAATTCCTACAATTGGACTTTGGAAAATCCACATATTATAGTGGAGACACAAAATCAAGGCCGATACAGTTTCAATGTTTGGGTCGGTATTTTTAGAGGAAGGTTTATCGGTCCCTATATCTATGAGGGTAACCTTACGGCAGCGCGATACTTGAAAATATTGCGGGAATTTGTTGAACCAATAATGGATGATTTGCCATTACAACAAATTGGAGACGTATACTTCCAACAAGACGGGGCACCGCCATCATAACGGCGTTTTTAATAGTTATTTATGTACCAAGTGCGTTATATAGATCCTTATGCCCTGAGGGAAACATTCGGCCCGAGGGCCTCTGGCCCGAGGGATGAATGTGCTCCTATCTATGTTCCTTCTCATAGTAGGCATGCCATTTGTTGATATTTTGACGTTTGTGAATATTTTTGTCATCATATTCAGTGAATGTCATGCTGTTTTCTCTGTGTAGTCTTATAGAAATAATGGAAATGAAAATGAATTTACCCAATAATATCATAGAAAATGCAGCCAAATCTGCGAATAATTCATTGCCGGAGAAATCCAGAGTCGTATACGACAAGGATTATGAAGTATTAAATCAATGAAATTTGCTTCATTTCTCCTAGTACAATAAGCGGGCGATTTGAATCCATTATGCCCGCAAATGCGGGCATAATGGCCTAGGGCATAATGAGTGTGTTTATAGCAACCGTATCCAAGGTGAAATAAACATATTATATACAAGTGAAAAATAAATGAAATATTTACTGGGGAAGAATAAAGGACCTCACATATAAACGCCATCCTGATTCCCGAAGCGTTGGAAGCAGCAGTACGACATGCCTTTCGTTCAATACCTGCGATAGAATTGATTAATGCTGTCAATAATGTAAGGAAGCGAAGTCAATTATGTTTTGATTTAAATGGTGCTCAATTCGAACACATGTTGTAAATAGTTTGAAAATATTGTTGTTCTTTTTATTCTATTTTTTGATTAAATTTATGCGTTATTACAAAATAGGCACTAATTATTCTTTTTAACAGCTGTTATGTAGAACTATTTTGTTTCGTATTTAGGCATGGCTACCCAGATTTTGAAAATTCATCTAAAATAATTCTAAAACAGCCACAAAATGAATGTTTTCAAAGAGAAGTAGCAACTATTATATATATTTGAAAAGAGAATATCATTTCAAACACGAATATGTAAAAAAATATAGGGTGGTCCATAAGAAAAAATACAAGTTTATGTTATAGCTTCAAAACCATATTTTTTAACGAAAAACTAGGAACACCATTAGATTCCTTTCAAAAAAGTGCCTGAAGAATGTTTTCACAGAAACAAGAAATATTCAAAAACAAACAAGTTACGGGGTTGGGTCAGAAATGCACAAAATTGAAAAACACCTTGTATCTTTCGAACAAGTCAAGATATCAATGTGCGGTTTTCGGCATTCATTTTCTCACGAAAATCGACCTCGTAGCATGTAGGCTAGTTTTTCTCTAACTCCTCTAGAAATAGGTTATTCCTATCAAAAGTGTCCAATTTGGACCACTCTGTACTTTCAGTGTATGGATACCTGCTTCATGTGCCGACGGCCAATTTTCAGGTGTCAGGTGCTAAAGATTGAAAAAACTCCACTCACTTTTCTTATTTTCCTAGTCTTCTTAATTTTTGTATACTACGATATTTAATAAGAATAACTTGTTGACATAATTATAAATTGGTTTATCATTATTTTTATGTTATTTTTTCTCGGGCTCCCTGTTTAGCGATAAGTTACCTTCAAAATCATGAATTTCGGTACATATAGGTATGAAGTAGTCTTTAATAAGAAACCATAATTGCTTATTCCCAAAAATACTACAATAGTCAATTTTCAAAACATCAAAAAAAAATAATGATTCGTTTTTCGGACACCCTGTATAATTTGATGACAAAAATTGGTACAGGTATGTTTCATCATTATTTTTTGAGAAAAAAAATCCCTAATAGTACTTTTTGAAATATGGGTCAGTAAAATTGATCGCAGTTGGCCACGAAAATTTTCAAAATCGATCAAATAATAACGATTTTAGAGGGGTGGTAAGTTCTTATAGTGGACACACTGTATATATATATATATATATATATATATATATATATATATATATATATATATATATATATATATATATATATATATATATATATATATATATTTTTTATTTTTTTTCTGATATTTCAAAACAAAAGTCGAGAATCTTGGTGTATATTTTCGGGGAAAATGCTATGAAGAAACCGCAGCATAATGTTTTGTATCATATACTGTTGTTCCTATTTATCTTCAATTATTAGTGTCCAACTTTAATTTATTTTATAGATTTGGAACCTTTTCCTTCTTCAAACGAATTTAACGAAACTCACTTTAATGCTGCGTCCAGAAGTACCAACTTTCAACATTCCAACAAAGACGCTGACTTTCCTGAGGAAACTGGAAAATTTCACTGTTTACTTCGGTAACATACAGCAGTTGCCATCATTCGCCTTTCCGACACAGCTGAAAGAAATCATCATATCCGGCAGTGGCATCACAAGAATAGCCAAACACTGTTTTTATAATCTACCTAATTTATACCTGCTACAGCTAGACGACAATGAAATAACCGAACTCAGACAAGATATGTTTGTGAAATTGCCGAATTTGAGAAAACTCATTCTGAGCAAAAACAATATTAGTTCAATTCAGGATGGAACGTTTTCACATTTGGCAAATCTAACGGAGCTTCGACTAGATTCCAACAGCTTGGTGACTTTAACCAATTTGACTTTCAAGGAATTGGGCCATCTGAAGATTTTGGCGTTGGATAACAATAAGTTCCAGCAATTTGATGACTTCATCTTTGAACAACTTTGGGAGTTAGAGGTGAGTTACTATCAAAAAATAAAGGTGATCACAATTTATTAAATATGAAACTTTATTCCTATCAAGAACAAAACAACCTTCTAATCGAAATGGTCAATTTAAAATTTTTTTTTATCCAATAATAAATTATCAGAATTGAAAGAACGTTCCGTGTTTCTTTGAAATTGTTGAACAATATATTTTCATTTGTAGATTTCCGGATTTCTATTGTCTATAAATCTTAGGGGTGAAATTGTATCTGTAGTATATGAGATTATGATGAAAAGGGAATATATGCGTATTTAAAATACTGTGGAGTGAATTTCAAGTTAAGTAAAACTGGTAGATTGAAATACAAATTGCTCCTATCTGAAAAATAAATTGAGATTTCTGACAAAAAATGAGGCCTCTAAATAATTCTGAAACAATATCCTCAAATTGATACAGAAATAAACTGAAATGGAAATTGCGCGTATCTGACAAATAAATAAATGAAATTGGTGTATCAAAACAATAAAATACAATAATAAAGTTTGTCCAAGACTGTACCATAAAACATTCATTATACATGTGCTTCCTAAAGTGTAACACTACCTATCATTCAATAGTGAATAATGGTTCAACACGTATATCTGAACTAGAGAACATCATCTACATTGATGTTATGATTATGATATTATTATTGTTAGATTTTAAAACATTGATTTATTTATAAATTCAATGCCTTCGTTTATTTTCAATCATTGTTCTGTTAATATTAATTTAAATAAATAAATGCAAAGTTATCTATTTCATTTTTATCAGAGTGAAAGAAAGGAATGGAATCGATGTCAAGTGAAATAGTAGACGTTTACGTAAGCAGTTTTCAGTGAACACAGAAAATGTTATGTTATGATAACTACTTTTATTTTCAAACGTACGATAATAACGTCATTTCCCGATTGACAGGATCATCGAAAAGTTCTATTTCTCCGCCAAGGCGGAGAAGTGTTGCTATGCAACACTTTTCCGGTCAAAAAATTCTCCAATTCAAACGTCATTTTTATTCGTTAAAGTTACATTGAATGTTCAATTGGTCAATGTTGCATTTTGAAAATTAAAACCATGAACTGGTAGGATTCTGTCTCGGATTCTGTTCAAAAGCTGATGCCTCAATAGAGTAATCTGAGTTGCTGGTTCCAGGGAATTCGTTGACGCTCAATATCCTACCAGCAATGTCATTCTTATTTCGCAGAGAATCCTCGATATAGCCTTCTGCTACACTACTTGACTTCCAACCTTCGTGTCGTTTCAAAGACTCAATGTTGGCTCCTCCATCTATAAGTAGTGTAGCAGAAATTCGCCTCAATGAATGACCTGTGTATTCGCTTGGATGATTCAATTGCAAAAAAGTGGCAACCTTTCTTGGAACACTTCCTATAATACCATGTATTCCCATCACAGCTCTGTAGCATTTTCCAGATTGATATTTCAAAAAAAATCTATTTTCAACGAAATCCTTTGGTCTTAACGCAGTGTGTCTCCGATAAATATTTAGATTATTCTCCCCGATAACTGTGAATGTTCGAACTTTTCTCGTTTTACTATCAGGAATATTGACTATTATAATATTTCCCTTGTCCTCGATATCTGTACTTTTCATTTTCACCATTTCGTCACATCTGCAGGCACCAGCTATTCCGAATAATAAAACAATCTGAAATAACCACGTGATCAAAAATACAAAATTAAAATTACTTGAAATATGATAGTTACCTTTAATCCTAAATATGAATCATCCGGTGCTTCGAAGAGAAAACGTTCGAACTCTTCCTTAGAAAAAACTCTCGATTTTTTTGGAAGATATCCTTCATTGGACTTTTTCAAAAATATGCGCAACTTCAGATATTTACCAATATCTATTCCATGTTTGATCGCTAGTTGCGACTTTATCATTGAATATCGGGCCCACAAAGTAGAGGATTTCCATTTTATTTCTCTAGCCATTGAATTGAAATATGCTAGAAGCACATTCTCTTGGTAAACTGTCACATTTTTCGAATTGCACCATTTCACGAAGTGATCATATGCTGCAGAATATTTTTCAATAGACTTCGATGGTCCAAGGCTAGACTCTGCTTCTTTGACCAAAACCTCAATTTCTGAAGACATTTTCACTTTAAACCACTTCTCACCAGGTTGCGAATTATAACTATCAATATTATTTTACTTTAAGTATATCTGTCAGAATCAATTTTGTGTGGCAACCGTAACTAGGAAAATGTTCCATAATTCTTAACGATCGTAAGTGGATAGAATTATGTGCGTAAATGTGAATCAATCCAAAAATGGATATTCAGATTTTTATGAATTTCAAAACGTTTGAAAATAAAATAACATATTTCATTCGGACTTTTCATGGCTCGCTTTCAATTACCCGCCTCACTACGTTCGGCGGGTAAGCTCAAGCTCGCCATGAAAAGTGACACTTCTCCTCCTTATGAAATAATATACTATTATTGTTGAAAATGCAGATTATTACTAATTTTTTCGAGGAAGTCGTGGACAAAGTATAGTATTCTACTCGCACAAAAATAGCAATCATTTTGTGCTCGTTGAATAATATACTATAAATAAAACTTTATTATTGACATTTGTGTCACTAGGGTTTCTTTAAATATTCTCAAGTGCATACTGTAGGTACAGTATTCACTTCGTAACGCTCGTCATGTATTATTAACAAATAGGTATATGTTGAAATTGTTATCAATAGTGTTTCATTATGAATATCAATTTTCAGCCCTATCATATATATATATATATATATATATATATATATATATATATATATATATATATATATATATATATATATATATATATATATATATATATATACATACATATATGAGGAGAGAAAATGCTCAATCAGGTATGCAGTCTTAGGGCTGACTAAAAAGAAAACTCTTGTTTCTGTTCAAGCTTTCGAGTCTTCATTGGCTATTCATCAGGAACTCTACAATAATCATCATAAAGATATAAACAACATTATAAAAAGTTTGTACTGTTTCCACCTGTTGAATTCAACCTCATTTTCGTAAGTAATATCTGTTTAGAGGCATTTTATAATGTTGTTTATATCTTTATGATGATTATTGTATAGTTCCTGATGAAGAGCCAATAAAGACTCGAAAGCTTGAACAGAAACAAGAGTTTTCTTTTTAGTCAGCCCTAGGACTGCATACCTGATTAAGCATTTTCTCTCCTGAACTTAGACAGTCGTCTAACCTTAACAATTATATATATATATATATATATATATATATATATATATATATATATATATATATATATATATATATATATATATATATATATAAATTATGTTGAAACTATCTCATTTCAAGAAGATCAGTTGTGGGATCCATTTTAGTTTCAGCCGCATAACGATAGAATTATTTTGAATCAAATGCACAATTTTCTCTCTCCTCGGTTCTTCTGTTCCGCGATAGAAAATATTATATAATCAGATTTTCAGAGAAGTTCTCTGAAAATCTGATAAGCAAAAATACAGATGATCAATTCGAATACTATGCCTTGAAGTATGTAGACGTCTCTGTAAGGAAATGGCTTCATTGTTCTACGAAAATCAGTCAGAAAAACAATGATAATTACATTTCGAATCTGATTATCTATCCTCATCTCGAATGAGAACAGAACCAATTCTCGTTACGTTTGATGTCAAAAGCAATAAATACATGATACAAAATGAAGAGATAAAATGATTAAAGAATTATGTCGAAATTGATATTGAATTAACGTTCTTTCGTATTTTGACGGGATGGAGCGACATAACAACTTAAATTATGTTTTTATTGATCTTTTGCCTAAATCTGATATTATTGAGTTAGATTATAATGGATCTTCACTTTTCAAAAGTGCTTTAGATTTTGAAATTTAAATATAGGAGAATTTGCTCAAGCTGGTCTATATTTTACTTTCATTCTTAAATAAAGTTTCTATCCTGCAGATATGGGATGATCAAAAAATTTCGAAAATATATAATAAATATACCTACAAACTTTTCATTGATTTAGATCTCAGTCTCACATTGAAGTTGATGAAAAATACGTGATGCACTGTTGATTACTGTCAGCATCGCATTATATTGAAAAAATAACAATAAAAATAAGAAAGAAATAAAAATTGAGTATATTCAAAATTAACGCAAATAGAACACGACGCTTTCCGATAGGCTTAACCTCATTTTGTACGGAATTCCTTTAAAAAAATTTCTGGTTGAAATAATCAGAAAACTGCACTAGTAAATAAAAGGAAATAATTCCATGAATGCTAGGTACTTCTCCACGACGAAAACAATCGATTGAAAATAATTATCGATATTAACGTTATTGTTTCCTGATTTTAATTTTGAAACATGCGAAATATGCCCTTTGGTGATCTGAGCTCAGAATAATTAGATCTGAAAGCC
Source organism: Cynegetis impunctata (assembly GCA_030704885.1). Lineage (NCBI taxonomy): Eukaryota > Metazoa > Arthropoda > Insecta > Coleoptera > Coccinellidae > Cynegetis > Cynegetis impunctata. Next base: position 422,582 of record JARQZK010002178.1, on the reverse strand, counting down.
ATATTGTATTTTTTAAATAAACAATTTTCTTCAATATTGTCAGTTTTATGATAACCTGATGTTTATCTGAATATTGAGTTGTGTTTACTTCTTTTAGGTCCTTGATCTTGACAACAATGACTTGACCCACATCTCCAATAGGACGTTTGCTGGCATGATAAAGCTGGAAGAGCTCACTTTGAGCAACAATCACCTCAGAAGTCTATCTGAGGATCTCCTGGCAGGAATTCTAACGATCAGATATTTAGACTTGCGTAACAATGTACTGAAGAGACTGTCAAAACAGACCGTATCTCCTGTGTTGGCAAACATAGAAAAACCGACTGCTGAGCTATTTCTTTCAGGTAAGTACTTCATTTAATTTCTTGTGTATTCATCAAAATAGTCCTGCCACATGTTGCAAGCAGCTTATTCTGGTTGAAAGGAAAACAAATTTTCCGTTGTTATTAATAATAGGTACTGAAACTATATTTCAAATTTTCAATACAAAATGACAAATGCGCCATAGAAGCTACCTGGCCACGTGTTCTACAAATATCATTTCTACAGTATCTACACAGCTGATTTTCACAATTATTTTATATCAAATCCTTAGTCATGAAAAAGAACTTTGATGTGCGAAGCTTGACGACGCTCGGTCAAACGGTGTTGAAGTTTAGCAAGTACATATATACAAACTTCCATTTTTATATATAATACTTACCTTTTGTTAAGACTACCAGGCTCTTGATAAAAAGAGTCACTAGTTTCGTAACAAAACGGTAGCTTGTTGATAAAATCGGTTTTCACACATCTGTATCCTGTTCTTGCTTATAGAACATGAATAAGTATGTATATATATATATATATATATATATATATAGGTATATATATATATATATATATATAAATATATATATATATATATATATATATATATATATATATAGGTATATATATATATATATATATATATATATATATATATATATATATATATATATATGTTCTCTCAACATAGTAATCGGCAGTAACTGGATGATATACTAGTAAAATTTCGTGTGTATTTATACCTAATCCTATTTAATTTCTCAACTTTTATTTTAAAATTATTTTGTAAATTTTGACCCTGGGGTTTGGCGCACCTAAACGATGGCGCCCCATTGCACAATTTGCACATATGGTAGCGGGGACCCTATATATATATATATATATATATATATATATATATATATATATATATATATATATATATATATATATATATATATTATATATATATATATATATATATATATATATAAATATATATATATATATATATATATATATATATATATCTATATAAATATATATATATACATATATATATATATATATATATATATATATATATATATATATATATATATATATATATATATATATATATATATATATATATATATATATATAATATATCTATATAAATATATATCTATATAAATATATATATATATATATATATATATATATATATATATATATATATATATATATATATATATATCTATATAAATATATATATATATATGTATATATATATATATATAGTATAAACGTTAAGGGTATTCCGACTATGGGGCTCTCCAATTACCAGTCAATTTTGTAATAACAACTCAATATTTCGTCCAACTTTGCGGACTTCATCAGGAGAAAACTGAAATTACATTAAAAGTTACAATAAAAATCACATGTGCCTAGAATAGGACTTACGATACTAAGACAAATTTTGAGCTGTACATTTCTCAGAAACAGACAATTCCTTCGACATACAATTCAAAGCGGGGTGTTAATCACCACAACGCCACATGACCCTGATATCCAGAAAAAACCATATTTAAAATAGTGCCGTTTCTACAAAATTTGATAAAACAGACGTGTTTACCTACGGCATCATATGGAAGGCATCTTGTTTAGTCATGTGACGTCAGATTGACCAACCTCAGTGCAAAAATTTACAGTAACTAAACGAAAGAGCTGGTTAAAAGACATCCCTATATTAAACTTCAGTTGATCTGAGCCAACATAACAACATACTAATTCTATATTATAAAACTGTAGGACAACGATATTCAGAATCAAGGGACATACCAAAATTCTAAAATAAAATAAAAATGAAATAAAATATAAAAAAATATAAAAATATATAAACCACAAGAACCACGGTCTACATATGAGTCAAATAATTCCGTGTTGGTTGTAAAAAGCATGGTATAAAAATAATAGAAATATTATAATAAGTCCCATTCGTAAGTTAAGCACGAATGAAATACAAATTTGGAAAAGAAACATAACGATAAATCTAATAGGCCAATGCCATGTGACAACTCTAACATATCAGTCCGAAAACAATGTGATGATTTTTAAAAGTGCAACTCTACCCAGAAGGATACCCACCATCAATGGTAAGAAGAAAACTATAGATGTTACTGATGCCCTGTGTGTCGGATTTAGAGTTCATAGTTTGATTCTCCTTAATATAATACATCTCTGAGAAAAGCCTTTTCAATTAAATGTCCTGTGATCTTGGTGTGTTGGTCAAGAGCACATCGTTCTGGTCTCACCCTAGTATCACTTCTGTGAAGAGCTACCCTCCTGCCCAAAGCTTGGGAAGTCTGACCCACATACACGAGAGAACAATGCTTACAGTTGAGCCGATAGATGACATTCTTCATCCTTGTAACCTGAAGGACGTCCTTTATATTTCCATACAGTGACCCCATGCCAACCAGATTGTCACTGCCCACCCTTACGTCAAGATATTTCTTGAAAAGTTTTTTTAATTCGCCACTTAGTTCTCTTATGTACGGCAAACTTGCAAAAGCGACCTCACTGACGTCTACACTGGACATTCTGCCATCGTCTTCAGGTGGCCTTGGAGAGCTGTATAACAACTTCTATGACATTCGTCTTCACCCTGACATCATGGAAAGATCTCTCATTTATGTACCTGCCCGAACTGCTGGGCTTCCAATACCAATCCAAGATGATGGCATTGTTTTCATCTCCAATAACTCTGGTGTCAAAGAAAGGTACAAAGTTGTATATATATATATATATATATATATATATATATATATATATATATATATATATATATATATATATATATATATATTATATACAATTACGCAAAAATTAACTGCTCATATACGATCGATTTGCAGTCGTGAATAATGATTTGCTATTCTGATTGCTTATAGAATATTATTCAAGCTTAAAATAAGTAATAAAGTCATAAATCTGAAAGGCTTGCTTCGATTTGAAATGAACTGAAATCTAACGATGCTATGTTAGAAGAGCGAGTAGATCCCTTCTCCAGAGTTGCCATTATCACATGTAAGTTGTTTTTTGTGAGGAGACAAGAAATTTAATGATAGTAAATGGCTTGTGTATTATTTTGAGAATGAGAGGAGACCATTAGTAGCGTTGCATTTGCTTGCTAGGGTTGTAAAAAATCGAGATAGAAACACGAGGAATTTGCTTTTTATTAGATATTACTGCGAAGATAAAGTCCATACAGAAACACGAAGAATTTTTTTTTTATTAAATATTACTTAGAAGTAATTAATGTAACAAGTCCATTTTGTATAAATATTTCTTTTATGATATGATGGCAGTTTTAACGATTGAAAATTTCAAGCTCGTATTGAAATCTAACCAAAAATATGATAAAAAAACAAGAGTATAATTTTTAATGAGTAGGTTTATCAAATATGAATTAATAATTACTCAAAGAAAGAAATTAGGTCACAAATTGAAGAACACTTGAGCAGGAGGCTCTGTCTTAGCTTCTGTTTTCTCCTCATATTTCTTTATTTTTGTATACAATTTCTTAGCCACCTAAGTCAATTGGAAGAAACTATGGAGGTAAAAAAACCTTAAAACCAATGAGAATACATGAAATCTCTATATTTAAATGGCGGCGGTTAGGATACATAGTTTAAGCCTCACCGAAACATCAACTTAACCCACGTATCAAATTTAAACCATCTCACTTAATCTGGGAAGTTGGAGAACCATGCAAAACTTCAAAATCGACGAAAAAGCAAGAAACCTCTACATAAAAATGGTAGCGCTAAGGGCAAACGTTTATACTACTAAAAGGCACTTTCCTATTATAAACTTCATCCAAGTACAAGTCTTCAAATCAATTTGAGGGTGAAAAAAATCATTCAAAACCCATATTTTTACCTCCATATACTCTCCAAAAAGTCCTAGAATTTTTTTTTTAAATATGCTTCACAGTTCGTTCTTGCATCTTTTGCCATCGGTTTGAAATATTTCTGCTCATACACCTCACTGCCACCCCTTTCCCTAGGTTTGAAGATACCTAAGTTTTGACTGCATTTAAATAGATTTTCATTGGTTTCATTTGCCATAATGAAAACCTCAGATAAAAATTTTTGCAGAACGAAAATATTCTCAGCTCTGTAGTTGATCTGATCTAGGTAAAACGAATCCAATTTTTAACCAATAATGTTCTAGGTTGATTAATATCACCTGAATAATTGCTGGAATCGTGTAATAATTTCAAATATGTTTCATATCATATTGTGAGGCATGTTTTGGAATTATATTAAACATATCCGTATTTTTCATTTCAAGTTTTCATACATTAAAACGAAAAACTATGCTCTTAGTCTATGTTCATGAGACTATATAAAAAAGATGCTATTTTCTTTTATTATGAGCGAAAGCTCAGTGGAATGCTTATGATTCAGTGAGTGTCATAGTTCCATTAAGGACCGATGTTTAATGCAGCTCTTGTTTTATAGTTTCTATGGAAATCGAGAAATTTTTCTTTAGTTAAGTGCATATTTCGAAACTTCATATTTGACTCATAGATTTAATTTTTGAATATATAGGTAGCGAATAAATTTCAGCACTTTTTATTGTCTCTTTATAAGAACTTTCAGTTGAATCATTTAATGATTGAAAAAAGACGATAGGAATCGTGGGACACCCAGTTGAAACAATGTTCCTCTCGGTGAATTATACAAGGTGGTCCACAGAGTTGTTACATTTTTGAAATCAAATGAAAAAAAAATTAGCTGATTGATTGTGACAAATTTATGTTTAAAACTTACAAAAATTCTTGGAAATGTATGTTTTAAAAATTACGTTGTCTAAATGTGCCCCATTTCTGTCTTGGCAGTCCTGAAGCCGACCTCTAAAATTTCCCATAACGCTCCGGCAAGTGTCTGCAGTTATGGCTTCGATTTCTTGTCGAATATTGTTCTTTAGATCTTCCAGGGTGGCGGGTTGGTTTCGGTACAATTGACTTTTAAGATATCCCCATTAAAAAAAATCATCAGGTCCGAGCTTCGGGGGGGCCAGTGAATGTCTCCTCTTCGAGAAATCAATTTTGCTGGAAAAAGCGCTCGAACGACGGGCAAAGACAGATTCGAAGAGTGACAGGTGGCTCCGTCCTGTTGGAACCAAGTGTCACGAGTGTATCCTTCAAATTTTTGATGAGCAGGAGTAAAAATGGTTTGAAGCATGTCGACATAATGCTGCGAATTCACCGTTACCGAGCGGCCTTGGTGGTCTTCAGAATTCGATTATTCCGGATCCTGACATTGCAACCCAAACTGTGACCTTTGGGCTATGCAGAGGCCTTTGATGTTTTTTTTTTAGGATTTTCCGCACACCAGTATCGACAATTTTGATTATTGACATGGCCATTCAGGTGGAAATGAGCCTCATCGGAGAATAAGATGTTGTCCACTTCTGGAAATCTATTCACTATTTCGTTAGCGAATAGAAAAGTCTATCAGCAGGGTCCCTCGGCTTCAATTCTTGCACTAACTGAATCTTGTAGGGGTGCATGTGTAAATCTTTGTGAAGGATGCGAAGCACTGATAATCTCCAGACATTTAATGCTGCTGCACGCTTTCGTGTCGATAAGTTCGGTTGTCGGCGTAAAGACACCCTCACTTTTTCAATGTTTTCAGTGGTTCTCACTGACATTGGGCGACCAGGGACGCGTTTATTTAACGTTGAACCAGTTTCCTCAAACTTGCGAATCCATTTCGTAATCAACGGAAGGCTTGGACATTGCTGAACATCGTGCAAATTGAAATGTTGTCGAAATCTACGTCGAGCAATAGTGTCAGAATTGTTGTTGCGGTAATACTCGCGTACACAAAACGAGCGCTCCTCTCCCGTGTATCGCTGCTTGGTGACAAAATTTCCCTGAGCCAAACTATCGTTTGAGTCCGACCGCACCATAATACCCCTCCTACCAAATTTTCTACAGCGCTACCAAATATAAACAACTCTTTGGACCACCCTGTATATGCTAAATAGTAATGTGTTAAGTAATTACCTACAGTATTTCTCATTTTCATTAACGATCTAATTCAGGCTGTGGGAGCTGCTGATCTCCTGTTATTTGCCGATGACACCAGTGTGGTCGGAAGCGGGCAAAATGAGCGAGACTTGACAGACTCAATGGCACAAACTCAGGAACTTCTATTTGAATGGTTCTGTCTAAACGAGCTGAGCGTAAATCTTAACAAAACCGCGAAAATGTTATTCACTCACAGAAACATTTCATTTCAGAATCCTAAAAGTGTTAAGTTCCTGGGACTAACTGTTTCCTAACCTGAACTGGGAGGGGCACATTGACTGTCTCGCGAAAAAGATATCTAGAAATATCTTTCTCATACGCAACTTAGTAAAATGTTTACCTGTGGATGTGATACGGACGGCTTACTTTGCTCTCATTCAATCACATATGTGCTATGTTTTAACGGGTTGGGGTCACAGCACTCATGCTAACAGAATATTTGGACTGCAGCGTAAAGTTATGAGAATGATGTCAAAAAAAAAATACAGAGACGATGTTAAAAGCACTTTTACTGAGTATAATATTCTCACTTTTCCCTTTTTATATATTCTCTCTTGTCTCTTACATGCTAGATCCAACAATAGCTATATTCTGAATAATGAAATTCATGATTATTACACTAGACAAAATAGTCTAATTCATATAGATATTCTACGCCTAAACTCTAGTAAATCTTGTTACAATTACTACAGCAAAGTGTTTTTTAATAAACTCCCACAAAAAGTGAAAGAGCTTCCTCTTAAACAATTCAAAAACGTAATAAAGTTGTTTCTAATTAAAAACGCATTCTTTGATTTCGGTGAATTTCTAAATATACAGTTCACAAATGACAGCTTTAAATCATAATTGAAAATTTGTACATTATTTTTATATCATTTTAATTTAAAAAATTTTTTTTTATATGTCCTGTGTTTTGTTATTTGTAACTGTGCAATTAATTTAATTTCATATTGTGATTTAGTTTTAGTAATTTGTTGTAATATACAAGATATTTTTTTATAATGACAATTGTAAACTTATGTATAACATGCTCAATAAACTAATTTAACTCATAGAAGTATTTCGGTTGGTGGAGTAGGCCGATTGAGGTCATCGAATTTGATAATTTCTATTAGCTCCTATTTCTCTTTATGTTCTTTCCAATCTATTTTTTGCTCTAAAACCAACGCAACAGTTGAGATTAGAAGAAACAAATTATGTTTGCATAACTCAAAAGTTCGACTTTTTTGTTCGGTTATTATCCATTAGTACATACATAATAAGGCAATAAATTTCGGTTTGACTACAAATGATTGATAATGGAATATATTTCCAATTAGGTACACATTGCCATATGACATTTTTTCATTCTGAATAATCAATTATTAACCAATTGTTCATCAGTAGCCTGTATGTTTCCGAAATTATTTTCGTTGAAAAAAGCCTATCAACAATTTACTCTGGCATAGAGTTTTGAAAGCATCATCGAATACATGTTCGTAACAAATAAAAAACATTTCGCAGGAAAGTAATATGTTCATGGAATATGCAGGAGAAATATATGCAAGATGTTTAGGATTTTCTATTCTATTGAGAGTTTGCTTGGGTATTTAAATTAAAGAAATTGAGGGAATGATTTAAAATTGAAATAAAAATTTTTTTTTATAAAAGAGCATTCTATTACTAATTATTAAATGATGTAAATTAATAAACATATTCAAAGAAATGGTTGATAAAAAAAATTCACAAGTTTATTGGTAAAATACACGTGACGTTCGTTTCGGTGAAACTTTATCTTCTATTTTTCTAAATGCGAACTGTTTGCAATTTAGCATCTGAAGAAGGTGAAGTTTCACCGAAACGTGCGTCATGCGAAATTTACCAATAAACATGTAAAATGATTTTATTAACCAATGTTTCGAATATAATAAATCAGTATATTCAATCTTAGTAATGACTGGTTTGTGATAACTAAAATAGGATAACTGCATTTCTAGGTGTATTGTATCTTTTTTACATATTGCTAGATCATTATTAATTCTCAAATGAAATTCATCCAAAAGTAATTGTAACAATGACTATGAGTTTATATCAGAAAAGTTGATGTTGAAATTATGTTATATTGTTTTTTTCAAATTATTTGTTAGAATTATAATCAATTATCTAGTTTAAAATCATAGCTATCTATACGAATACACTGATATACTCATATTTTTATATTTATATAGGGTATCTCTTCAAGATTTATAAACAGTGGTACTCACTTGAATTCATCATCGCTATCCTCAACTTCTACTGAATCTCTTTCACTACCCATTAGTTATTGATGAAATAGTAACATTACTCATGAAGAAATACAGCTGAAGCGCATGCCAACAAGGCTGTCGTGTAAATCTTGATCTAGTTGGGCCCAGTTTTAGGCATATCTTTCCTTCGCCAAGTGTCTGAAGTGCGATTAAAAACTACTTTCCAGAGTGTTATTTTCCTTGATACTTTAGAATGGAATATTTTTCAAATGTAGCTAATGCTTTACAACAGATTGAATTGTTAAAGTGATTCAGTAGAATTTAAGCATAGTCATAATGAAATCTGATAAGTACCAGTTTGTGTAAATTTTGGAAACTCCATATAAATATAAAATATGAGTATAATATATGACTTTGAAGTGGAGAACTGATAATAATTTTCCGAATAATCTGCTATCTTTTCGTGTAATAACAATGAGGGAATGGAAACGAATAATTAAAGAAAATTTTTTAACATTTTCAATTTTGTTTCATATAAAATGTAGCTATTGAAACATCAACTTTTGTGATAAAAACTCAGAACCATTGAATTTAGTTTTGATGAATTTGCTTTGAAATTAAGAAAAATCCATTAAAATCTACTATTAGATACAATGCCACTAGAGATGCATATCTCTAAACAATTACATAAAATTGAACAAAATAATCATTACTTAGAATGCATGTCTTCAATAAAGTTCATAATAAGGTAATTCTATGGTAAAAATCAATGATAAAAGGTTAATTTTTATAACTTTCTCAAAAAAATTTATTTATTACATCTACAATTTTTCTTGAACTTCCATTATTCTACCAATGAGCCTGCTATTCAGTACATAATATACCTATAGCGAAAGGAACTTCGTTCGAACCGAGTATTTTTTAACACGCTTTTATTAGCTTGGTATGAATGTACGTATGTATCTATGTAACGGAATATTAGAATGTGATTTTCACCACCCTCGAAACGTCGGATTGATTGGAAGCTTTGCACATTCATCAAGAACCGATGACATTGCAATAATTTAAATAGTTTGTCTCATTATCCTGATGATGACCTTCAGGATTACCGATTTTGCAAATCCAATACCCGCTAGTGTCTTCGTGCCGAGTACTCGATTCAAAATGTTTTATTTTAAAACAATAAAAGCAAAAGTAAATAAAAGTTTAAAAAAACTAAAAAAAGCTTTTGAATATAACGAAACTAAAATCAAGAAAATAAATAATATAAAGTGAACAAGGAAAATTCTTCAATAATTTTAAAAATTATCAAACAATTTTCCAATGGAGCTGGTTATACGTATTCCGCAACGCAAAATCTGCATTCACAATCGAACGGTGAATTATAGAAATTGTCATGTCACCCCGACTCAAAATCTGCATACAGCTGTTTCGATCTTATAAGATCTCATCAGTGCAGCTTATTTGACTCGGAGTGAATTAACAAATTTCCAATTGTTCCCCAATACAAATCGTGGTCAGTAACACTGTCTGGATAACAACCCAGAGCGCCCTCCCACCAAAGATATTGGGAACCAACAATTCACCGCTTAGACCGAAAATGCAGAAATTTGTCGTGCAAACACGTACCTCCTGATATGAAGATATCTACTTTACAACAGTGGTGTATATGATTCCAAGGCACACTAACATAGTGATTTAAAACCTTTGGATACACTCACGGTATATCCATGGTATATATTGGTGGGAGGGAGCTCTGGGTTATGTTACCGACCACGATTCGTATTGGGGAACAATTAGAAATTTGTTAATTCACCCCGAGTCAAATAAGCTGCACTGATGAGATCTAATAAGATCGAAACAGCTGTATGCAGATTTTGAGTCGGGGTGACTTGACAATTTCTATAATTCACCGTTTGATTGTGAATGCAAATTTTGCGTTGCGGAATACGTATAACCAGCTCCCTTGGAAAATTGTTTGATAATTTTTTAAATTATTAAAGAATTTTCCTTGTTCACTTTATGTAACGTATGAAATTGACCATGGTCAACAAGTATGTTTTTCATGATTTGAAATAAATAATAGTTTAAAAAAACTAAAAAACACTATTCAAACAGAAGGCAAACTAAAAAGTAGAAAATAATTTGCAATGAATTTAAATTAAGAATAGTATAATTACCAAAAACATTTCATTCTTTCTAGAAAAGCGTTAAGAGTTAGGGAGCTTTTTAAGATATTTCCATAATGACTTTACAACAGTTGACCCCAAGCACCCCATGCTTTTCTACTATAGTTTTTTTAAACTATTATTCATTTTTCGTGAAAAGTGGAAGTAATTTCCATATACAAAAAAATTTACAATTTCTATTATTAGTTGTTCATTCATTTTGAATGAATACAACTTCACCTTTAAATTATTCAGCTTCGACTTCTTGCCATTCAGGTAACACATCTGCTGTTCAAATTATCAAGATCTGCGCTTTGTTACCCGATCCTGAATAATTTCTCTGCTCCCGCAACCACTGTCCTACAACCCGTATCTTACAAGTGATTAATAGGAAATGTTTGAATTTCGGAATAACTATTTTATCATAAACAATGACATATTATTTCTGCGAAGCAGGCCTTGCCAAATAAATCGTCCAGCCTAGCCTAAACGAGTATTTCGAATGAGTCAGTGAACCAAACTTCTAAGTTTCCGGTTTAATGGAACTAAGACGATATAAATATAAGTGGAACTTTGGATAAAATATGCCGAGCAAGGAGCAGTTCATCTTTTGAATGTGTTTTTAGCCCGAAGTTTGGTGTAATTCGGGACATTCTTTATTCTCGAGGGGCACTAAGAATGAAAGGATCCTTTAAAGTAAGGTGGTTCGTTTTCTGCAGTGTCCACTGAAAGACCCGCATAGTCGACATATAAGTAGGAAATATTTACCGTTTGATCTCGTTAATCAAACGAAACTAGTCATCAAACTAAATTTTCTTAATAAAACACTCTACAACTACAAATTGTGTGGTTATCATCAGAAAAAATCTTGTTCTGTCGAACAAATATAATAAAAAATATTTGCAATCTTAGAGAGTATTGGATAAAAAAGCTGAGGGCTGTTAGACTTCAAGAATAAATATGGATCCTTTGAACAACGCTGAAGAAATAAGTTCAAATTCTTTGAATATATCGATTTGTCAATTTTTTCCATTCATTGTTGTGGTTTACATTCACATACTTTGGATAATTACAACAGAATTTTGCTAAAATCAATTGGAGTGCAGTATTATTGAAGTGAACCTTCTTTGCGCCGATGAGGGTAAAATTCTTACGGATGAAACGGAAGTGACGTTTTCGTCCAAGAGGAGGGAGAGAGCGAATGAGAGAGAGTGAGAAAGGGAGAACGTAGCATTAAACACATAGCCATGGAGTGGGAAGAGGGAGAGAGCGAGTGAGAAAGAAAGAGAGATCGTGCTACTGTGCGTTTAAGAAAGTGGCCGCCGTCGTGTGTCTCTCGTTCTTCTCGTACTCAACACGACGATCGCGTACGTATTGACTTGAGAACGGCGGTCGCGATTTCGCGACACCGGTTCAGCTTTCGCAATTCCAGACGGCGCAGTTCGCCTCCCTATAAGCCTTGGAAATCTAAAGCTTTAGATAAGTATAAATATAACCGAGATTTGAAAATTAGTTTGCAAAAGAAGTTTCACTTCTGACATGTGTACTTTGTACGCACAAACTCTTTTCCATATGTACCGAGGTTCTCAGTACACACGAAATCAGTAGATCCTTGAAAAAATTACAAATAATCATATATTATAGATCACAATGATTGATTTGTTGCAGGATGTTTTACTTTTTCCATCGAGATGTTTGCATGATGATGATACGTTGGACAATTCGTTCGAAAAATTCATGGTTATCAGATCAACTATCCAACGGAGCTAGTTTTATGAGACTCGACCACATTTAATTCCCTTTCATACATCAAAGGAGATTGTTAGAACATTCGACATCCACGCCACACACGATAAAGAAACTAGACGAATTCTTGAATGTGAAACCAAACTCAAGAAGGCTATAAAACGAAGCAGTGTAATCATATGCTTCCAAAAAAAAATTCTCACATGTGCTTGCACTTAAAAATTCATTGCAATATTCTATCAATATCACTATAACTTTGCTTCATATTTTATCAACATTCTTTTTTCGAAACGATTACTAATATTAGATAATATATATTAAAATCAAAACGAAATGTCTCTAAAAATACAAAAAAATCAAATCATCAAGCACGTGGTCGTTAGACTGCACCAGAAAAAACATTACATATTATGAGGTTCAAACGAAATGAAAATAAAATAGAAAATTAAATTTCCATTCGACTGTAATTATCTTACCTGACAAAGCCAGATTAATAGCGAACTGATTCAACTCTCAATACTGCTTCTTCTAGCAAATTAATCCACCTACTATGCTCTTTACCTCTTTCCCAGTTGAAGGCACAAATTCACGCAATCAGTCGAATGGTCTGCCGTGAGGTTGCCCCATTTAAACCAAATTAAACTTATGGTACAGAAAGTGTAACGAAATGAAACGACCAGTGCAAGGTTCAGTAGGCCTCAAGCAGCATGTTAGAATATATCTAAATATATATATATATATATATATATATATATATATATATATATATATATATATATATATATATATATATATATATATATATATATATATATATATACATATTTATGTATATATATATATATATATATATATATATATATATATATATATATATATATATATATATATATATATATATATATATATATATATATATACAGGATGATTCATTAATATGTGTAAATATTCTAACGGGAACATTTTGAGCTCAAAATGAAGATCTAACCCAGTTTGCTCATACAAAATATTTCTCCTTACTGATTTACAGGGTGTTTTATTTAGATTATTAAAAATTAATTTTGTTCATTACTTTAATGCTGCTTGACATTTCTTTATGATATTTGGCAGTAAGTTAAGGTAGTTTGGGACACATCAAACAATAGTAAAGAAGACTTTCTCGCTATCACCAGTGGCGTACGGCAGGGGCATGGGAAGAGTTCTCGTTTCCTAATTTCTACGCCACTGGCGTAGTATAATTTTTCCATTCTTCAATATTTTATCTGTAAATAAGGCACTCTGTTTTCGTAACGCTAGAGCCACTAGTTTTCGAGATATTTAACGTTGAACATATGGCTGCTCAATTCTTTTGATTTTTATGTACTTTTATGTCTTCTTTACTATTATTTGATGTGCCCCAAACTACTTCAACTTACTGCGGAATATCATGAAGAAATATCAAGCAGCATTAAAGTAATGAACAAAATTAATTTACAATAATCTGAATAAAACACCCTGTATATCAGTAAAAAGAAACATTTTGTAAAAGCAAATTGGGTTAGATCTTCATATTTTGAGCTCAAAATTTATCCGTTGAAATATTTACACATATTAATGAATCACCCTGTATATATATATATATATATATATATATATATATATATATATATATATATATATATATATATATATATATATATATATATATATATATATGAGATTGAATTCTCGCACATCACTTGGTGAAACTCCATAAAGAATAAAGTTTGAACTTTAAAATAAAACACATTTGGCTTAAGTTTCACTATATAAAAATATTTAGATACTGTACTTAGCAATAAAGTATAGTCGAAATGTTTCGAGTTATGAACTCATTATCAAGACTGACTACAGGAGAATATTACATCTTATTTTATAAGCAAAGGTGATACCTGAAAATCAATTTGTTCGTTTACAAGGGGTAATTTACTATTATGGACGGAACTTATTTCAAGAATTTCAAGTAGGTCAAGGCGCTTTCCTTTGTTACCTGAATGTAACAATTGGGTTTTGTTGAAATCCAGGAAATGATTAAATTTTATACAATGTTCGGAGAAGCCAGTGGTAATTTTATTTTGTAAAATTGACTTTTTATATTCTTCAGCACGAATGTTTATATTCCTTCCTGTTTGTGCAATTTAGAAAGCAGGAAATTCGTCGCAAAATATTTTTTAAACACCAGTTGCATTCAGGTAACAAAGGAAAGCGCCTTGAGCCTCTTGAAATTCTTGAAATAAGTTCCGCCCAAAATAGTAAATTACCACTTGTAAACGAACAAATTGATATAGGTATCACCTTTGCTTTTGTCTGTTTTAGAAAATGAGATGTAATACTCTCCTGTAGTCTTGATAATTAAGTCATAACTCGAAAAATGTCTACTATCCTTTACTGATAAATACAGTATCTAAATATTTTTATATAGTGAAACTTAAGACAAGTGAGTTTAGTTGAAACTTTATTCTATATATATATATATATATATATATATATATATATATATATATATATATATATATATATATATATATATATATATATATATATATATATATATATATATATATATATATATATATATATATATATATATATATATATATATATATATATATATATATATATATATATATATATGTATGTGTTTGCGTGTGTATATGTGGTGTGTGGGTGTGTGTGTAGAGAGACAGAGATAGAGTTTCATAGTAGAGATACTCTGTCACTGATTAAAAAACTGAAAATATGAATAAGAAATTTCTTATAAAATAAATTTTATAAGAAATAGATAAAGATATAAAATAATTATTCTTATGATATCTAACTTTGCAACACCAAGAAGGAGAAGTTGTTTATAGTAGTATTCAAAAAAAAATCGTCGATATTCGTTTGATTGTGAAATAAATAATTCTCATAGCTACTCAGCATCCGTACTCTCTAAAATCAACTCTAAGTGTCCTGAGCAAGACATGGGCTGAAGGAAATGATTTTTTTGCGAGATAGGGAGGCTAAAGGAAGTGAAAGATTTTTCAATTGTTCGTCTAGAGTAAAAGGTTTTCCCTGCTCGGCACTATCGAAATCTTATTACAGTGTATGTGTAGAGCGAATCTCCTATAAATAGCACTTAACGGATTTCGGGAAATCGGTTCAATTAACTAAACCATACAGAACCACTCATATTACACAACATTATATAGTAGAGCAATAATTATTCCTTCAGAGATATATTTCACTAATACAACAAATTCAATGGATTTTTGATTAATTCTTTCGAAATTGATAGCTGCAATTTTGTTTAAAATGTGATTCAGTTGAACTTAACCCCTCAATGCATGATTTTTTTAAAATTGATCAAAATAAGAGGAACAGTTGGAAAAAGACATATTTAATCAGAAAAATATTGAAAAACACACAATATTTTTCGTCAAAAAAAGAAAAAACTGGTTTGTGCCAAATAAGAGAAAGCATGCAAAATGAAGTAAAATTATTTCATACAGCCAATATTTCATCTTCATCTGATATGTTGACTTCACTTTCATTTGCATTAAAATTATGTAAAACTACATTTTTTTTATGCATAAAATAACTTGGGATCCATAATATATCAAAAAAAGATTTCTTTCACATCTTCTATGTCAAGTCAGATTTACTTGAATTGCATAATGTTCCATATATGGCACAAATTGATTTTTAGATGAAAAATATCAATTATTCAAAAATACGAGTACTTGTCACTATGAGGCAGTTACTAGAAGTATATTTTTTAAAAAAACAATTTTTTTTAGGTAGAAAGTTACGTGGATGAACTCAAAACTATTACTCAATCTGCAATAATACTGACAAGCAGCTGATTCATCGTCACCATTTTGAAAAACACATGTAACTGCGAAATAATTACAGAGAGGGAGCTGCCTCTTTGGAAATATGTTTCTATGTGCCTGAAATGGTAATTCATTCATATAAAGTTATATTTGTCTGACGTATTACAGCAATAATTTTTTCATTGAATTAAGATTAGATAATTGGAAGTTTGTAAAACATATAAAGAATCCATCGATAAACTTTTTTTTAATAAGATGATTACAAAATTTAAATAGTTTGACGGAAAGCGTTGGTGATGAGAATTAGGATAGTTCCAACTTGGATGCATCGAAAATTGTTGACATATTACTATATATGTGTATGATTTCAGCATTGATGTTATCAAATATACTACTACTATATCTTTTATCAAATCAATAAAAATATGCTCTCAAATTATATAATTAATTAACAAAGGGAAAATATAAGAACTGAACAATGTGAAACATAGAAATAAAAACAGATAAAGCGAAAAAATAAGCACTAAATAATGTAAAACAAGAAAATAAAAACACATTAAACCACATTTCCATACAAAATAAATACAAAATTTTTTTTTGTTAACAACAGAACTGAGTGTCAAATCTTTATTTTTTTTAAATCTAAGCTGATGCCTGTGCTATTCAATTTGGTCATATCGATAAATCAATGCTCAGAATAGTAGTCCTCTACAGTGTAATAAAGATTTTACTCGTTGCCGAAAATTGGGCAAGATAGATTTTAATTCATCTGGAAGGTGATTGTAAATTTTCTTAGGATTGTGAATGATTATGTAAAATATTTTTATGAATATCAAAATAGAATCAGAAACTTCGATGAAATTTTATGCAAAGTATTTCAAAACCGTCCTTTAATTCTGATTAATGTATGAATATATTGGTACAATGAATTTGAAATTTTGTACAGTTTTTAAAGATCATTATATAACAATACAATACAATACAGAATAATTACACAGTTTAAACTTTCAATATTGGAACAATAATTACCTGGGTATAAATTTTCAATATGTTATTTATTTTTCAATTATCAAATATTAATCATCTTGAATATTATTTGTCAAACTCTAATCAACATTGTAGTATTCATTAATTCTTGGTCGATTTTACGTTTCCATTCTGTGAAAATATTCTGAATTTATTTCAAAGATTCAAACGATATTTAACTATTGTATTGAGAAGGTATAAATCTTCAAACTTCTCTGACTAAACTGGGAAAGCTTAAAGTTCGGGGAAGATTGAAATCCTCACGAGATACTTACGTTACAGCCGTCTCTTCTCGAGCAATTTTACTGTTAATTAAATTCTTATCGCAATAGCCATTACATGTAATAATTGATTTTTGTACAAGTTACAAGTTATAGGTATACCTATAACCATCGTTTTAATTAATTTCCCAACTATTTAATGAATTAATTTTATATTGAAAATGTTATATATTATATATCTTCTACTTCTCACACCATCTCCATTCGAAGGTTGGTGATCCAAATAGCCATCATTGTTTTAGACACTGCTGCACGGAAGATTTCAATTGATGTGCAACCGAACCATCGACGTAGATCTTTCAGCCACGAGTTCTGCCGCCTTCCGAGTGATCGTTTCCCCTGGATTTTGCCTTCAATAATAAGTTGAAGAAGTTCGTACCGACTCCCTCTCATGATGTGGCCTAGATAATGAGTTTTCCTTTCCATAATTGTGAGCAGTAGTTCTTTTTGCTTCTTCATGCGATTGAGTACTTCGACGTTGGTCATTCTTTGTATCCATGATATCTTGAGTATGCGTCTGTAGAGGTACATTTCGAAGGCTTCAATTCTTTTTTCCATGGAGGGGTTGAGGGTCCAGCACTCGCATCCATATAAGAGTACTGGTAACACATAGCATCTTAGCATGCGGATTCTCAATTCTAGGCTTATTATATATGGGACAACATAATTCATAGTCAATGATATTTTTTTTCTAACGAATAATTGTTCAGTGTTTGTCGAAATCATCCATACCGAAATTGCTATTCATGAAATGAATGAACGAACTCATCAAAACGGTAATACGTTATAAGAGCTTTGTCATTTTTATATGAGAGTCCTAGTCTGAATGAAACACTTTCATTCAACGACAACAATGGACTGTCATTGTTGATTTTAGATTTTAACATAACAATATAAAAGTTAACAATAATTCGAATCTATTCATCTTTATTTCTATATGTACTTAACACCAATTCTTCATCGAAGAGAAGAGAATACAATGTCAACAACTCTTGTGGTATATTTCAACAACGTTGCAATGAATATACATGATATCAATTTGAAAACGAGCAGCACTCAATATTTCGTTAACTAATGTTACATGAAAATTTGGCGAAACACGTCAATTTAAGTATCAACTTTAGGGGTATTTGTTGTTGTATTATATTTAACCCTTTCGGTCCCGGCGCACCTACTCCTGAAATTTCAAATAGCAACCCCCATTTATTTTGCTATTTTTGAAATTATTATGTAATTCTAGATGAGTTACATCCATTTTTAATTTTTTTCCTCGAAATTTCAGTACTTAAAACATCACAAATTTTTGAATTGTTATTTATTATGATGAAAGTAGTGACATACTGACCTAACTAATTACTTTATGAATTGTTCAAAATGATCTCCATTGTTTTCTAAGCACACGTTTAGTACAGCCGATATTCAAACTGTTCGCGGACCTTCTGGAGGGTTTCTAGTGAAATAGTTCTACATTATTGCACGATCCTTTGTTCAAGGGCGTCAATAATTTTTTCTTCTGGGGGGGGGTAACAAATTAACAAGATAGGAACACTTTTATTGTTTGTATGCCCTTGCCCCTTGGCATATTGAGGAAAAGAACTACAAGGTAACAAAACTTAGGTGATATTTATTGAAAATAAACATAATTCTTGTATTCTTCCTCAAGAAACCTTTTTTTAAAAAAGCTTTGAACTAGAAAATAATATATATATTCACATCAGGATAAAATGTATATTTTCATATATGAGGATATAGCACATAAATTTTGTGCTACTGAGTTGTATCAGTATTTTCCTTCAGGTGTATAATATTATTCATTAAATAAGTTGTATAATTCAAAAATTTTGATAGCAAGTAAAATTGTTATTAAAATTCAACTTATACCACTTATTTAGTGAATATCGAGGTGAATATATCATACACCTAGGAACGAAAATACTAGAATAACTTAGTAATACAATTTTTTTCAGTTATACCACTTTTCCTCTGAACGGCTCATATAAATAAGTTGCACAACCAAACAATAACATACGAACATCTTAATACTAATCATATATAAAATCAGAATGTCTTTTTTTCATTTTTGCAAAGTTATCTGAAACTTTTTTAATATTTATTTCTAAATCCCTATGTACATGTAGCAATATTCCTACCAGTCTTTCTTGACCTGTAGAAGCCCGAAGCCAAGTCTTCAATCGTTTTAAAGTTGAAAAACTGCGTTCGGCTGATGCAACAGAAACTGGCATAACGCATACTAAATATAGAGCCATATAAATATTTGGAAACATATTAACATCACAGGCTTCTAAAGCAGAAAATGCACAATCGGGTAAATTTACCTCATTTTCAATTAATAAAATTGGTGATAATACACTTTTGTTTTCTTTCGTCAAGTGTAGGCAAAAACCTTTTTTATTTATCAAAAGTCTATATTGCGGGGGTAGTTACCCCCATTACCCCCCTTTTCGACGCCCTTGCCTTTGTTTGAATTTTTCTATTGAGTCTGGTTGAGTTTTGACTACAACGAATTTCATGTTGTTGTCGATTTGTTCATAATCCATGAAAAAACATGAAAAGTAAATCAACTACAGAAAAAAATTGAGTGGAAACAATAAAATACTGATGATCCTAATCAGTTGTTGAGCAATACATTTTGTGATTTCTAACGGCAAGAGGAAATAATTTGAAGCAAAATTTTTAGTAAATTATTTTAAACGAAAGGCTATTGTGGCACAATTGAATACAATTCATACGTTCTTGAGATTAAATACGGTAATTTTGAGAAAAAAATTAAAATAGATGTAACTCATCTAGAATTACATGAGAATGGGGGGTTGCTATTTCAAATTTCAGGGGTAGGAGCTCTAGGTGTGAAGGGGTTAAATCTAATCCAACAACAAATATCCCTAAAGTTGATACCGAAATTTACGTGTTTCACCAAATTTTCTAAGTATCATTAATTCAAGAAATATTGAGTGCTGCTCGTTTACAAATTGACACCCTGTATGTAGAAGATATTTTTCCAGAAACACCCAAAGTTATTAGATGCAGGACGAAGATACGGCACAATGGTAATGTTAAAGATAAAGATGTTTTTTTCTTTGAAAACGTTTATTTCAGAAAATATACACAGATACAATATCATCAAAAACTTCCTAAACAGTGTATCAAACATTGGTATCGTAATTAACAAATATAACTTTCCTGCCTAACAATGGTGTGCGCAACAGTCTCCAATTAAGCCTAATTACTAATTTAAAATTTCTAGATTAATATTAAACTATGATAACTAAAATAAAAATTCTAAACCTTATTACTAATATTAAATTTTTCTAAATCAACATTAAACTATGAATATTGTAATATATATATACACTTTTCAACATTAACTATTCATAGCACCAAGTGTTGTGTGAGCCTTTTCAAAAATGCAGCATACTTTATGATGTTTTTAACACTTATTGGTAATTGATTGTGCCGACATACAGCTCTACTTAATGGATTACTGAGTCCAGTATTACTTCTCACAATTTCTAGATATATATTATCACTATCTCTTGTATCATATAGATGGAGATCCCTATTCCTACGTTAAAGCTGTATTACATTTAATTGTTTCAGTTATTATTTTATGATTATGCTTACACTGTTCCAACTCCAGTAACTCACCCAAACGACATACACCCAACTCCCTGTATAGCTGATCTGTAGGCACAAGCCAATCATATAAGGAGAGAATCTTTAATACTTTATTCTGTAAAGTTTGCATAGATTTAAATAAAACAACCCCACATGTACCCCATATTGGGATCATTTATCGAAAATGAGGAAGAAAGAATGCATTGTATACATGCATTTTACTCTGATGTGTAATATAATTTCTGCAGCGATAGAGAGCACCTATCATTGGTGTTATTTTATACGTTATGTGTTCAAAATGGTCTTTTGAGTTCAAATTCTCATCTATTATATATCCTTAATATTTAACTGAATTTACCCTTTCTATACTTATATTATCAATTTTAATATCTTGATTTGGAAAATGCCTATTTTTGTGCTCGAAAACAATAAATTTCGTTTTATCTGTATTTATTTTCAATTTATTGAACAGAAGCCATTCGAAGTATTTGTTGAGATCATTATTCATTAAAGTTTCTAGATCTATTCCATCTTCCTCCTCATAAACAATTACAGTGTCATCTGCAAACAAATAGTATCGACCCTTCAAAGTTACTAGTTTTATACTAAGAACGTACAGGATATAAAAAAGTGGTCCAAGGACCGAACCCTGAGGTACTCCATAACTATTTGTCCCTCAGCCTGTTAGCTTGGTAAGAAGAATATAGCAGCCGATACACCACACCCCTAAAACCCATTAGGTAAAGTTTCCTCAACAGTATATCTATGCTGACTACGTCGAAAGCTTTTCTCAAATCTATAAAAACAGCCACCATTACCTCCTTTCTGTCTACGCCTTTAGCTATTTTATTCACCAGCTCGAATACGGCACATGAGGTGTTGCTCTCCTTGATGAATCCATATTGATAGTCATCTAGCAGATTATGATGATTTACGTATGCAACTATTCTATCTTTTATTACAGTTTCCGTGATTTTTGAGAAGGATGATATAACTGAGATATGTCGATAATTATTCATATTTTCTTTAGAACCTGCTTTGAATATCGGAGTAATTTTGCAAATTTTTAGCTCGTCAGGGAATACGCCCATTTCTAAAACTTTATTCATCAATTTTACCAAGAGTGGAGTAAGGTCATTTCTGAGGTTAAATAAATCACATACTGATATTTGATCATCTCCCGGGCAGAGTTTCTCTTTAGACCTGAAATAATCTTATTCACTTCCTCCTCGTTGGTTAAATCTAGTTTAAGGATTGACTCACATACCATATCCCTGAATGCAAATTCATCGTCAGCATTTTGATTTCGGACTGCATTTATCTCATCCACAATATCTTTACCTACCTTACTAAAATGTTTGTTTATACAATTGGCAATATTTAACTCGTTTTTTATTTTTACACCATCTATGTTTAAAGTTTGCAAGTTATTCTCAAAAGTTTTATTTTCAATGAAACTATTTATGAATCTCCATTGTTTTTTATTATCACCCCCCCTGTCTGATCCCATTTTGACTGAAAATATTTATTTTTTAATGATTTTATTTTATTTGTAACCCTATTTCTTGCCACTCATTTTCAATATCAATATCGCCTCTGTTTGACACTAATCTATCATATAGCTTATTTCGTTTCCTAATCATTTCTATCACCTCATTATTAATCCATATATTGTTTTCAAGACATTCAAAATTATTTTGCTATAGGTACAATTTTGTTTACATTGTTGTATAATATGTATAAGCTGTTGAAAAGAAGACACATTCTCTTCTCTAATTTTCTTTTCAAATAATATTTTTAACAACTGAGATTGAATTCTCGCACATCACTTGGTGAAACATCATAAAGAATAAAGTATAAACTTTAAAATAAAAACACTTGGCTTATGTTTCACAATATAAAAAATCTTTAGATAGTGTACTTAGCAGTAATAAAAAGTCGACATGTTTCGAGCTATGAACTCATTATCAAGACTGACAACAGGAGAGTATTGCATCGTAATTTATAAAACAGACAAAAGCAAAGGTGATACCTGAAAATCAATTTGTTCGTTTACAAGGGGTAATTGACTATTATGGGCGGAACTTATTTCGATAATTTCGAGAAGGTCAAGACGTTTACCCTTGTTACCTGAATGTAACAATTTGGTTTTGTTGAAATCCAGGAAGTGATTGAATTTTATACAATGTTCAGAGAAGCCAGTGGTATTTTTGTTTTGTAAAATTGACTTTTTATGTTCTTCAACACGAATATTTATATTCCTTCCTGTCTGTCCAATATAGAAAGCAGGACATTCGTCGCAAAATATTTTGTAAATACCACTGTTTTCTCCGATGTTAGATAATAATAAAGAAAAATCTAACATCGGAGAAAACAGTGGTATTTACAAAATATTTTGCGACGAATGTCCTGCTTTCTATATTGGACAGACAGGAAGGAATATAAATATTCGTGTTGAAGAACATAAAAAGTCAATTTTACAAAACAAAAATACCACTGGCTTCTCTGAACATTGTATAAAATTCAATCACTTCCTGGATTTCTACAAAACCAAATTGTTACATTCAGGTAACAAGGGTAAACGTCTTGACCTTCTCGAAATTATCGAAATAAGTTCCGCCCATAATAGTCAATTACCCCTTGTAAACGAACAAATTGATTTTCAGGTATCACCTTTGCTTTTGTCTGTTTTATAAATTACGATGCAATACTCTCCTGTTGTCAGTCTTGATAATGAGTTCATAGCTCGAAACATGTCGACTTTTTATTACTGCTAAGTACAGTATCTAAAGATTTTTTATATTGTGAAACATAAGCCAAGTGTTTTTATTTTAAAGTTTATACTTTAATATTTTTAACCTTTGATGGTCCACATGATTATTCTCATAAAATCATTTTTTTCTGTGTTTTTTTATATCCTGTTTGATTTTTATATGTAATCGATTTAGATCCGATAGTGAATTATTTTGCACTGACATGGAGCAATTATTCTGTGTCTGGTCACAAGTTATGAGGTGATCAATTATGCTGGCCGTATTTAAAGTTACACGAGTTGCATGGTCAATACTTAATTTATTTTTTATATGACAATTATGAAGCGACATATTTTTGTACACTCTAACATTGTTTGATTGAGTATCGAGCAAATTTATATTAATATCCCCCACTATTAAATGATTTTCTGGGTGTTTTACCAATATATCCTCAAGACCATCCAAAAAAATTTCAACCTCAAAGGAGGGTGGTTTATAGACCGCAGTTAATTTCAGTTTATTAATACCAACAGCAATAGTTAAATAGTTGCAAATATCATTGTTGCCTGACTTACCCAGTTATTTAAATGAAATATCTTCTTTCACATATATTGCGACTCCACCTGCCCTTTTTTCTCGACAGGCGTGTACAGCCCTAAAACCAGTAATATCATACCAATCAGTTTCGAAATCACAGAGCCATGTTTCTACCAAAACTAAAATATCACATGGGTTTTCTATAACTAAGCACTGAACCTCATCATATTTATTTCGTAAACTTTGGATATTCAGATAATTCACATCTAGATTCCCACCCCTAAATTTGTTAAGTCCGATTCTTTCTCAATCATGATAACCTTACTGTTTTCTTCTTTTCGAAGGAGTATATTTCCATAGCTTATCCACGAAAACTTACAGTTGTTCTCTTTCTTGAATAGTTGGGTCTTCTTTAGTAGGTCCAAGTTCATTTTTGTCAAGTCGTGGTTTAAATATATTTGGTTATTTGCCTGGTATCCTAGGTTCTTTGTATTTAACTGAAACCTTTATGAAGATTTCAGAAACACATTTTTCGTGTCCGGATTTTCGAACACTACCTTAATAGGAACATTTTTGTTTTTTTCACCACCCAGCCGAAATGCAGAGAATTTATACTGTTGATCGATCGGTAATTGTAAATTTTGGCCTATTGTCTTGACAATTTCATCTGTTTTCTCCCCAGTTTTATAGGGGACACCATGTATGACCATGTTATTTTTTAATCCTTCCTGTTCCGCCTTGTTTAGTTTATCTCTGCTATTTCTTGTTGTAACTTTTCATTTACCCTAACTTGGTCTTCGTATTTTCGAAAAAGGCTTTCATATTTCTCATCCATTTCTAGAAGTTTGCTCATCATGTCAGCAAGGGGTACTCCTTGTTTTTTTGTGATGATGTAATTTTTATCCGTTTATCATTACATTCATTGCAGTACCATCCTTCTTTGGTTTTAGATATCTTCTGATAAGTTTTGACTGACATACCTAGGCACTCTCGATGTATCCATGTTAAACACTTTTCACAAAGCAGGCCGTCGTCCTTATCTTTGACACTCTTCATACAGATGTTGCACGTTTCCTTTTCAGACATGTTGGTAGCGTTAATTTACCTTTCTTTTATTGCACGATTTTACGAAACTCTGATCAAATTTCGGTAAATTAACTATATAACAATGTTAACTGATGATTTAGTCGATCGCCTTTAAGTAAATAACTATTTATTTCACAATATAGCTAGCAAATTTCTCGAATTTAGTTGGGAGCACAATGTAAGCAACTGAACGTGCCAATGTTGTGTTGATATACAATTTCAATATTCTAGTAGCTTATGTCAAATGTTGAGAGAATTTAAACCAAACCACTACCAAAAATTGCATAGAACTGTCAACAAAGGACTATTTGTGACTTCTACCTGACCTTGAGGATAAAACCTTTGCCTTTGAATTTAATGATTTTTAGGAAATTTAATTTTAAAACCTTATTCTCCTTATTATTAGGTAGTATTAAGTATTTCAAAGTCCAAGCTAAGTCAGTAATTTTCATTAAGAAAATGATTTGTATACCTACTGAAAATCTGCGATTTTATTATCGAAACTGAAATTCTATTTGAAAATTTTTGACGGTTCTACCTTAGTAAAATTTACCGAAATTAATTTTATAAACTCCGGACTATTTATGTATCTCTGATTTATTATTTTTGATATATTCTGCAGAATTATTACCTGTCCAAGATGCTGCGTTGAAAACGTGTCACGAAAATAGTTAGTTTAAATGCTATATTTCGATTTTTTTTTGTAACAGAATCAACTTAAGATTAAGTTCTTCAAAACGTACGTTATGCACTGAAATTAAAAATTTGTGAAAATTGATTTCATTGTCAATATCAATTTTCACTAACTATACTTCCCATGGATCAGTGGCGGAGATAGAGATGGGGAGATCAAGGGAATCAATCCCAACCAAGAGCCTACGAAAATTATAGAACTGAATTAAAGTCTTCGTATGTAGGTACTTAAGTATAAATGAAATTTATTAAGCACTAGCATCTATTCGGGCATAATATATGTGCAATTATATAAAAATCACCCAGATATGTTTTTGTGACGGCTGTGCAATTGAGTATTGTATAATTTCCGCACTTCGAGCTGGCCGACCAATCAGGAGCCACGAAAAGGACGCTCGCTATAATTATAGATACATCGAGCACAGTAAATACTCATAATTTAAATATTATAATAAATCAAGAAATTGAAACGTTTTTCTTATTTTGGGTTAACAAACTAGTAGTTTTGAGCATATTTTATTCAATGTTTAATTAGTAAGTTTAATCGGTCACTATGAGCAAAATACGTGTTCAAAAAAGTTCAAATGTCTCTAATGGACAATTTTTATTTCGGAAGGAAGAAGTCAACCAAAACGTCCTCGCACTTCATCTCTTTCTAAATTTTATACTACACTATTAAACATAACTGCTCGAGCTTTTGTTCAATAGTCTAGTATTATATCAAAAGCTCGAGCAGTTTTGTTCAATAGTGTAGTATAAAATTTAGAAAGAGAAGAATTGCGAGGAGGTTTTTGTTCTTTTGAACACGTTTTTTGGTCCTAGTGATCGTTATATCCTGTTTACATTTGAGGAGCATTACTTCTACTCATAAAAGATTTTCAATCAATATTTAATATTTCGAATATTTGTTAATGTGGAGTATCAAAACATGAGCTTCTTGAAAAATAGTACTAAATCGTGGCTTTGATTGTGAATTTATTTACTCCTTCATATTTTGAAGTTAATAAAAATTGTCGAGTCAGTAAAAGTTTCGTGATGGTGTTCAATACATTTCTGGACTTCTACATCATGAATCTTGAAGAAAGATTTACTAATCATGATAATATATTACTTATATAAGAAGGATTTTCGGTACTTTTCAAGCATTATTTATGCGAAATTGACAAAGCAGCTGATAAATCCATCAAAACTGACGAGTTTTATCAAACATTTCTTACTGCCGCACCTCCTGTTTTCGTGGACTTGAAACTGTGGAAAAAATATTTTATTCGTAAAGGCGATGTTAGGCCTAAAAATTCATTAAAAGAGATGGATGATTGCCTAGAAATTTTTTTTCCGAATATCAATATTAGCTGCGTAGTCTGTATCGACGTTTGAAGGGAATAAAAACGATTCAAAGGAGCACTATAAAAGAAGTGAGTTTGTAATGACCCTTCTGACTATATTAAATTCATTGCAAATTTAAAACTCACGTTTGTCTCATTTTTGTTATTGAATGGTTTGGCTGCTGTGGCAGTTCATCATGACATTGGAATCACAGCTGACGAAGACATTGATAAATTGTCAAAAAACACCGAAACCTCGAATTTCTGCTCTAATTTTCCATATTTTCAAAGAATTATATATCCAATTCAATATAATTCGATTTTTTACTAATTTCCAATCAATTTTTTACAATTCAATTTAATTTTTCTACTTATTTTGTAGTACACTAAAGATTATTTTTATCAACAAAAATAGAACTTTGGTGGAAAAACTTATCGCCTATCGTAAAAAGCTATCTAAGCTACTGCCATGGATTAATAATTATTTTATATAATCACTGTTCGCTCATCAAAGTAACAACACTTACTGTAATATCCAAAACGCTACAACTGAACAACTGAAAGAAGAAAAAACAAATAATTCATATTATATATATATATATATATATATATATATATATATATATATATATATTCATATATGTATATATATATATATATATATATATATATATATATATTATATATATATATATATATATATATATATATGTATTATATAAATATATATATATATATATATATATATATATATATATATATTTATACATATACTATCGTAAAAAGCTATCTAAGCTACTGTCATGGATTAATAATTATTTTATATAATCACTGTTCGCTCATCAAAGTAACAACACTTACTGTAATATCCAAAACGCTACAACTGAACAACTGAAAGAAGAAAAAATAAATAATTCATATTATATATATATATATATATATATATATATATATATATATATATATATATATATATATATATATATATATATATATATATATATATATATTATATATATATATATATATATATATATATATATATATTTATACATATATTATATATATATATAAATATATATATATATATATATATATACAATTCAATTTATAGTTCTTGGGGGTAGGTCACTCATCTGTTGAAGAGAGTTTTTCTCTAGGTTTCAATAATGAGGAACTTCTTTACGCGTTTCGGCGATTAGCCATTTTCAAATCAAAATTTATTACGTATAAACTTAAGTGAAAATTGATATATGAATTGACTATAGCAACAAAGCATTTAACGTTATTATATTTCATATATATAATTATGATAACGTGAAATGCTTCGTTGTTATAGTCAATCCATATATGAATTTTCACTTAAGTTTATATGTAATAAATTTTGATTTGAAAATGGCTAATCGCCGAAACGCGTAAAGAAGTTTATCATTATTGAAACCTAGAGAAAAATTCTCTTCAACATTATAAGTGACCTACCCCGAAGAATTATAAATTGAATAAAACATATAGGTCAGGAAATAAACCACTTAACACACACACACACATATATATATATATATATATATATATATATATATATATATATATATATATATATATATATATATATATATATATATATCCTATTCAAATAAATGTCAACTTACTTGATGAAACCTACATACCTACTATTTATTATTCACGTATATTATGTGTCCGAAGAATAATATTTACTTCATCAATAACTCACATACTCACAATTTGAGAAACCTTGTTGATTGAAATTTCAACGGCAAAGTAAACATGGAAAATACGATTTTTCATATGGGCTCCATTTAATCCTCCACATTCGGACACGTTATTCTGCACAAAAGAAAAATATTTTTCCTCGTTTTTCTGCATACAAATTCATTTTTCAATTCACGGCGTGATAACATTAAGTGTATCATTCTATGAAAAGGTTCTCATCATCGTGGAAAGCCACACAAAGTGCCAAAATAATTCAATTCGAATTTTCCTTTTATATAGCTCTTTATATAGTCATTAATGAATTGTAGGTTACGGAATATTATTTAAGTTTATTTTGAAATGAAAAAAATTTAAATTTCTTAATACTTTTGTGAAACACACCTACCTATTAGACGAAGTTTAATTTCTGACTGTCAAATAAATTTTTTTTTTCACATCCCTGATTTTAGTTCACAAACTAAAGCTTCAATATTATTTTCTAGTTAATATGTATAATTTATTTATATATATATATATATTCAAATCAAATAAAAATATGCTTTTTGACTTTGAAATTATACACTTTATTAACAAATCGAAAAATGTAGGAACTAACCAATGTAAAACATAAAAATAAACACATCAAATCAAAAATATACAAACTGAACAATATAATACCTAGAAATAAAAACACGTCACACCACATTTATGTACAATATATACAAACTTTACAATAGAACCGTGTCAAATCCTCCTATTTTTATATATATATATATATATATATATATATATATATATATATATATATATATATATATATATATATTTATATATATATATATATATATATATATATATATATATATATATATATATATATATATATATATATATATATATATATATATATATATTTATATATATATAAATATATATATATTTATATTTATATATATATATATTATATATATATATATATATATATATATATCTTTTTCCGAAGAAAATTTCCTTCAATTTATAATATATTTTCAATTGATATCGAAAAATACGTCCAAACTGCTTATACTTTATACATTACCAAATGTTCTCAAGAAATTAATAACCAAATTTAAATAGCGCTTATGTGTTTGATAAATAGTTTATCAGTTTTCATAAAAGTCAAAAGAAACCGGCGAGTTTTTTTATCTTGTATAAAAAATAAACTACAATCCAATCAAAATCGTTTTCCTAAACTACGCAAGATATAATTGAAATGAAGCAAATAGTTTCAATTCATTAAAATGAGTGATATCAATAACATAAGGTGGACTTATGAGACATTAAAGTGATTTACAAAAACAAAAAGGACGAGAGGTTTCGTGAAAAACTTAGTTGGAATGAAGTTCCTTTTACTATATATTATGCATTGAATACCTACCAGGCACAGTGAAACAAATTAACAAGGAATGAGAGTAATTATTAAACAAACAAAAAAACAGAATTATTTATGTAAGGATTTTAATATTTCTCAGAGAGCGAATGTTTAAAATATTTATCTTTTCAGGCAGGCAAAATTTATGAAGAATTCAGTAGGACAAAAAGAATATTTTCATCAGGACCATATTCAATGTTACAATAATGACATGAAAACATGTAATGGGAACAAAGAATAACTATTCAATCACAATTGTCGGAAATCTGTATTAGAATGCATACTTATGAAATATTGCAATAACTCTGCCGATAAATTTATTATATATGTAGATATATAATAAAAAGTGCTCTACGATTATTCATTTGAATCATTAATTAACAATATCCGAATTAGTGCAGTTACTTTAGCGATCAACCTCGGAATGAAAGATGATAAGCTGAATTTTTGTATATATCTTCATTTTGGCGTTCTAAAAATTGTCTCAAAAGCCTCAGACAATCTCGTGTCTGCGTCGTAAGTTATTCATGGTCAAATGTATATATATATATATATATATATATATATATATATATATATATATATATATATATATATATATATATATATAATAAAAAACAAATTTTAGATACAATATAATATTTCCTCGGATATTTCTATACTTAAAAAAAGAAATCTTACATAGTTTCCAAATCACTTATTCATTTTTTCCGTCTCTGTAAGTAAACATGTCAGTCGCCTCGAGAGTGTTAAGCTACGGTTCCACCGAAGCTTAAGAACATTTTTTGTTGGTGTTGCTTGTTTCCGTAAATGTTCGTAAATGTTTCTCAAGATTTCTTTATGTTTAGACGACAAATGTTGACTGTTTCTTCTCACCGGTTTTCCATTACTTCAATCGAAAACAGGAAACGTGGGTTGACAAATCCATGTTGCTATCGCAGTCTTGTCGCAGACGTTTTCAGTGTGCAGTGAAGTACGAAAGTGAATAAATATATTATTCATGGCGCCTTTTAAGTGGACGAATGAGTTGTCCGTGGAATTAATCGAAAATTATAGACTTATGAGTGTCCATAGAACTCAAGGTATACAAATTATTAATTTGCTTTCCTGGAGACTTGGCCTTATCCAGTATTTGTGTTCTTTTTCGCTTTCTTGAAGATATCACTGAAAACGCCGCCGCTGCTAACGCCACGTCATCACCTTGCTCCATATTCTAGCTTACTGACAACATGCAGTAATAACATTAGTTGCGTACTCGAGAAACAATATGCGACTATTGACAATTTCAGTAGCTTCAGCGAAAACAAGAAATTTACGTATGTTGTCATTGCATCAAGGATAAACACCAACAAAATGTTTCTCAATTTTCCCCCAGTGGAACCGTACATCAAGTTCCATCATTTTTAGACCTAGCTTCCATTTTACTAGTTCCTGGAGTATAACTTGAAATGATAAACTTCGTACCGATAATTTGAGAGTTAGACCGGGAGATGGTGACACAAAATATTAGGTCATTTGTACCAGTATGGCGGTTCTTCAAGGGTCTAATTACGTAAAGGCAAAAAAAGAAAATGATGGTCATAGCGCTGACACCGGCGGCCCAATCGCGTGGGCGTTAATCGAACGCGTCGGATAAATAACGAGTGTCGAACGATTTGTTCCACAAAAATGCTTGTATTTTCAGATAGTCGAAAAAAAAAGAAATAGGCGGTAGCGTAATGCCATACTTCTCAGGTGTGACTTACAGCCCGCCATACCGACGCGAACACATTAATTTAAATAGAACAATTCAACCATTTGTACCAGGCTGATTTTTGCATAGCTAATCATCGTCGAGTAGCCATTCACGAAAATCACCTTGCCATACTTTTCCGACAAATCCCAATGGCCGCCATACCACTGCAAAGGAGTAATGTTTTTTTTGGCAGAACGATTTGTACCAATATTGCATTTGAATTTTTGGAAAGCATTTGACAAAACGTGACCGTTATTATTTTTCCCATACTTCTAGTAGGGGGAAAAGTGCTGCCATATTTGAAATACTCATTTATTTGACACGTTTTAAAAATACGACTGTAAAATAATTTTTTACATCATGGCATCATTGTATTCTCTTCGTTTGGATGCAATTGTACATAAAAAAAAATTATTACAGATTGTAATCATGGGGCGGACGACTGTCGGACTTGAGCTAAAAGGTGAAAAAAAATAAACATTTTGACGATTTGTACCAGTATGGCATTTGGATATTTGGAAATTATACGATACAATGTGACCATTATTATATTTGCCATACTTCTAGTAGAGGGAAAAAGTATTTTGAAAAAATATTGTTCACATTCGCCACCTCCCAT
Source organism: Cynegetis impunctata (assembly GCA_030704885.1). Lineage (NCBI taxonomy): Eukaryota > Metazoa > Arthropoda > Insecta > Coleoptera > Coccinellidae > Cynegetis > Cynegetis impunctata. Next base: position 389,419 of record JARQZK010002178.1, on the reverse strand, counting down.
AGGTATGGCATTATCAGACTTCTATATATGATCATACAGAGAACTGTTGAAAAAAGTTTCAGGGTGGTACAAATCGTTTGGCGGAAAAAAATTACTCCTTCGCAGTGGTATGGCGGCTATTGGGAACTGTCGGAAAAGTAAGGCAAGGTGATTTTCGTGAATGGCTACTCGACGATGATTAGCTATGCAAAAATTAGCCTGGTACAAATGGTTGAATTGTTTTATTTAAATCAATGAATTCGCGTCGGTATGGCGGGCTGTAAGTCACGCCCGAAAAGTATGGCATTACGCTACCGCCTACTTCTTTTTTTTTGACTATCTGAAAATACAAGCATTTTTGTGGAACAAATCGTTCGACACTCATTATTTATCCGACGCGTTCGATTAACGCCCACGCGATTGGGCCGCCGGTACCAGCGCTATGACCATCATTTTCCTTTTTACCTTTACGTAATTAGACCCCTGAAGAACCGCCATACTGGTACGAATGACCTAATATTTTGTGTCACCATCTCCCAGTCTAAGTGTACTGCATCTTGGTAACTCATTATAATCTCTAGATGAAAGTTATGAAGTTAATCTACCTATTTAAGCTATTATCATAGAATTTTGAAAAATAAGCGTATCATTTCATTGCTCTAGCAAATGTGTATCAGTGCCTTGTTAACTCCCATGTTCAATCTAATTTTCAATCGAACGATGAAATTATAGACAAAATTCAAAAGTACTTATTAAAGAGAGTGGCTTTCCGACTGTTCATCAGAAATCAGCTATGGAATCATCGAATATATTATTCAAATCGAAAGTTGGATCACTCATGAATGACGGTATTATCATACAAAATTCATGTGGGTTCCGCCAGAAAATACAAGTTATCGAAATGAAATTTTAATAAATTTGTATTGGAACGTAAAGGTATGTTGAATTTGCTCCTATCACATTGAAAATGAATGAGGTGAAATGAAAACAGATGATGTTTTCCTCTTTCACATGCCGAAATATTTCCTTTTTTTTATTCATAATGTTCTTTCAGATATTAAAAATGGATCAACACAAATCTACAATTCGTTTTGTGACATTGTTACTTGTATTAATGCTATACCCAGCCATCATAAATTCGTCATTCCTCTCTCTCTTATATACATATATATATATATATATATATATATATATATATATATATATATATATATATATATATATATATATATAATCTCTATTGATAATTATTAGCAATAACAGGCTGGTTGAATCTTAAAAAACTCGATTTTATTAAAGAGTTGACGTTTACTTCGATATTCTTAATTGAAATTTCTTTGACATTGATTGATGTGAAAAAATTGAAAGAATAAGGCTGCTTTGGCTTGCTAGTTATTTATTATATACTATTCAGTCTAATATTAACATACAAAAATGTTATGATTAGATGGTAAGGGAAATCAAAGAAACCTTTACCTACGTAATGTTTGAAAATAAAAATAAAAGGGTATTATTTATCTAACAACAAAGAAATGAGTCATGGGAAAACATTAAAGATGTGGAGTAAAATTATCGGTATAGTACGTTTATATGGAAGCAGCCGTTGACACGTGTTTCGGACTCTTTGGTCCTCATCAGAACGGCGTAGCAAAGCATTGGATTGAAAATTTGAAGATGAAAATAGTACAACAAACAAAATTCTCTGATACGGAAGACAATCACCCTCATTAGAGAATTTTGTTTGTTGTACTATTTTCATCTTCAAATTTCAATCCAATGCTTTTGCTTACGCCGTTCTGATGAGGACCAAAGAGTCGAAACACGTGTCAACGGCTGGCTTGCTATCTATAAACGTACTATACCGATAATTTTACTCACATCTTAATGTTTTCCCATGACTCATTTCTTTGTTGTTAGATAAATAAGTACCCTTTTATTTTTATTTTCAAACATTCGTAGGTAAAGCTTATCTTTGGTTTCCCTTACCATCTAAGCATAACATTTTCTGTATGTTAATATTAGACTGAATAGTAATATAATAAATAACTAGCAAGACAAAGCAGCCTTATTCTTTCAATTTTTTCACATCAATAAATGTCAAAGAAATTTCAATTAAGAATATCGAAGTAAAACGTCAACTCTTTAATAAAATCGAGTTTTTTAAGATTCCACCAGCCTGTTATTGCTAATAATTATCAAGAGATTAAAAATAGATCACAGGCAACAGCAGTTCGGTAAATTATAATATATATATATATATATATATATATAAATGTATATATATATATATATATATATATATATATATATATATATATATATATATATATATATATATATATATAATATATATATATATATATATATATATATATATATATTTATATATATATATATATATATATATATATATATATATTTTTATATATATATATATATATATTTATATATATATATATATATATATATATATATACAGTGTGTCCACGGATGGGGTGCTCAAGAGGAAAATCTTTTTTATTTTCAACAAAGGTAACTCTGTAGTTGTTATGAATCAAAAGGCATATATAAATAAGTAATTTTTAGAGACAGGTTCATATAAAAAACTAACCCAAGATCCAACTAGTTCTTCTTAAAAAGAAATAAAAACTACGATTAATAATTCTATTAGCATTATAAATGCAGTAGATAAATTCAAACTCATAACAATGGAACCTCAATTTTTAAAACTTTATTCCTTATTAAAATTAAACAAAGTTAATTCACCAATTAGACCTGTTGATTCATTTTTAACTGCACCATCGTATAAAATATCACACAAATTCATAGACATAATTAAAGAGTATACCAAATTTTCAGCGAAGTATAGCATAATTAATTCTTTTGATTTAATAAATAAAATTAAGAAAATAACTGTACCGGATAACGCAAAATTATTCTCATTTGACGTACAGAATCTATTTCCTAGCATTCCACCGAAAGAAACAATGATATTGGTAAAAAACCTTTTAGAAACGCAAAATGTAAATCCAATAGTGAAAGGAGAAATTTAAGATCTGTTATCAGTTTGCGTAGACCAAAATTATTCTCGATTTGACAATGATGTTTACTCCAGCGATGAAGTGTTAATTATGGGAAATCCACTTAGCCCTCTCCTTGCGGAAATATTCATGGATAATTAATCTAATTCACAATAATAAACTCACTAAGAATTGCCTTTACTGGTATAGATATGTGGACGATGTATTAACCTGCTTCACAGGGACTACAAGACAATTTAGTTCCTTTCTAAAGTTTATTAATTCATTACATCCTAATATTAAATTTACAGTTGAAAATGAAACAGAAGGTTCTATTAATTTTTGACAAAAGAAATAAATAGCAATAAACATGCATTTTCGATTTTCCATAAGCCATCCCGTTCGAACCTCACGATACACAATTCGTCTTTACATCCTTACCAACATAAATTAGCAGCATTTAATAGCATGATGAATAGACTCATTAATATACCGTTATCACAACAAAACTACACTAAGGAATAACAAATCATAAAATAAATAGCGCACAATAATGGATATCCTCCAAAAATAATAGAAGATAATATTTTATCAAGAAGATTGTATAAGGCAGCCATTTTTCAAGTGTATTCGAACGTAATAAATAATGATAAAAACTTTAAATTATTAACTTATATAGGTGACCCAATACTCAAAATTTCAACCTTCTTGTCCAATCGAAATTTAAAAATAGCATTCAAAACTCAGAATACCATTCGAAAACATATTAAAAATTCAAAAGGTAAAACTACACAACATAATAAATCAGAGATCTATAAGCTAACTTGTGGTTCATGTCCCTAAGTATATGTTAACCAAACTAGCAGGAACTTTGGAGTTCAAATATCAGAGCATAAAAGAAGTTACGAAAAGGAAAAATTAGATTTTACTTATGCATCACATCTCCTAGAACAAAATCATATTTTTAATATTGAATTTGAAATATTACCTATAGAAAAGAAAGGCTATAAACTCAATTTATTAAAAGCTCTTGAAATTAATAGTATGAAACAATCCAATAATTTGTTAATTGACCAACTAGATGAATAATTCACCGTTGTTGAATCTTTTCTAAATGTAATATTGAATATTTGTGCCTATTGTGTTTTCCCATGTCTTTAACAGTTTGTACTTTCTACCTGAGTGATTACGTTTAGGTTTTCCCCATTCTTATTGTATATTCCCTTCCTTCATCTTGAGTAAATTAGGTAAAAATCTCCAAAATGGCTCAATTTTGAACAGTTATTGATAAACGTCAAAATTTAACGGTCCTGTTAGTTTGTGTATTGTTGTATATTTATGTCGATGTGGTTACTATGGAAATTGAATTATTGTGAAATTTTCGATTGGTAGAGCTACTCTATGTATAATCAGGTATTATCGATATTATACAAGGTAACTTAAATAAATTGAGCGTTCTGATTGGTTGAAAATTATACGAAAAAAATAATCAGTTATATCACAAGAGCATCGAAAATAATCGATTGTAGTTCCGATTCACGAGATGTATTTTAAGAAAAATGCTTTAAGAGAATACGACGAGTGACGAGGTCAGTATAACGATTATTTTCGTTTGCTCGAGTTGGTATTCGTTACGATTATATAACGAATAAACAACACCACCAGAACTATAACCAAAGCGTTGCATATTGAAAAATTAAATTAAACGAAACTCCACCAAAATTGATTTTTTTTTTTTGACAAACATCAAAAAACATAAATATGAAAACATTCACATTTTGACACAAAGCGAAACACCAAAACGATTATACAACGTCATCAAGGGTATATTCACCTATCAATTCGCGGTAACTATGCAAAATTCACGGATTCTATTGGCTTATTCACGTATGAGTCATATTATCGTTTTGCTTTTAGAGTAGGGGAAGGTTGCCAATATTGGACCGAATTTTCGATTTCTTATCATAGTTTCCAATGATAACACAAAATCATTCTTATAACTGCTCCCGAGGACCCTTAGCGATGTTGGCTACTTGCAGGAATTTTTGCAGATTTTTTTTCTCAAATCTTATATATTATATAACCGTTCTAAAAAACCTCTGCAAGTGGTTCAATATAGGAAACTGGTTTCCAAAGTTGGACCTGGGGGTTCCCAAATTGGACCATGATATTTAAATAATCAAAAAATGTTTTAAATGAGTAAGGTAATATAAAATTGCCGTTATAATTGAAAAAAAAGTTTATTCTACAAAAAAACTGGGATTAATTCTAAAAAATTTGAAAACATTTTAAGGACTTCGTCAAAAGATACAAAAAAATTCAGGATATGTTTGAAAATAAACAACAAAAATGAAGTCTTAAAAGTAGCTAACACTATAATAAAATTAAGATATCATGTGTTGAACATAAGCAAATAAACACAAATACAAAAAGCTTAAAATGATGAATCTAATCACCAGTGCAAAAATCACAAATAAAAGTTTCCTTTGAAGGTACATTGGCACATGGTTCATGTACCCAATCTCTGCATTTCAGACATTGGATCATATCTTCAACGACACATTCTCTACAAAATTTGCAATACCACTCGTGCAGCTGTCAATTGATTTTCATCAACAGTTTTTTCTAAAATATCAAAAAAACTATAGACATTTTCGTGATTAAACCCCTTGCATCGTGCTATGGATTTGGACTCCGGTTGTCTAAGTGTAAGAATGGGATGTCGTCGCATGAAGGAGTAGAACCACTTTTTGCCAGCTATTCCTTTCTCTTTGTTAAAATTATGTTTTATTTGGTTCTTTTCGGTCAATTCAAAAGCAGCTTTGCGCACGTCCTTTATTGTCACTCCAAAAAACACTTTTTCCAAATAAAGAATATGATTAGCCAGTGCGTCCTCAAGTTCTTTGGAAAACACAGTGCTTCGTCCAAAGCTTTTAACATCTTTATTGACAAAATTATTTTTGAATTCAACATGCCTTTTAAATGTCGATTTTGGAATATTGTAAATTCGGCATGTTTCATTTAATCCATATTTTTTTGCATTAAATGCAGTTATAGCTTTCTTCATGTCTGTTTGGCACCACTGTCCATATGGTTTTCTATTCTTTTTCTCATCGGAAGACATCCTAAAACCAAAAAAATGTGTTAGTTTCCTAAATTGAGAACCGTTCCAATTTAGGAAACCACACAGTGGTCCACTTTAGGCAACCACCACGTGTTTTCACAAAACTGAACCGTAGATAAAAAGAAAGAAACAATATGACTAGGTAATAGGCGGAATAAATAGAGAAAAACTCACTTGATAATTAGGTAATATCAGCTTTTCCTAAGGGATTGACAGTTGCTCTGTATTTCCTTAGGGATGTAGTGGAATTCATACATCAAAATGGAGAAATTCACAAATTTCGCTGTAAACGCCAAGCGCTAGCCGACAACTAGTTGAGTTCGGTGCCAATCAAGGGTTCTGGGTAGGGGTAAGATACCATGTTGTCACATGAATTTTCGATACCGTAGTTTCGGAGAAAAGTGGGGTGGTCCAATTTAGGTGGCGGTTCAATATAGGCAACCTTCCCCTAATAGCCAGCGACGATCAGACCTTCGCTATTTTATAAAACCTGAAACTTTCTCTGAGTATTTGCCTAATATAGGTTAAAACAATCCCCGACTATGAAGTTCGGATAACGGTTGCTTTGGATGGTAACAGGTAGCAAAGTTGTAAAAAATTGCACCTTGGTTTCGTTGAAGTATAAAGCTCAGTTTTTATATATTTCATTTGGACTAATATCAGAAGTCACGTCGTCCATTGTCAGATACTTAGTATGGTTGCAACCCCCTGTCAGACACCCTTAAATTACATTGAATTGTAATTAAACTTACGTTATATTATAAAGGCTGAGTTTTCTGAATGTTACTTAAGGAACTACCAAAAGATGTTTTTCCAGTGGTCAGACAGTTTCGATGGTTCTTACACCTTGTCAGACACATGAAGGTCTACCGTAGGTGCGAGAGCGAAGTATATACATGCAAGCGGGCGCGAGTGAAATAGTGCGTTCGGTCTATTGCGATCTGTCACTGCGCATCATATGTCGTTTTTTCTTATTTGTGTAGTTATTAAAAAGATCTGATTCAGTTTTAATAAATTGTTATCATAGGAGACGTATTAATTTGTGCTGTGTGTGGAAAAAATGATATTGTTTTCTGAACAATCATTGAAAAAATGTCAAGCTGTTTTGAATGCTAGAAAAAACATATCCTCAAATATAAAGACATTATTTTGCCTGATGAATATTCATACGGTGGCTGTCACAGGGAATGCTATAAAGTATTCACAGGACTTCCGGACAGATATTTTATTTCAGTTCTGGACCTAATAGTGAGAAAAAAACTCAAACTCCGTACAACTCCGACAACTTTTCTCCAGCCATGTCATTGATAACTGAGTTGACCATAGACCCAGTCTTCAACAGAATCATCAACATCACAATCAACTTCAATTTATCAATCAATAGAACTGCAACCTGCAACTTCTCCAGGAAGTTCTCATTTACAGTCTTTACCAACAGAATGTTCAACAATATCAGTATCAACTTTTATTTCTAAACGAATGGAACTACAACCTACGATTAAATTTCAAAAAAACGTAATACTCCAAAATTTTATTGATTATTTCATCAGCATTTTGATTTATTTCTTTTCTGGCATGAAAATTTTCCTAAATTATCTATTTTCTGAATATTTAATTCCGCATAGACCGAACGCACTATTTCACTCGCGCCCGCTTGCATGTATATACTTCGCTCTCGCACCTACGGTAGACCTTCATGTGTCTGACAAGGTGTAAGAACCATCGAAACTGTCTGACCACTGGAAAAACATCTTTTGGTAGTTCCTTAAGTAACAGTATTTTTTTGAGTAAATTATCAAACGTACTCGATGAAGTGTTAATAAGTTGTTATGTGTCCATTTTTGTGTTGGGTGACTTCAATGTTGATTTGATGAAGTCGAGCAGGGAGAGAGAAAATTTGGTTGAAACTTTCGAATCATATGGACTATTTCCGATGTTTGATAAGGCAAGTAGAAATACAGACACTACCTCCACATGTATAGATAATGTTTTTTCTAATATCTCCCGGGATCAGTGTTGCCAATTACACATTTCAAAAAGTCGTTAACGGACGCTTGAAAAGTCGCTAGATGTCGCTAGATATGAACAATCAAAAGTCGCTAGAAGTCGCTAAATATCAGTAGACGAGAGCAATTTTTTCAAGTACCTTCAATTCTATAGTGTTTTACACAGAAATGGGACACAGTTTTTTGATCTATTGAAATAAAAGAAAATAAGTTGATTTACTTACAAAGAATAATAATTATTGTAATCGGTATAAAACAATTGAGAATAAAAAATCGAGAAATTGATACCAAAAATAAAATAATACATGAAATATTATTTATTGCCGCCAATTGAAAAAATGATTATTTCACAAATAAAAAGTCTAAAACATAATACTAAAAATGATGAAAAACTTTCTTCATTCATCATCAGAACTATCGCTAATAATCTGAAATGGTTAATGTAGCCGTTTTGGAACTGGAATTAATACGTGAAGTAGATAGCTGAGGGTGCCATGTACGTTTGCCAAATGAATTGTTTCCAATTTTCTTTAGCTAGCAGCTTTCATTGGTTCTTCTTAAAGATATTTAATCATTAAAATAGAGTTTAATGACTGCAGACTGAATAGCAGCATTCGAATGTGGTACGAAAATACTTTTTTATTTAAACTCTAAAAGTCGTTAGAATAGTCGCTAGATTTTTTTTGTCGCTAGACACTTAATTTAAGCCGCTAAAGACAATGAAATGTCTCTAGATCTAGCGACAAAGTCGCTAAATTGGCAACACTGCCCGGGATGCTTGCCACACGACAACATTCGATCCTGGTTTTTCTGACCATCTGACACAGAGACTTATTCTCCCTATCGATTCACCTGCGGAGAGTGAAGAGAGGTATGCAGTAAATGAAGCAAATAAATATGTCTCCAAGGAAAGGTTGAACGCAGCGGATTGGTCAACGGTTTTAACCAACAAAGCGGATAGAAGCTTTGAAAACTTTCATAATAAGTTTCAGGAATGTTTTTTGGCATGTTTTCCTAAAATTAGGACTAAGCATCGTATAAATGTGGAAGTGGTGTCTGAAGAGACAAAATCTCTCAAAAATCTCATCGATGCTGCTCAGATCATTCATAAAGTGAAAAAATCAAATGAATCAAGAAATTTGGTAAACTATTTGAAGTCACGTTTGAAAAATAGTTACACGGAAAATGTGAGAATCTCAAATACTAAATATATAGACAATGCATCGAATAGGGTGAAAGCTATTTGGGAGGTGATTAATAGGGAGTCAGGAAGAACATCTCGACAGGACGTCAACAGTCACCTAGAAGCTAACGAGATGAACTTGTATTTCTCTAGTGTTGGATTGAATATTATCAACGAGGTCAATCCATCCGTGGAGGATGCTATGACACTTTTCGAGGGTGGGACGGTTGTTACTCATTATGAGTCCATGTTTTTGCAACCAACAACGTCCCACGAAATAACAGATAATGTGAGAGGATTCAAAAATAAAAAGGCCACTGACATATATGGAATGTCAGCTTCTCTTTTAAGAGAGGTGATTCCTTTCATTGTGCAGCCACTTTGTGTGGTTCTCAACCAATGTATAGAACAAGGATTATTTCCTAGAGAACTAAACCGAGCCAAGGTGACTCCTGTTTTTAAGTCTGGTGACGTGGATGACTGTCAGAATTATCGTCCGATATCTGTTCTGCCTATTGTCTCCAAGATCCTGGAGGAGATACTGAAGCGAAGACTTTTGCGTTCCTTCTGAAGAGATCATTTCTGGATGCCAGACAACATGGTTTTCAACCTGGAAAATGCACAAACACGGCATTGATAAGTTTGGTTGAGAGGATTTCGCAGGCTTTTGACGAAAAACTAGAAGCGGAGGCCACAGCATGTGATTTGAGTAAGGCATTTGACTGCATGGTGAGATGCATTGTGCTTGCAAAGATGGAACGTTGCGGAGTTAGAGGTAGAGCGCTAGACATTTTCGTCTCATATTTAGCGGAAAGAACACAATCAGTTTTCTGGAAAGGAGAAATGTCCTTAGAAACTGCTATAAATAAAGGTGTACCGCAGGGTTCCATACTGGGTCCTCTATTGTTTGTTGTGTATGTTAATGATCTGCCAGGGAATGTGACCTCTGAGGCAACTATTCTTTATGCTGATGACACAACTTTCTTCAATACAGGGGTGTCAAAGGAGGAACTCATGACTAGATCTCGACTGTCACTCAAGCAATCAGAAGCGTGGTTCAAAGCCAACGGATTGAAACTAAATATCAATAAAACAAATAAATTGTCCTTCAGTTCATCGAAGAGGAAAGCTGAATCGATTAAAATCTTGGGAGTTGCTTTGCAGGGTTCGCTTACCTGGTCGGTTCATATCTCTGGAATAATTAAAAAGCTTTCCTGTGCCATATACACGATCCGCAGAATGAGGTCCGTCGCAAGTGAGAGCATCGCTAAATTGGCCTATTTTTCAAATTTTCACTCTATCGCGACGTACAATATCATAATTTGGGGATATAGTCCAGAGATCCACGGTATTCTACTGAAGCAAAAAGAAGCGATTAGAGCAATTTGTGGTGAATCCAAACTATCTAGCTGCAGAATAATCTTCAGGGATCTCGGGATACTCACAGTGTTGTCCGTCTTTATACTATCATGCCTAAACACTTACGTGCTAATAAGAAGCTTTTTCTAACAAATGCTAATATGCACACGTATAACACTCCTGGGAAAGAAGATTATCTCACTGAATATCATAGGCTCAAGAGAACTCAAATAGGAGTTAATTATTATTGTATTAAATTTTATAATAGGTTGCCTTCACGAGTCAAGGAACTGCCGGACAGAATATTCTTTGGGCGTCTGAGGTCTGCTCTGTTGAATCATCCTCTGTACTCTTTACAGGAGTTTATGGAATTGAGCAATGATGCCTTCTAGTCTGGTCTGACATCTATGTTATTGTGTATTGTTTTGTGAATGTTGTGATTCTGATTTTCGTGTTTTATTGTATACATGGATCTATGTGAGATTGATTGATTATAAGTTGTTCTTTATTTGTATACATCTACAGACCTGCCATGTAATTATTTTTGATGGTTAAATAAATTATTATTATTATTATTATTAACATACGACAAATTCAGCCTTTATAATATAACGTAAGTTTAATTACAATTAAATATATTTTAAGGGTGTCTGACAGGGGGTTGCAACCATACTAAGTGTCTGACAATGGACGACGTGACTTCTGATATTAGTCCAAATGAAATATATAAAAACTGAGCTTTATACTTTAACGAAACTAAGGTGCAATTTTTTACAACTTTGCTACCTGTTACCATCCAAAGCAACCGTTTTCCAAACTTCATAATCGGGGATTGTTTTTACCTATATTAGGCAAATACTCAGAGAAAGTTTCAGGTTTCAAGGTCTGATCGTCGCTGGCTCTTGGACTATTTCGCCTAGTGTCAAAATGTGAATGTTTTCATATTGACGTATTTAAAAAAAGCATTCTAGTTAAGTTTCGTTCAATTTTTCAATAAGCAACGCTTTGGTTATCGTTCTGGTGGTGTTGTTTATTTGTTATATAATCGTAACGAATATCAACTCGAGCAAATGAAAATAATCGTTCCAACGGCTCTTTCACTCGATGCATTTTTTTTAAAACATCACTCGAGCTGCGCTCTCGTATATATATATATATATATATATATATATATATATATATATATATATATATATATATATATATATATATATATATATATATATATATATATATATATATATATATATATATATATATATATATATATATATATATATATATATATATATATATCAGTGGTGGCTCGTGAGGTTTTGGTTTGAGGAGGCTACAAGAGGTGTTAAAAAATACACCATAGGCGAAAATTTTTAGTATTTCAAGGTCAACCGCCTTATAATTTAGAATCAAAGTAAAATAAGCACCCTAAGCTATTAATTTGTTTGGAAAATTTTTTTTCACTTTCGAGTGTATACCTTGAGACCTACAACTCCTATTTACAATATTCACAAAAACTCTTCTCTGCCAATTAATCAATTCATCTTTTCATCATATTTTTTTTTCTATCACAAAATAGGTACCTACCTACCTACTTAACGAATTTGTTACTTATTCGAGGAATTAATCAATTGTTGCCCAGCAAGATCCAACGGGGAGGTGAGAGTTTTTTCTTGCCAAAAATAAAATAGGACCCTCCCAAAAATAGATTAAAATAAAATTCTTGTCATAAAAGAAAAACAAAATAAAAATAAAATAAAATAATAAAATATACATTTAGACCTAAAAAAAAAATTTAAATAAATTCTTTGGCATAGACATCTATTTTTTATAATTCCTGCATAGATGCCAATGCCAAGGCAGAAGCCTTAAATAAAAAATAATGTTTACATAAAATCAAACAAAAAATGAATTCTTTTAAGATTTTTACAAGGAACAACGAATTATTTGGTATAATACTAAGTAATGAAGTATCTAGTACCACAAACAAAACCTGTGAAAAATAAAATGTGCAAAATATGTGTGGGACAGCAAATAAAAAGTTATATAGTTTTGAAGATTAGCGGGATTCTGCTATCTTTAACGTTAGCAAAATGATCTATAATATATTCATAAAATTTTTTGTCTTTCGCCAAAAGTTTTACCAATACCTTTTCAATAAACAACAAACTAATATTTTTCAAACGATCCTGGCTCATTGAATTTCGTGAATAAGTTTTAATTCTCTTAAGAGTGGAAAACGAGCGCTCTACGGAAGCCGATGTCACCGGGATAGAAAGAAATTAGACATAAGAGTTTATAAACTTGGGGTAAATCTTGATTCAAATCATTATCAAAAAGGTATTTAATAGTGTGAATGAAAACTTGTGCTGTAAGATTTGAAAAACTATTTCTGTTTGTTCAAAAATTAATTTAAAGATGTTTAAAAAATATATAAATTTCTTATTTTGTAAGTAAGATATTAATCCGCGTGCTGTATTTAAAGTTACTTTATCGGTGAAAAATTCCTCACTTTCAACTAGGTATAGAATTAAATCCTCAAATCTTAAGCGGCCCCAAACTGAGACATTTTCACTAGTAAAAAGTAAACACTGCGAACAAAATAATTTATTTTTTACCTGTGATCCGGTTAGGCAAGGATGTCTCTCATAATTCTTTGTATTAAAACCGCGGTTTTGTTTTCTGTTACGCTGCACCAAATTCTTCAATTCAGGGGTAGGTCTCACTGTTTTTATCAAAACTGTATCCTCATAACTTAGTGCACTAAAGTTATGGGATAACAAATATTCCACTAAGTCACCATTGAAATTTTTGAAATTAACTTCAGTAATCAAACTCATTTTAACACAATACGCGAGCTGTTTCCGGCGGCCATTAGCGAATTACTATCACACCACGATGTCCAACGAAATTCACTCGATGTCACATGAAATTCTAGTTGTGATTGGTCGACATTGTATAAGACTGGGTCGCGATCGGTGTTGCCATTTACATGTGTTTTGCTTTACTATTGCAATGAAGTATTCATCGGAGTATTTGCACCATTGTTTGCTTTTCTGTGACAGGCATAATGAACGTTGAGAATATACCTTTCTAAGCTTTCCGCAGCGTTGCCACAAATCTTGAAATGAATGAAATGCAGTAAATGTAAATACCTTCTATCTTAATTAATAAATTATATTATATAATGTAGGTTGAAAGTAAGGTAGGTGCATAAAATAATATGATTTTGATTAATATGAATATGCTGAATGCTGACTATTCAATATAATATATATATATATATATATATATATATTAGTGATACACGGAATATTATTGAGTAGGCTTAGCCTCCTTAGCCTCCTTTGACTAGCCGCCCCTGATATATATATATATATATATATATATATATATATATGAAATTATTTATATTATATTATATATATATATATATATATATATATATATATAATATAATATAAATAATTTCATAAGTATCATAAAAGAAAATCTATAATAGAAGTTGAACAACGCATTCGACGATAGTGGACTATAACAAATAGTGTATGTGTAGATACTGTGGAATTATCCTAGTGTATGAACCCTCCATTTATGAACGATCGAGGTATTTGAAATAGTCTAAAAATTTCAAAAAAAATTCGATTAATTTTACGCATCAAATAAATAAAAGAAAACTAGTTGATTAGAATGAGAAGCAGTGCCGGATTAACCACGTAGCAAGAGTAGCAAATTCTACGGGCCCCGCGAATTGGGGAGGCCCGCGCTCAACTTCTGTCTGACAGTAAAAAAAAAAAGTTTAGAAAAGTGTGGAATATCTTGCATGCTTTAAACGTGAAGCGTTTAGGCTATGCCACACATGAAAATCTAAAACTCGATTTCGTCACGTTAAATCGTAGGTATAGGTTGTATAATATCTACCACGAGAAAGGTTGGTGTCAAAATCTACAACAATAATTTAAAATTGTACCACATTTCTAAAAACTGAGCGCTTGCCGCACAAGCTATGTGTTTGTTCTACTTGCACTGCACTACACGCAAGTTTGTAGCATTGCAAAACTAACAGGGGAATTTCCTGATATTGTCATCTATCGAGCTAGTCGTAAAACCCGAACAAATAAAATAGGATTCTATTGATTATCCAACTAGTAGAATTTGATTTACATTTATATTTGACACAACGTTAAAAACTGTGAAAAGCTCTTTAGATGTTAGTCTAGCTTTGTATTTTAGTTGCATCAGTTTACATTCCATCATATTATTGTAACATGAACATCAAATTGGCTCAAATAGCTATTTCACAAGTATCATGGATGTCATTTACTTACATGAATATAAATTTGAATTTGATTGTGAGTATGTAGCTTTGATTGTACCTAATGAATATCTGAAATAATAAACGAACTATTTTATTACCGAAGTTAAAAAAAAAGCCAACCAGTTTGATTTGTAAAAGTAATAAAAAAATATATAAAGGGAGTTTGTTTCAAAAACTGGTATCATTACACGCACACAGATATACATGTTCCTACATAGCCGCTCGGGCTTGTCACGCACACACATTTTCGGTTTTATTCTCTAATCTGAGTTTAATACCATAAATTTGAGAACCTAAAGCAAACCAAGGGCCTCTTGACCGAATTTGCTACAGGCCCCGCGCTGACTTAATCCAACACCGATGAGAAGAAGAATCAGTCGAGCGAAAGCTCCTAATACTAGACTACCGAATTCTGCTAGTAACCATCATCTTCCTAAACAGCTTGGCCGATTGGAATGACTTTTTGCCAATGTTGGTATGAAAGACATAGGCTATACAAATAAAAAGTAAATTGCACCAAGGAGGAATAATCACCCTAAAAAAATTTGAAAAATTAGATTTCTCAAAAACAGTTGATAGTTTTGGCGTCGAAATAACGGGATTGGCCATGCGAGTGTTACAAAAAAAATAAAACGCAAAGCGGAAAAAATACAGAGGAATAATCTCAGAAAAAACGAATACAAGCTTAAAACAGTCCACGTTCACATAGAATTTTTGATTTAAAAATCATAAATCGCCGGCTGAGCCCTATGATTATTTTATAGCTCATTTGGTCCCTACACACGGGCGTCGATGTCTTAATACATCAACGTGCATCCAAGAACGTGCAACCAATAACGTTAATGTGCTGATTGCATACACACGTACGTACAAAACTACAGTTTTGTCTTGATACATCAACGTGCATCCAAGAATGTACAATCAATATAACGTTAAATCGCATCCACATGTACGTGTTCGTTGAATGCGCATCCAAAAATTCAAGCGATTCAGGAAAGGTTCATCCGGAGTGTGCATTCAAAAACGTGGATATTTTCGCATCTACATTAACGTTATTGGTTGCACGTTTTTGGATGCACGTTGATGTGTTAAGACATCAACGTCCGTGTCTAGGGGCCTCAGGTCTCTACGTGTGGATGCAAATTGCCGAGGAGTGTGCGTTTTTAAAGCAGTAGCGGCCGTTAAGTTTATGAAATAATTTGTTACTGCAGTAAGTATTAAAATAATAAGTTAAACATTTCATGAATTTGTATAATATTCACAAAAAATATTTGCAGATAGTTTCATCATTATATCTGACTGCAGAAAAATGTCCCGGGAATTTCTACGGGAATTTATGGAGTTGTACAGGGACCTACCCTGCTTGTGGCAGACAAAATCAGAGCACTATTTAGACCGAAATAAAAAAAAATTAAGCATACAAAATATTGATAGAAAAGCTGCAAATCATTCAACCAAATGCTACAAAAAGTACAGTTGTCGCTAAAATCAATAGTCTTCGTGGTGGGTTTCGGAGATAAAATGAAAAATTTCTTGCAGTAATTTCTGCAGTTATTGCCAATCTCATTATTGTGTCTTGACGTTTTATTAATGGAATGACCATGTCCAATAGTAACGAATAGATTTCTTCGTCCATCCTTACGTAATTACGAGAGTCCTCTAGTTCTAACCTCCATTTTTCTAACAGATTAATGTGTGAAAAATTTTATCGTTTCAGAAATCAACCTTTAGACCACATTCGGCGACGATTTTCATTTTCCCTTTTCTTTGTAAACACCACTGCCACCAGAGCTAAATATTCCTCCTGCTCAGACATCTGGCCAAACATTTTAACAGACTGGACAAAACTATGGTTTTGTACGTACGTGTGTACGCAATCAGGTTGCACGTTATTTTGGTTGCACGTCGATGTATTAAGACATCGACGTCCGCCATAAAATAATCACCTCGAATGAATCACTCAGCTTAATATTGCAAGAGTCTACTGCCGTCCAGACCTAGGTATATTATTTGAAATGGGCTGAGATTAAAACCTGAATTATAAAAATTATATCTTTCTCAAAACAGAATCTCTCAGATAATTAGTTATTTCATTCCACTGGAGAAAAACAACAGTATTGTGGTTCGTCTATATTGAAAAGTTTTAAATAAAATATCAACAAATTGTCACCCAAGCTTTCACAAACATATCTTATAAACTGGCAATGGTTCTTTCACTCACTTTCAAATAAGTAGACATATTGAAAATCATGTGATAGCCTTTTTAAACAAAGTAGGGTATATGAACTTCAACACCGGGAAAGCCAAAATCATGCACTCCCTCCCTATGAACAATAGGAACTTGACGAAACAATTAACACAAGAACAAGGGGGTTGTGCTTATATTTCATCTGTTGTGTTCACTCGAATTGGACTGATTAATTAATCCACAGATCGGATATGCAATAATCCAGGTGCAATGTAAACGCATATATTTAGATCAAACCTCTATTATGTGATCTATATTGTCACCATTGTACTAACTTATCGAATGAAAACTTCGGAAATCGTAATATCAAACTTACGCAAGATTATACTCACACTTCCTCGAAACAAAAGTTAAATTTTTCTCGTTTTTTAATTTCTAAACATTGTTTTCTATTTCATAAATGATTGAATGGTCTACTGCATGATAGTTGATCATTATGGAAATATTGGAAAATTAATTTCACCATGTTCACTGTAATAAAAATATATTCTTATTATGAGAACCTATTTGATCATTCCTTCACTAACCGAGGTGAAGAATATTCGAAATACTATATTAATCGAAAAACAGACTCTAGTACAGAACCCAAAGCATAAATACAAACCACCAGATGCTCATCATTTCAAAAATTCAAATTCTTCATATCGGCCGAAATTTTATAAAATTAAATTGACTGAATACTTTAGTATTGATTTAGCATTATTTAGTAGTCAATCAAGAAAATATATTCAAAACAACGTACGTGCTTAGGCGTCATCGCTAGTTAAAATATTTGGTAATTCCTATCAACCCACATAAGTAGACCTGTATTATCTGTATTTATTCAAATATTAATCTGTTTATTGAATTCCCTGAAGATGGAAGTATGTCAGAAACCGCTAAACTAACTGAATACATAATGACAATATATTCCTATGATAGTAGAAATAATGCATTTACTTTTTCAATATTTTCATTATTGGTATATCCTACATATGGTATGTAGGTATGTGTGTTTTCATTATTGGTATATATTTCATAGAGTATGTTGGGATAGGATGGAGTTTACAATTTTCAACTGAAGGAACTTCAAAGTTTAGAGGAGATGCTTTTGAAAAAAAATGCTTAGGAGAGATGTCACAGACTCCACTCAGCATATTTTTCGGGAAGCTGAGGTACTTGATTTAAGAAGTTTATATTTACTATATGTTTCTACTATATTGATGAAGGTACCAAGAAATTATATCCTATTGATCACAGTTACAACACGGACGCTCAAGCGATGGAAAAGCTGAAAGCCCCTGTCTCCATCCAAACGGTATAACTTAGAAATGCAGCCTATCTAACGCCACGTTTTCTGAACTGCTTACCGAAAAAGCTCTCTATTCATATATCTCATTCGTATCTGTGGTTTAAGTGCCGAGTGAAGGAGTTGTTAATCGAAGAGAAAAGTGATATGTGTTCATCGTTTTTCAACTAGTGTTTCTGAGTGATCCAAATATGATAGATACAACACTATTTTGCGAAGAATATTGTCCACAGATAGCTTCGGCTTTTGGGTGAAAACAACTTATGTAGTATGTATGTAGTTCATGTTTATTTGCCTCAGGGTTAGATATTGGGAAATTTAATTTTTTTGGTTTTTACATCTCTATGGTTGAGAGTTGCGTATATATATATATATATATATATATATATATATATATATATATATATATATATATATATATATATATATATATATATATATATATTTTATATATATATATATATATATATATATATATATATTATATATATATTTATATATATATATATATATATATATATATATATATATATATATATATATATATATATATATATATATATATATATATACATTTGGTATCGATTCATGGAGCCAAGATAAGGAGAATGGCTGTATGAATTAGCGCCCGAAAGGCCTTTTCGGGCGACCGGAATATCATAGAACTTTTGGGAGGCTCTTCGATGCGCGATGCGGTATCCCGAATTGAATTTTCGAGGATTGACGTTTCGCTGACAAGCGTGGAAATTACTCGATTTCAGCAGCGTAATAGCGATTTTCCCGTCAAGCGACCGCCATTTCGTGATTTTCTACTAAGCCGATGATTGGTTCGCTATAACGCTAGTTTCGAACTTCATCATTTTTAGTCGGGAGAAGGGGGGTAGTTTCGGACATTTTTTCAAAGATAGGTGCTACTTCCAAGAAAAAGCTCACCAGAAGAGAGTTATTAGTGATTATCGTTTATTTGGAATTTAAGTAACAACTTGAATCTGTATCCAGTCATGCATATTTATAACTGTCAGAGCGATAGCGTTTTTAATTTTTCGAAAAATCTATCCTAATGTACCCCATTAGTGGGGTACTTTCGGTCAAGAGGTGGGGCAGTTTCGGCAAGGTACATAACACATGAAAACGAATACAAAACATTTTCTTAACACTTAATATTCATAATATAATAATATGTATTATTTTACAATCATTGTCCCAAGATTGTATTTGAATGAGTGAATAGATTGGCTTTTGACTGTTAAAGTGGTTTTTGTAAGATGAAGACTACATCTTCCGGATCCACGATACTAATATCTGGAACTTAATCTGGATAAATAAAATGTGCAGGAATTTCCCTTTCTTCTCAAAAATTGCACATTTAAGGAATAACTCGTTTCCTTTATTTCTCCTATAGATAATAGTATATTATTTCATAAGGAGGAGAAGTGTCACTTTTCATGGCGAGCTTGAGCTTACCCGCCGAACGCAGTGATGCGGGTAATTGACAGCGAGCCATGAAAAGTCACTTTTACTCCGAATGAAATATGTTATTTTATTTTCAAACGTTTTGAAATTCATAAAAATCTGAATATCCATTTTTGGATTGATTCACATTTACGCACATAATTCTATCCACTTACGATTGTTATGAATTATGGAACATTTGCCTAGTTACGGTTGCCACGCAAAATTGATTATGACAGATATAAAGTAAAATAATTGATAGTTAGAATTCGCAACCTGGTGAGAAATGGTTGAAAGTGAAAATGACGTTTGAATTGGAGGATTTTTTGTTCATTTGTTGAGAATTCTTTGTTCCTGTCGCCGGCCGGAAAACACTTCTCCTCCTTGGCGGATAAATAGAACTTTTCGATGATCCTGTCAATCCAGAAATGACATTATTATCGTACGTTTGAAAATAAAATAAATTTTTGTTGTTTTTACGGGAAATTGTACCAAGAAAAAATCTCCTACTGTTAGACTTTCTCTGTCAGCTTCGATATATACATCAGAGTCATTATCGCTACGCATAGAAAAATCTGACTCATTACTTGCAGCACCATGTACACCAGTATGTTTAAAGGCATTTACAATGTTCTTTAAGGAAAATATTTCTTCATAAGGTTTTTTCGTCAATGATGTGATATATCTGATAGAAATAGTTTTTCCAGGGTTCGCTAATAGTCAGTCATCAAAGGAAATAGAGATTTTAGTTTTAAATGGTAAGAATATTCCACCATCCAAGGGCTGCATCCGGTGTTACAGATATAGCAAAAATTCACAACATACGAATTTTGGTGAAAAAAATTGGGGCACAGTCGGCCATAAGAAGGGTAGCTTCGGCACCTGCCGAATGTAACCCACCATGAAGTGGCCGAATCTACCTCATACTCCAAATTATTTTTAACTGGATTATATACTCCAGAAAATATTTTGAGATTATAATAATGTATGTGATCGAAATCTCAATAGAGTTATATTCATAAAATGATGAAATTTATAAACATAGCGCCCTCAGTTTCATTTCCATGAGATAAATGACTAAGAGGTAAAAACTTACTTTGGCGTAACAAAATATCAAGTTTTTCACAACAACAAATTAAGACGTGCTACCATCAGCAAAAAATGTATCAAACTAAAGAAATGTGTATCACCAACCACAGCATTGACAATGTCGCGGTAATTTAAAAAATCAAGCGAGATATTATCGATGTCCGAAAGTACCCGATGACCGAATCTACCACTTTTTCCCCTATTATCCAATCATTCATTCCCTTCAAAATAGTTTCATCAGACCAAGAACTTTCCGCTCCTTTCGGAATGTCAGTCGTTTTCATATAAAGTATATTTCTGAAGTTATTGGTTTCAGTTTCACTCCATTGAAACATTCATTACCCTGAACTTATTCAATTTCGATGATGGCATCTAGAGATTCCTGTCTTAGTGTCAACACTATTCAAGCGTCGCAAATCCAATGAAACTCAACGTCCAAATGTATAATAAATCTTCCTGGAATCCCTTCTCTAACTTTTCTCATTAAACCTGGAGATGAATTCAATATAAAATGTATATCAAACTTCGAGGCTGAGGTTGCGAATGAGATAATTCATTATATAGTTTGCTGTAATGAGAAAGGTAGGTATATGGAACTACTAATGATATGTATTCATGTATTATCTTCATACATCATCATAGTATCACGCTTGAAACAAACTGTCTTTATACTTTCACTTAACTCTCATTAATTCCATTTGTTTCAACTTCTTCATTGAAACGTAGTAGAATGAGAATGCATATTTCATGCCAGTGGCGTAGATAGGGGGATCAAAGGGATCAATCCCCCCCATCATGAGCCTTCGAAAATTACAATAGAATTGAATAAAAGTCTTCGTATCTACGTATTTAAGTATACATAAAATATATTAAGCACTAGCACTTCTTTTGCCATTATGTATGCAATTATATGAAAATTATCAAGATATATTTTTGTGACGTCAGTGCAATAAAGTATTCTATAATTGCCTCGCTTCGAGCAGGACTACCAATCAAAAGCCACGAAAAGGACGCTCGCTATAATATTATGGACACATCGAGCACATGTAAAGTAAATACCTACTCATAATAATTTTAACATTATAATAAACCAAGAAATCGAATCGTTTTTCTTATTTTTGGTGAAGTAAGTAGTAGTTTTGAGCATATATTATTCAATGTTTTATTAGTAAATTTAATCAGTCACTATGAGCAAAAACCGTGTTTGAAAAAGTTCAAAAGGTTCCAATGAAATATTTTTATTTCAAAAGGAAGAAGTCAACCAAAATCTCCTCTGACGTCTTCTCTTTCTAAATTGTATACTGTATCTACTATTAAACAAAACTACTCAAGCTTTTGTTGAATAGTGTAGTGTTATATCTAAAGCACGAGCAGTTTTGTTTAATAAAGTAGTATAAAATTTAAAAAGAGAAGAGGTGCGAGGAGGTATTGGTTGACTTCTTCTTTCGTAAATAAAATTTTCAATTTCAGCCATTTGAGCTCTTTCAAACACGTTTTTTGGTTCTAGTGATCAATTAAATTCCTGTTTACATTCGAGGAGCGTGACTTCTGCTCATAGAAGATTAAAAATCAATATTTGATATTTCGAATGTTTTTGAATCTAGAGTAGATATCAAAATATGAGCTTCTTGAAAACTAGCTCTAGGCTTCGATTTTCAATTTAATCACTCCTTAATATTTTGAAGTTAATAAAAATTGTCGAGTCAGTAAACATTTCGTGTGATGGTGTTCAATCCATTTCTGGACTTCTACATCATGGATCTTGGAGAAAGATTTACTAATCATGAGAATATATCAGCAGGATCTTCGGTGCTTTCCAAGCAAGATTTATACGAAATTGACAAAGCAGCTGATAAATTCATCAAAACTTAGGAGTTTTATCAAAAATTTCTTACTACCACACCTGCTGTTCTCGGAAAAAATTTTCCGAATATCAATATATTGGTCAGAATATTAGCTACGTTGCCGGTATTGACGTTTGAAGCGAATAAAAACGATTCGAAGGCGCATATTAAAAAAAAAGTGAGTTTGTAATGACCCTTCTGACTATATTAAATTCATTGCAAATTAAAAACTCATGTTTGTCTCATTTTTTGTTATTGTAGGAAACTAAACCACCCGAACAATGAACAGTTTAATACTGAATTCAAAAAATTGAGACATCTAGTTAATAATAAAGTCAGGATTGCAAAGGATGATTATTTTGGTAAAAAGTGGAAACAGACGGGCAACAACTATAAAAAACAGTGGAAATTTATGGGCAGATTTTTTAGTAAAGGAAATTATACTACCGAAATTAAATCGATTGAGGTCCTGGGAAATGTTATCACTAATGCAAAAGAGGTGGCAAATGTGTTAAATTCGCATTTTTCGAAAGTATGTGAGGATATTTTGAGGGGCTTAGAGGATGGTATAGGGTTAAGAGGGTTGAGCGACTCATTTAGTGAAGTTACCTGTGATAAATTTACACCTGATTTAGAGTTAAGTGATGCTGCAGAGGTTGATGAAATCATGTTGAAACTAAACCGTAGTAGTGCTCCTGGAGATGATGGTGTAACAGTTTATGACTTGCTGAACCTGAGGGAATATATTCTAGAAATTCTCACAAAATGATTCAACCAAGTTTTGCTTACTGGTGTGTTCCCAACGGAACTTAAGGTCAGTAAAATAAGTCCTATATTTAAATCGGGAGAAAAATGTTCACCAAATAATTACAGACCTATTTCCGTTATTAGTATATTTTCGAAAATTATAGAAAAAATTTTGAAAAAGAGAATGCTGCTATTTATTACTGAGAACGCATTATTTGATGAGTTCCAATATGGTTTCATAAAGGATAGCGGTACACTTTTGGCTACTTTCGACCTAATTAATTATGTATCGGGTGCGCTAGATAATAAAGAAATTGTAATTGTGATATTTGTAGATTTAAGAAAGGCTTTTGATGTGGTTAGTATAAACAGATTGTTACTGAAGTTACAAAGCATGGGTTTCAGAGGTGGTTTTTTGGAATTGATTAAATCTTATCTAACAAATAGAAGCCAGTACGTTTTCTTGAATAATACTGTTAGTGATAACCTTTCAAATAAATATGGTGTACCACAGGGATCCGTGCTTGGTCCATTACTGTACTCATTATATGTGCTCAGTCTTAGATGTGCCAACTTGTCAGCTAGGTATTTTACTTTTGCTGATGATACTGCACTTGTATATCGGGGTGGGAATGAGTTTGAGTTGAGGGAACAGGTAAACCACGATTTAGATCTTTACAGTAGATGGCTCTATTACAATAAAATGAAGATTAATATTGACAAGACCAAGTATATGTTGTTTAAACAAAAAAATAAGCAAATAGGTGACATTAGTATCAAAATTGACAATACTGAATTAGAAAAAGTTGAATGCATAAAATACCTTGGTCTTGTTATTGATGAATCACTAAGCTGGGAAAAACATCTAAGAAAGCTAACCGAAAAAACGTTTCTTGTAATTCCGGTCATTTATAAGTGCAGATCATACCTTACTGAAAAAACTAAATATCTAATTTATAATACATTTTTTTTGACTCACTTTCGATATCTGATACCTGTCTGGGGATCTTGTTGTAAGACTGCCTTTGAAAGGATGCAAGTACTTCAAAACAAAATACTGAAGATTTTATTCAATCGTAGCATGCTGACTGCCACCGAACAATTATATAAAGATTTAGACATCGATAAACTGAAGGCAATATTAAAATTAGAACAATGTTAATTAATACACAAAATCTTGTATGGTAATCAAAGAACGAATACAAATTTTACATGTACAAATGAGATACATACTTATAGTACGAGAACACGAAATAATCTGTATTTAGAATCTAGTAGAACCGATATTAGTTTGTTCAGCCCTGTGCATTGTGCGATTAGATCTTTCAATGATTTACCAGATAATTTGAAAACAATTCGGAACTTCAAACATTTTCTAAGGAATCTAAAATTATACATAAGAAAAAAACTTAATTTAATACAATGTACCTGTCTTGCTGTGAATGCCTAAGGATTGCTGGTGTAGACTGTACATGCTTTGATATTGTGTCTGCAGGCTTGTAGCCAGTTCATTTTTGTTGGTATTTAAACTTTATTATGTTTATAATCTCGGGGCCAGTATTTCAACTGTTTAGAGATGTAAAGTTAGGATTAAGGATTATTGTAATGATATCAATAAAGAGAGTTTTCAAAAAAAAACTGCTCTGACAATTCATCGTGACAATGGAATCATAACTGATGAAGTCAAATGAATTGTCAAAAAAACGCCAAAAACTTTAAATTTATTTTTTCCAATTTAAGTAATTTGAATTTTTTGCAATTTAAATACATTTTTTTGCTTATTCTGTACTACATGAAAGATTATTTTCATCAACAAAATTTGAACTATAGAAGAAAAACCTTTTTTACATTAAGTCATATCCCCTCCCCCTCGCAAAAACCTATATACGCCACTGTTTCATGCATATCGTTAGCTGGGACAGAAAAATTTCAATGAATAATATACACTTGAGTAGGTATTATATAACTGTTGCTACATAAAACAATATTTGAGAAATTCCAAGTCAAGTTTCAGGTTGGATTATATTTTAAATAGATATTTGTTTCTCATAAATTGTGCTTATACAAAAGTGAACATTTATAATTATCAAAAAATTCATTTTTTATTGAACTTCTTTATTTCAAATGTCAATGATAATATATCATTCGCCTCATTTTTTCCTAAGATAATAGACTATTGCACTGTAAATTGAATTATTGAAAGTCATCAGTCAACTGTGGGAGTGACTTATAAATCCTTAAAAATTTTTAGGTGGTTTAATTATATCAAATAATAATATCATTAGGAAAGTATTTTTTGTGGTATTAATTTTCTCTCTCTAACCGCCACCACCATAGTATAAATATTTCTCATATTTTCGTAGATTTCGAGGATTTGTGGAATTTCACAACTTTTGCATATTGAGTTAGATGGTTGAAATTTCAAACGGGGGCCGGATTACATCGCCACACGACAGTACAGCAGCAAGGTCGGTGTTGCCACGTTGTAATATGAATATAAATGCCGTGCTGAATGATGCATATGAATTTTACAAAGACGTTTGACATATTCAAGTTTGGTGTGGTTTACACTACTTTCATTTATCGATTCACTTTCACAACACCCAATATTGACTTATAGTTGCCACTACTTTTGAGTTAATTAACATTTTTACTATCCATTCCATCGGTTCTCATAACATCTACATTTTTTTCACCATACTGTTCTATACGATATTTTCATATCATAACAGAATTCCCTTTTTTGTTTATGTTTATATAATTTCCAGAATTCACCCAATATTGACTTATACTTTCCACAAACCATAAAAGTAATTATCCATTTTATCAGTTCCATCCATTTTATCAGTTCTACTAATATCTTAATTGTGAAAACATAATTTTTTCCTCCTGACTAATCTATATGTTGTTTTCCTTTTCATAAACATCATAACCTGCATAACCATAACCTAATGAATGTAAATATTAAATTTGAACATTTTACTAGCTCAGGAAAGTTACGGAAGTCCGGCAGCACTGCATGCGCATTTCGTTTTGTGAGTCTGAAGGCGCATAAATCCTTCTTTGCTGCTGTACTGTCGCGCTGCGATCTAAGACCGTACTCTTTCAAACGTCAATACAGGGTGATTCATTAAGGGTGGCGACCGGCCGTATCTCGGAAACCGTATGTCCTAGAATTTGGGGAAAAAAATTCTTATATGAAAATCTGCCCTAAAAAAATGATTGAAAATGTTTTTGAGTCCATAGTTTTCCGCTAGGTGGCGCAATCTACTACTCATAAAATATAATTGGATTTTCCACGAAATATTCCCCAATTTAGGCTGGTAAAAAATATCAACTTTAGAAACAACTGTCCTAATTCTACAACTTCGCGATTTTGACAGGTCAATAGGTCATCAAATTTGGATTTTTGTTAGCTAGTTAGATTTATAGGATATATATACATAAATAGAGCTAGGTGTTGCATAACGCCCTCTAGTTGCCGATTGGAAAATTAAAAGTGTTTTTGTTATTTCTTACTGAAATCTACATTCAATGCTCTTTGCATAGAGTCTATGTTTTCGAAAATCGGTTCATGCAGTATGAAGTTTTAGTCTTTTTTATCTCAAAGAAAGAAAACTTCTCCCACCATTTCAGAATAGGTAATACAGAAAAATGTCTTCTACAAAAGTTGTAGAATTAAGACAGTAGTTTCTGAAGTTGTTATCTTTTACCAGCCTTAATTGGGGAATATTTCGTTAAAAATCCAATTATATTTTATAAGTGGTAGACTAGCGGAAAACTATGGACTCAAAAATATTTTCAGTCATTTTTTTAGGGCAGATTTTCATATGAGAATTTTTTTCCCCAAATTCTAGGACATACGGTTTCCGAGATACGGCCGGTCGCCACCCTTAATGAATCACCCGGTATAATTAAGTTTAGAGAAATGCCTTTTAGTGGATTCAAATATTTACCTTAACTGCTGCCATTTTAAAGTGAAAAGTAGATACATGTTTTTACGTTGAGGTTTCGCTCACATCCACAGCCCCTCATTTACTTAATAATTTGTTAAAAACAATTAATTCAATTGTCAAGTCACCCCGACTCAAAATATGCATACAGCTGTTTCGACCTTTTTAGATCTCATCAGTGCAGCTTATTTGACTCGGAGTGAATTAACAAGTTTCTAATTGTTCTCCAATACAAATCGTGGACGGAAACACTATCTGAATAACAACCCAGAGCGCCCTCCTATAAGGATATTGGAAACCAACAATTCACCACTTTGTTCGAAAATACAGAAATCCGTCGGGAAAATGAATAACTTCCTGACATGAAATGTCCACTTTGTAACGGTGGCGTGATGTGATGAGATCTAATAAGATCGAAACAGCTGTATGTAGATTTTGAGTCGGGGTAACTGGGCGATTTCTATAATTCACTGTTGGATTGTGAATGTTGAATTTACGTCGAGGAATACATATAACCAGCTCCCTTTGAATGTTGTTTGATGATTTTTTGAAATTATTGAAGAATTTTTCTTGATCATGTAGTATATTAAATTGATTATAGTCAACTTTTATTTTTAATGATTTGATTATGAAAATAATGGTTAATAAAAACAATGGTCACATTTATTACATAAAATAGGCATGACGCACGTTTCGGTAAAACTCCACATTATTGAAGTGATGAGTGCAAAATGATTACATTTTTTCGATATATGCAAAAAAAAATGAAAAACAAATTATGTAGAAAGAGTAAATACAAAGATAGTTACAAATAATTAGTAACAGAGGGAATTCAATTCTAAACTGTAACCATATCTTTATTTACCCTTTCTAAACAATTTCTTATCAATTTATTTCTTATATCGGATATATCGGAGAAATGTAATCATTTTGTACTCTAAAGAGGGTTAAGTTTTACCGAAACGTGCGTCATGAGTATTTTATCTAATAAACGTGTAAATTATTTTTATCCGCCGTTCTTTAAATATAAATGAGATAAAATATACTTTGTTTTTTTATCACTATTTTTATTCAATTATTTGGGACTGCAGTTTCGTAGTATTACTACATTTTCAAGCTTGAAAAATGTAATAGTACTACGAAAGTGCTGTAGCAAATGATTGAGTTAAAATAGAGATGAAAAAACAGAATACTTACATTGTTTCTGATTTATATTTAATAGTACATTATTCAACGAGCGGTAATGTAGGTCATAACTCACGCAGATGAAGTTTGCAGCACGAGCTGCGAGCGAGTGTTGTAATTCATCAAGTGAGTTATGACCATTACCGCAAGTTGAATGCTATACTTTATCTACGACTATAACAATAAATACTAAGATACAAATACAATTTCACAATAATTAGGTAGTATCAACTGAATTTGAAAACGTCAGAATTATTCAAGTGACATTAGCAGATGAGTGACGGTCGATCTTACTTGGGATCTTAGTAGACTATATGGTGAGCTATAGCAGTGAGTTATTATTACTAACGCTGTTTGGTAATACATACTATTAATTGCTAAAACGCAGTTGAATAATGAATATATTATTCAATAGGAGTAGATAATAGTATATTATTTCATAAGGAGGAGAAGTGTCACTTTTCATGGCGAGCTTGAGCCTCACTGCGTTCGGCGGGTAATTGAAAGCGAGCCATGAAAAGTCACTTCTACTCCGAATGAAATATGTTATTTTATTTTCAAACGTTTTGAAGTTCATAAAAATATGAATATCCATTTTTGGATTGATTCACATTTACGCACATAATTCTATCCACTTACGATCGTTATGAATTATAGAGCATTTGCCTAGTTATGGTTGCCACGAAAAATTGATTCTGACAGATATAAAGTAAAATAATATATATATATATATATATATATATATATATATATATATATATATATATATATATATATAAATATATATATATATATATATTATAATCTTTATCCCATGTATTACCTTTCGGTGTATGGGTTCTCAAAATTCACAAAGTTACAAAGTTACATAACATACAATAATACCATACTCATTTAAAACTTAAACAAATTTCTTTTCCATTCAATTCTGTTTGAAAGTCATCTTAATTGCCGTCTCTGACATTTTTGCCCCTCTTCTTGATCTCTTTCTCCACCATGTCTTCCCAAGTTTGTTGTGGTCTTCCTCTTTTTGGTTTTGCCTCTATTCTGGCCTCCCATATTTGCCTTACTGGTCTCTCCTTTTCCATTCGATGCAAGTGTCCCCACCATCCCAATTGCCTCTCTCCTACGAACTGTTCCAGTGATTCCACCCCAAGTTCTTGCCTTATATCTTCATTTCGCCTTCTATCTCTTCTCGTGACTCCCTTCACTCCTCTCAAGAACTTCATTTCCACTGCCTGCAACTTACTTCTTACAGTTCGTGTAGTATTCCATGTCTCACAGCCGTAGGTCAAAATAGGCCTGAAAATAGTTTTGAATACTGTCATCTTAGTCTTCTCCTTGACTTCTCTCCTCCTGAGAAACTTTTTATTCATTGCAAAATATAGTCTGCCCGCTTTTTCAATTCTATCTTCTACCTCCTTCTCTTGTCTGCCTGTTTCCTCTATGTTAACTCCCAAGTATTTAAAACATTTAACTTCTTCAATTTCTTCTCCATCGATTTTCAACCTCAAGTCCTGCCCCTTCTCGTCGTTTATTTTCATAACCTTGGTCTTCTTCTTATTCATATCCATACCAAATTTCTTCAATGTTTGGTTCCAAATATCCACATTCTTTTGTATTCCCTTTCTCGTCCCTGACATCAACACAATATCATCCGCAAAGGCACACTCCGATATTTCCACCCCTCTCATATTCCTAAAACCCACCCTCAATTTCTCTGTCTTCTCCTTCGCCTCTTTGATTATCTCATCCAAAAAAATCAGAAACAGTGCCGGGCTCAAGACCCCTCCCTGCCTAAGTCCTTCTTTTGTCTCAAATGGTCCTGATTCCATATTCCTGAAGATGACACAATTCAGGGTTTCAACATATATGCCTTTGATTGCTTGCACTAAACTTTCATCAATTCCTCTTTTCTCCATTATTTCCCATATTTTTCCCCTTCTCACTCTATCAAACGCCTTTACCAGATCTATGAATACAAAATATGCCTTTCTCCCACTTTTCTTGATCTTATGGATAATTTGCTTCAACGTAAAAATATGATCTTGCACACTTCTCCCCTTTATAAATCCACTCTGTGCTTTATCCAATGTGTTTTCCGTATATACTCTGAGTCGCCTCTCTAGTAAAATAATTGATAGTTATAATTCGCAACCTGGTGAAAAGTGGCTGAAAGTGAAAATGACGTTTAAATTGGAGAATTTTTTGTTCATGGTTAGTAACACTTTTCCTGCCGCCGGCCGGAAAAGTGTTGCATAGCAACACTTCTCCTCCTTGGCGGAGAAATAGAACTTTTCGATGATCCTGTCAATCGAGAAATGACGTTATTATTGTACGTTTGAAAATAAAATGTATTAATACAAAGTGACGGACAAATCCATGCAATATTATTTTAATATATTTATTAATTTTTTTTAGGTTTTTTAGGTTTAGATCGCTTATTTAATCTTCGAATCTGAAAATTTCAGGTGCAAAAAAGCGCAAAAAAATCGCGTTTGATGTATGGGAGCCCCCCTTGAATATTTTATTTTTTTTACTATTTGTTGTTATAGCGGCAACAGAAATACATAATTTGTAAAAATTTCAACTGTCTTACCTCCGCGGTTCTTGAGATACAACCTGTTGGCGGACAGGCGGACGGACGGACAGACAGCGAAGTCTTAGTGATAGGGTTCCGTTTTGTCCCTTTGTGTACGAAACCCTAAAAATGATAGTAATTGAATTCGAAAGCAAACATGGCTTTAGGTTCTCGATTAACCAACATCTTTTGGCAATCATTAAATTGTTATCATGTATATGTTTATAAATATATGAAATAAACTCTGAGAACAAACGTCAGAGTTCAACTGTTTGATGTATTGAAAAATCCATAAGGTTATTTTCTGCTGAATCGCTATTTTTAAGCATTACATTCCCATCAATTTCATCTATTCGATAACTGTAAACATAGAATAAATTAACTCTTTTGAAGAAGCGATACATTCAATTTCATTCGATCTAATATATGATAGGGGAGAGGGGGACACCTTTGAACACTTTTGAAATAAAATATTATTTTTCCCATATGATTTTATTTTTCAATATTTATTCTGTTTTATCAATAGATATGGGGTTTATACTACATAATAAAATTGATATTTATTTATTTTGACTTATTACGGTAACACAATTTGAATTTTAAAAAAAAACCTTATTTTGTTGAAATGTGCCTCACCCGCGTGGCACATTTGAAACCCCTAGGGGCAGTTTTGAAAAACGAGGATAACATGAAAACCATATGATTTAGAATATAATCAACACCTTATTTGAGTTATTTGCATTCTATATTATCATTGTGCATTGCCATTTATTCAGTGCACTAACTATTAATTAAATAAACTTCTAAAACTCGAAAACAGGCTGGGACAGTCTTGAACAAGGGTAACAAACTTGTTATTATAACTGAGATCAAATCAAATATTGCAAAACAATATTAAAGAGTAATAACCCTGATAATGTCTTAGAAATATAACTCTTAGGAAGGCACTTTAAAGCTGTCAAACATGAAATAAACAATCCAAATAGCCTCAATGGCCAACATAAAATAAATATTAAAAAGAAACAACTTCAAAACTATAGTAGTTAGTACTCAACCTAGCTTAAATTCACTAAAGTCAAATTTGAAATTTAATAAAGCAGCTGTACGTGACGTTCCTGCAGTAGGACATGGCTTTGGGAGTTTTTTCACAATATCCGTGATAGATATGAAGGATTGATCTTCGTCAGGAAACAAAAATTCAGAACCGAACTTCTTTTTCATGGAAGAAACTAAAAACATATTTCCGTCTTTTCTTTTGATTATGACTGTAAAACCAATATAAAATTAAGTTTTTTACTTATATTTACCTATAATTTTCAAAAACAAAAACATCACATTTGGTTATGTAGCTGGGGGCACTTTTGAACTTTTTATTCAAAAGTGCCCCAGTGATTTTGTTCAAATCTACCCCAATAGCATCCTTCAGAAACAGACATTTCTAGACAGAAAACTAACTTGTGTTCAATGACCTCATATTGGTAATACATTAGATATAATAGGTATATGCAACACTATAAAATAATCACAACTCGAAAATAGTACTTATTTTGTCAGCAAATTGCTTACAATAAAAAAATATGATTACTTTGGTTTTCGTAAAGAGACCAGTGAACGTTTTTCCGAACTGACGGATGTGTAGTTCAGTGTTACCAGTATTAAACAGGATTTGGAGGTTAGAAAAGGTGAAGAATGCGCTCATAAATCCAATAATTCTAAACTGCCCCCCTCTCCCCTACATATTGATCTAATGAAGAGGATAATTCCAGAAGTTGGATAGAATTTGAACCGGAAATAAATTAACATGGAACTGCAGAATCTCTATACAGTGACTCATAATTATTTACACATCAATAATTAAATGCTTTATCATTGCCATATAAGTGATTTCGCGGAACTCCATAAATCGCGAGTTCACTGTAGCGCCGCCATTTGAAAAGATAACGGATGCCAGTAAATAACAGTTTGCCCCCGATTAGCGCCAAAGTGTAATATCGATTTTCTCATGAAATATTGCATCATCGGGCCCATTAGAGAACAAAATTCTGTCCATGTAATACAATTTGTTGCCATTAAATTTCGCGGCTCTCCGCATTACGCAACATGAAAATAACATCGTCCGTTTAGACATTGTCTCTTTGACATTAGAGAGGAAAAGTCAAGTAAAGTATGAGAATCCTCTTTTCTACCGGCTTCCCATTAGATGAAAATTATTATGAAGGCCTCTATGTATGATAATATACGCTAGCTAGCAGAATAATTTATCAGCACAAAATATTGCGTGCAAGAAAATTTGGGTAAAAGTAACATTGGCGAGATCCGGCAAATTGAAATAATTATCTATTATCCTTTATCTGGTTTTTTTTTGCACACTTTTATGTCGTTCTCGAATGTGTCGAATGATGTCTTTCTTTGTCTAGGTTTTTATAGGATTTTTGCACAGATTTATATCGTTCTTGAATGTGTCGAATGATGTTAAACTTCATAGCGTCAGCCCCATTTGAATAACTGAACATAGCGATATTCTCTAAAATTAATAAATGTTATTAAGAATATTTGAATATATATATATATATATATATATATATATATATATATATATATATATATATATATATATATATATATATATATATATATTGTAAATACATTCATCCTGAGGTATTTGATAAGTAATTCTTGTTTATTACCCATACCTTTGGAATATGTCCTTAATCCATCTTATTATAAATGTTTCAATCAAAAGATGTTGTGAAGTATTAGGGTACGAACATAACAAGTAGGTCGCGGTGGAGGTGTAGGTGGCGGTCGTGGTCGATGTCGACATCTATGTAAAACAAACACATTGAGTTGAATGAGAGCGAACAAAGCAAGTAAGTCGCGTTGGAGGTTTAGCGCGATGCCATCCAGGAGGTTTACATCGATGCTTTTGAAAATCAAATCAGTTTGTTTTACATGGATGCTTATCGCGCAGTCTACAAGGATGCTTCGCTGTGATTGGTGCGTTCAAAGCAGTTTTATCATCCCCCTCAATAGCAGCTCGCATAGAAGACGTATATATATATATATATATATATATATATATATATATATATATATATATATATATATATATATATATATATATATATATATATATATATATATATATATATATATATATATATATTTATATATATATATATATATATATATATATATATATATAAGGGGCCAAGTAATGTGAATACATAACCAATTTGTCAATCATGAATTTTGAGAATGACTTAGCACTGTCGGACCGGTTTAGTATGATATTTACAATTTTTGATTTCTTAATTTCTGTAATTCTTATGATGGTGATTGTTACATACAACCTCGTTAATTAGTCCTGAGGAAGGATATAAATCATTATCCGAAATATAGACATGATTGACAAATTGGGTATGTATTCACATTCGTTGGCCCCTTTTAAATTTTGCAGAGAACTAACTTTTTTCTAAATTTAGTTTACACGGCAACACTCCATTTTCATATTATATATACAATTGTGAAACGCTGTCAGTGTTGAAAACCTACCTTGTTTTTAAAAAAACCAGTACATTGGGGCATGTTTCAGAATTCTTATTTAAGAAGTGAGAAAATGAGTTCTGTATGATAATACTTCAAACATATTGCTGGTATGAATTTAAGTAGTATATTCCGTATCCTATGTATATTCAAATTATTGTACGAACTTGTTTCTGCAAAGTCTCACAACTTGCTTCTGGATCAATTTACTAAATCAGCTATGCAGCACATAATAAACTAAGTAGTTGATCCGAGATTCAACAATACGATTGTACGATAGGGAAAGGCTAATTCATATTTAACAACCCTCATGAATTGAAGAGCACTATAAAGTTGGAAGGTGAATAAGCACATAGTCCCATGAGTTCTATCAGGTCCAAAATTGTACATGAGGACATAATAGACGAATTTAAATATTTAGTAACGTGGTCATCGAACTGAGGGCTGAAAAAGTCGCAAGTTTGTAAAGGCTATGAATGGTTTTATTTGGCTCAAATACATATATTTATCAATAGATCAAGAGCAAACATTGTACCTATTTTGATGGATATTGCGCTCATGATGTGTCAGATTGTGCATAGTTCAAGCTCACACGAAAAAGGTGTTCAAAAAGCTAAAAGTTAAATATTCTATATCTTACAAATATATTCAACTAAATTTCTGAAGAAAATCGTTTCCTAGGAAGACTACATCGGCGTATTCGCGATGTTATATAATATTAAAACTATAGTAAATAATAAGAGTATTCACGTTTATTAGACAAAATACGAATGACGTATGTTTTGTTGAAACTTCGCCTTCTTCCGATGCTAAATGCAAACTGAATACATTTCTCCGCTATGTCGAATACAAGAAATAAATAAATGACAAAATGTGTAGAAAGAGTAAATAGAAGGACGGATACAAATGATTAGTAAGAGTTGGAATTCAAGTAAAAAATATGAATCACTTTTATCTTACATCAATATTGCTTATCGTACCGAAAATAACTTAAGAAATCATGTGAGAAATAATCAAAAGAAATCAGGAGCGAATAAAATTAATTGTGGTGATTGTTATGAGTTTTATATTGATAGAACTTTCAGAAGCTTTCAGACCACAATGTCAGAACAAAAACGTAATTTGGTTAATCGAAAGTCTGATTCATATTATACAAACCTTTTAAACCAAAAATATTACACATTCAATTTTGACTTAAAAACATAAAATGCTGAAAATAAGGGAATTAAACTAAATTTCTTAGAATTATTAACGATTAATTAATACAAGCATTCAGGTCTACTTTTGAAAAGCCAAATTGATCATACTAGACTAGGCCCCATTCTTAATCTTTTCATAATTACGAAACTACCTTACTAGCAGTTTGGAATGGAATTCCCTCGATTACTAATTATTTGTAACCATCTGTTTTTTTACCCTTCATACCCAATTTGTTATTTATTCATTTCTTATATTATATGTCCCAAAAATTTAACCATTTTACATTAAGTATCTGAAGATGATGAAGTTTCACCGAAACGTTCGTCCTGCGCATTTTGTCTAATGAACGAGTAAATTGTTGTTTTTAGCCATTGTTTTAAATTGTTGTTATCAACCAATGTTTTAAATTGTTGTTATTAACCATTCTTTTAATATGTTTCTTACTTTACAGCAAGTATCGATCTTATCAATCCAAAATTTTATGTAATCACTGTTCACGTTGAACTCGTAACATTCAATCTTTAAGATATAATCAAAAACGGTCTAATTTTGACTACTGGATGAAAACTAGATAGTATTAGTATGAGTGTAGTATCTTTCTCAGCATTGCACCAAGACATTGTTTTTCACACTTGATGAGACTCGAGTTTCGTTAACCAAATTGGCATTTTCTGAAATTGATGTGTAAATCTCGGTGTAAATTCACATCACTATTGATTATATCAACTTGGTTCACGAAAAACGCATGCAATATTTATAAAACTCTTCTAGAGTGATGCGAAATTGATTATAATCTACGAGCATTGATGCTAGATATGAAACTCTACAACGTCTCTAGTTTAAGAAGGGTTATGATGAAATACCATTAATTTGTGCTTTTGAGCTAATGCAGGACTTGTGTTCGAAACATTTTATCACCCCCCATTTCTAAGACTTGGAATTTACGCCACATAGAAAAAAGAGGTAGAACATAATTCTATTTTATTATTTATTTGTTTTCTCTGAATTTTGTGGCCAATTTTAAGTCTTATTTTCCACGAGAATAATAGACTATTGCAGCGGATTGAAAGTTAACAGTCAGGCGTGGGAGTAATCTTTTTATCCGTTTTACGATTTTCGAAATTCTTAGCAGGTTTTCACTTTGAAAATCTGATTATTAAAATGGGTGCAATTAAAAAAGTTGGATTTAGGACCAAGATATATATCTCTCTCTCTCTCTCTATATATATATATATATATATATATATATATATATATATATATATATATATATATATATATATATATATATATATATATATATATATATATATATATATATACAGGGTGATTCATTAATACGTGTAAATATTTTAACGGGAGAATTTTGAGCCCAAAATATGAAGATCTAACCCAATTTGCTCCTACAAAATATTTCTCCTTACTGATTTACTGGGTGTTTTATTCAGATTATCAAAAATGAATTTTTGTTCATTACTTTAATGC
This sequence comes from Cynegetis impunctata, assembly GCA_030704885.1. Taxonomy (NCBI): domain Eukaryota; kingdom Metazoa; phylum Arthropoda; class Insecta; order Coleoptera; family Coccinellidae; genus Cynegetis; species Cynegetis impunctata. The sequence goes on along the minus strand of JARQZK010002178.1, from coordinate 351,815 downwards.
TGCTTGATATTTCTTTATGATATTTGGCAGTAAGTTAAAGTAGTTTGGGACACATCAAATAATAGTAAAGAAGACTTTCTCGCTATCACCAGTGGCGTACGGCAGGGGCACGGGAAGAGTTCTCGTTTCCTAAATTCTACGCCACTGGCAGAATTGTCATTTTAGTATAATTTTTCGATTCTCCTATATTTTCTCTGTAAATAAGGTATTCTTTTTTCGTAACGCTAGAGCCACTATTTTTCGAGATATTTAACGTTGAACATATGGCTGCACAATTCCTTTGATTTTAATGTACGAGTCATATCGGGTTTTTTGTCATACGATTGCATGTATTTAAATTGAAAAAAAAAATTATTAGGTATTTTTTTTAAATTTATAATAATATTAACAAACAATTTAAAACATAACAACTACAAAAATATCCAGCGCTACATAAAAAAAGTTCAAAATAAATACTTAATTATGAAGATCTTCTTTACAAATTTTGGAAGAATATCAAATTTATGAACAAAACTTGAAAACAATTTACAATAAATGTTCAATATGCTCTCCGTTTACCTCAATAAGTTTTTTCATTCTTTCGTTGAACGATCTTCTAACTTTAAAAAATATGTTTGGCTGATTCGCAAAAAAATTAGCGGAATTTACAATTTGCTGCCATAGTTCCTGGCTAGTATTTCTCGTTTGGGAGTATAGCCACTATTTTTCGAGATATTTAACGTTGAACATATGGCTGCAAAATTACTTTGATTTTAATTATGTATCAATCATGTTGGTGTTTTTGTAATAGAATTGTTAATTAAGTAATTATTATGCATGTGTCTAATGTCATAATAGATGCAGTTCACATTTATTTGGAAATAGATATGAGGAAGTCTTAAATAATTATTTTGATCTAGTAGGATGGTGTCACAACTGACAGTTGTTGACAATATTATCTATGAAGATTGTGACTGTTATAAATTTTTTAAAAGCAGATTAAGTGAAGATGCAGCGCCCTAATGTTTTTTGTAATACTGAAATGCGCGATATGCTTTGTGTTTATGCATAAGAAAATTATTCCTGTCTTGCTGCTACTCAAAGATATGGAGAAATGTATCCCGATAGAGTTCAGCCCAATCATCAAACCTTTCGCAATATTTTTAGAAGATTAGGAGAGACTGGACAATTCAAGCCAAAACGTGATGTGGGCCGACCTAAACATATTTCTGTAGATCAGGAAGATGACATATTAGTGAGAATTGCAGAAAATCCACAACTTAGCACTCGTCGCTTATCTTCAATGACTGGGGTAAGCCAATCTACAGTTTTTAGAATACTGAAAAAGGGAAATTTGAAACCTTACCATTTTACTCCAGTACAAAACTTATTACCAAGAGATCTTCCTGCAAGATTGAATTTCGCTCAGTCGATGGCAAATAAAAAAAATGAAAATCTGAACTTTTATGAAAATGTTATCTTTAGCGACGAAGCTACTTGTACACGGAGAGGAATATTTAACTGGAGGAATAGCCACAGTTGGGATACTGAAAATCCTCATTTATATTGTGAGTCACATTTTCAACGCGAGTTTAAAATTTATGTTTGGTGCGGTATACTCGGAGACCGTTTGTTAGGTCCATATGAACTACCTGAAAATTTAAATGGTAATTCGTATTTGGAGTTTCTACAAACTAAAGTTTTCGATGAGCTAGAACAATTACCACTTAACCAAAGGAGAGGCATGTGGTTCATGCACGATGGAGCACCACCCCATTATACATCAATAGTGCGGAATTATCTAGATAATAAATTTCCTCATCGTTGGATTGGCAGAGGTAGTGAATTTCCGTGGCCGCCTCGAAGTCCCGATTGTAATCCATTAGATTTCTATTTCTGGGGGCATATGAAATCACTGGTATACTCCCAAACAATAAATACTCGCCAGGAACTATGGCAGCAAATTGTAAATTCCGCTAATTTTATTGCGAATCAGCCAAATATATTTTTTAAAGTTAGAAGATCGTTCAACGAAAGAATGAATAAACTTATTGAGGTAAACGGAGATCACATTGAACATTTGTTGTAAATTGTTTTTAAGTTTTGTTCATAAATTTGATATTCTTCCAAAATTTGTAAAGAAGATCTTCATATTTAAGTATTTATTTTGAACTTTTTTTATGTAGCGCTGGATATTTTTGTAGTTGTTATGTTTTAAATTGTTTGTTAATATTATTATAAATATAAAAAAAATACCTAATAATTTTTTTTTTCAATTTAAATACATGCAATCGTATGACAAAAAACCCGATATGACGCGTACATAAAAATCAAAGGAATTGTGCAGCCATATGTTCAACGTTAAATATCTCGAAAAATAGTAGCTCTAGCGTTACGAAGAAAGAATACCTTATTTACAGAGAAAATATAGGAGAATCGAAAAATTATACTAAAATGACAATTCTGCCAGTGGCGTAGAATTTAGGAAACGAGAACTCTTCCCGTGCCCCTGCCGTACGCCACTGGTGATAGCGAGAAAGTCTTCTTTACTATTATTTGATGTGTCCCAAACTACTTTAACTTACTGCCAAATATCATGAAGAAATATCAAGCAGCATTAAAGTAATGAACAAAATTCATTTTTAATAATCGAAATAAAACACCCTGTAACTCAGTAAGGAGAAATATTTTATATGAGCAAATTGGGTTAGATCTTCATATTTTGGGCTCAAAATTCTCCCGTTAAAATATTTACACGCATTAATGAATCACCCTGTATATATATATATATATATATATATATATATATATATATATATATATATATATATATATATATATATATATATATATATATATATATATATATATATATATATGTATATATGTTCTCATGTATGTATAAGCTTATGTATTTTGGCGCTGTTTACACGATAAAGAGCGCAATTTTGAAGCAATAGGATTGAAAGTTTTCGCATGATGTATTGGATGGGATTGTTTTTGGTTCGAATTGGTTAGGGAGTTGACCCCCCTGGGGGGAAAGTAAATCTTGTTTGCAGGATTAAGGTCGCAAGTTTGGAGCAATAGGGTTGAAAGTTTGTAAATAGGTAGTTTCGCATTGGATGGGATTATTTTTGGTTCGAATTGGTTGAGAGGTTGACCCCCTGGGGGTAAAAAAAATCTTGTGTACACGACAAAATGCGCAATGTTGTAGCAATAGGGTTGAAAGTTTGTATCTAGGTATTTTTGTATGATATATTGAACGGGATTGGTTTTGGTTCTAATTGGATGGGGGTTGACCCCCTGGGGGAGGAAATAAATTTTGTTTACATGATAAAGGGCGCAATTTTGGAGCAATAGGATTGAAAGTTTGTGAGTAGGTAGTTTCGTATGATATATTGGATGGGATTGGTTTTGGTAGGAATTGCTTGGGGGATTGACCCCTCCCAGGGAAATAAATTTTGTAAGTAACTAGTTTCGTATGATACCTTGGATATGATTGGTTTTGGTACGAATTTGTTGGGGAGTTGATCCCCGGGCAAAGAAATAAATATTGTTTATTTTTTTTTTCGGTTTGTTATAAAAGCGTGGTTTTTCGAACCATAATTTATTTCGTTTAAATCGCATCTACGACGCGCAAAAAATACGTCATCAGTCTCGGAGCTGTCAGTAATACCGATTGAGTGTATTGATTTTAGATTTTTGATGCTATGGCAATTCAGGGCCAAAACATGTAGGTACTGTCCTATTTATGTCAATTATTCATCCTGCCGTGAAAAAAACCGACTTTTGTATCGATTGAAACTTCTTGTTGTTCATATAATAACCAATCATTAAACACATTATAAAATGTTTGACGAATTTATAACTACGAACAATATATTCTAACTTTCGAAAAATGGAATGTGATTAATAGTCCAGTCAATGACCATTTTCCCGTGTATTTATCCCATGCAGCACCGATTTTCATGAAAAATTTGATATAGGTTCTACTTACCATCTATTTCAAAGTCTATTATGTGCCGGGGATTGCTTTTTCCCTGGGGGTGGATACCACCCCTTCTTGGGGGTGAAAAATTTTTCTTTGAAGTTAAGTGCGGAAATCGATACACTGACTAATTCTAAGCAACTTTTATTTCATGAACTTTTTTTCTGAAAGTCAATACTTTTCCAGATATTCGCGAATGCAATTGTCGGTTTTCAGGCAAAAAAAAACACCATTTCAGATTCTTTTTCGCGAATAACTGGAAAAATATGCATTCAATAGAAAAAAATATAGAGAGAAAATTTATAGCTTATGAAAAACAAAGAAAATCGTGTATTTATGATGTATGCAGACCCAATACAAACGGAATTATTGTTTGTTGAATGTTGACTGGTATTTTCAATCGCAAATTTGGAAAGTTTCTACCAAAAACGAATGCAATTTTCGGGGAAAACTCATAAAAAAATTTTCAAAGTCCTTTAAAAAAACCTTCTTTTTGTTTTTTATGAAAGTTCCTAGCATCAAAACTAAGCGAGTTATGAAGAGAATTATGTCGATTCCTATTTTTTCGTTGGAAAAAATAGTGAAAATCTCACTCTCTCTTCCACCCCATTTGAAAAAAATCGTTGCCACTCTACAATTCACTTCACTTATGTTTTTATAATACGTTTTGAGTGTTTAAACAGTTTAACACACTTCTTTTTGAAAAAAATTGATTTTGAAGGAAGAAAATCATTCTCGTAATTTAGCGAAAAATCGCCTTTTCTTTGAAATAACTCAAAAACTATTGATGATACGCAAAATTTTGTAGGGTGCGAAATTGTATGTTTTTCTTATTTGAAAATTTTGGCGTTTCATTTTTTCTTATAGGATAAAAATTGAGTAGGATATGGCCATTTAAAGCTTGCGTGTGTTAGCGCAAAGTACCTTTTTTGATCCCTTTTAGCATGAACCTTTTTAAGAATAAGATCTGAAAAAAATGTATTTAGATGAGATTATGGCTCTTTAAAAAAAACCTACAAAATACTTTTTTAAAGGACTTGATTGCTTGAAAACTGAGTGAGTTATGGAGAAAAACCAAAAGCACATTATTGTAGAAATTAGAATATGTATATATTGATATATAGTATATAGTATATTGATGAATACACATAGTGGTAAATACCAATCAACTTTCAACAAGCAATAATTTCGTTTGTATTAAGTCAGAATAAATCATAATTACACGATTTTCTTTGTTTTTTTATAAGCTATAATTTTGCTCTCAGGTTTTTCCATTAAATGCATATTTTTTTAGTTATTCGCGAAAAAGAATCTGAAAACGTGATTTTTTTGCCTGAAAACCGTCAATTTCAGTCGAGAATCAGTCGAAAAGTATTGACTTTCAGAAAAAACTTCATAGAACAAAAGTTACTTAAAATTAGTCAATCCATCGATTTCAGTACTCATTTTCAATGAAAAATTTTCCAATCCCAAGAAGGGATGTCATCCACCCCCAGAGAAAAAGCAACCCCCGGCACAGGGTAGACTTTGAAACAGATAGTAAGTAGAACCTATATCCAAATTTTCATACAAATCGGTGCTGTATGGGATAAATACACAGTTTATACTTTTTTTTATTTTTCAGTTGTATATTATATGTTTATTTCACGTTGGATACAGTTGCTATAAAAACACCCATTATGCCCTAGGCCATAACGCCCGCATTTGCGGGCATAATGGATCAAAACGCCCGCTTCTTGTACTAGGTGAAATGAAGCAAATTTCATACTTCATAATCATTGTCGTATACGACTCTGGATTTCTCCGGCAATTATTTATTCGCAGCTGTGTGTGCATTTTCTATGATATTCTTGGGTAAATTCATTTTCATTTTCATTATTTTTATAAGACTACACAAAGAAAGCAGCAATGACATTCACTGAATATGATAACAAAAATATTTATAAACGTCAAAATATAAACAGATGACATGCCTACTATGAGAAGGAAAATTGATAGGAGCAATGAAACGATTTTAAAATCGCTTTTTCATCATAATATAATAATTTTTTCGTGAAAAATTAAATCTTGTATGCACCTCGTGTGTTACTAGATCCTTACGCCCGATGAGCGTATACATATTATCTATATACATATATATATATATATATATATATATATATATATATATATATATATATATATATATATATATATATATATATATATATATATATATATATATATTATATATTTATTTATATATTATCTATATATATATATATATATATATATATATATATATATATATATATATATATATATATATATATATATATATATATATATATATATATCATATATAACATATATAATGAGCCATCTAGGTCAAATAAATATGGGTCTGGCGCATTCGCCATTTTGCATTGGAAATTTTTGTGTTGTGGCAGCTCATCAGTGTTATTTATATTTTTTATCCCATTTTGATGTTTGAAGACGACAATATTCAACCCATGGCAACAAGGGTAAGTTGACCTTTATCCACTGAGTGAATTAAAAAATTTTTGATCGTATCATTGAAGATTAAGACATTTTTATACTGAATCTTTATTAATTATTAACATCATAAACGCGCCAAAACCTACATAAAACCTTAGTTACTCATAAAACATTAGTTACCATAATATAATATGTTAGTTACGAAAGCATAATACCTTAGATGCCAAATAATAGTAGAACTAGTTTTCATGAACATATAAAACAATATTTTGACAGTTTTCAATCTTGATGGATACACCTTTGCCGTTAGCGTCTGCTTGTCCTATAAAACGCCATCTTCCGTGTAGTGGTCATCTTCGCTAATTCATTGGTTCGTCAGGCTCCTCTAATTCCAATTAAAAAAGCAACTTTCATCATTAAAAACTCCTCATCTGGGACAGAAAACAAAAAATTGTAAATACTTTTGACTTTTATGCTGTATATCCAACATTTATCTTCTTGATGAAACGTATTAAAGCGCCATATTTATCGATCTCCACACATTCCTTAAGTTCTAACATGGAATATTTCGGCCATAAGGATGAAGCAGAATATTTCTCAGAGAGTTTTGCGAAATACACCAGCAACACCGTTTCTTTTGCAACTTGAACATGTTCTTTGTTTCGCCACTCACTAAACTGCCGATATTATTTTTTATAATGGATTTTAGAATTATCCGCAAGCAAGTCCAACCTTATATTATTGGTTGCAGCTAATATATCGTCAGGAATATAAAAATCTTACATGATTGTAATGACTTTTTGAAATGCCGAAATGAAATGACATAAAATCATATTGCTTTTATTTTCGCATCGCCTTTGTCAATGATACGATGAAGCTTTGGATGTAACTCGATTATTAGCGATTTAATTATATATTTCGTTATATTAATAGCTATAATTCACTAGTGGAATAAAATTTTCACCTCTCACTCTCTGGAAATTATTCTTTCCACACACAATGCACCTAAAACTTATTTTAAAGTAAGTTTATTATAATTTCATCAATAATTCTACATTAACAGTCATGTCCATCATTAAAGTGAAAATTACAATTATTAAGATTTTGAGAATGAAACTGAAAACCTGCACCTCCTCCAAAGGAAACACGCTCAGTCGTTATAGCACATGTGTTTGTGGACTGAATAACCAATACGCTTCCACGTCATCTACGGTCATAGTCACCAGCTCGCCGATTCTACACCCTCCAGCAACACCCATAATAAAAACTACCTTTATCAATAAATATTGCTCATCAGGAGCGGCATCTAAAAACTATTTTCTTGTGAATACTTTCGACTTCTTTGCTACGTATCACCTGAAATGTTGCTACAAAAAGGCGGTGACTTGGTAAAATCTGCCGATGTCTATTTTTTCTTTCAGATCCAACATTTTTTTAAGTTGCGAATAGTAGGACCATAAAGACGACTCAACTTTCTTGGATCGTTCGGAAATATACGCCAAAATGATTTTTTTGTTGACACGTTTGGCTTTGTTATTATTTATCCAGGTACAAAATGCCGTATATTCCTTTTCGTACAATATTTTTGATTTCAATGGAATTACTGCTTCTGCTGCCTCATTTGCTTCTTCTATAAAGCACTCAGGAACTACAACCTCGTCGTCACCGCTCAACATTTTTTCGAAACAAAAATTCTTTCACGGTTCTATAATTTTCATTGACACTTGCAAACAATTAATTACATAGTGCCCTAGCAACCATCGATCGAAGGGAAATCTCGTTATGAATTTGAATTATACCTATATTTCCTCTAAAAAGTATTCATTATTTGAATTTTCATCAGAATGGGATAAAATTTTGTATACAGCACGTGAGTTAAAAATGTTTATTCACTCGAATAAAATAACTCACGAGCCCGTAGGGCGAGTGGGTTAAGTGGGTTGAGTGGGTTAAGTGGGTTAAGTGGGTTAAGTGGGTTAAACTTTCTTCTCATGAATAAACATTCATTTAACTCACTTGTATAAATAACTATTATATATAGAGAGAGAAATATGACTTTTTCCATGTCCTGACGCACTTTCCTTGTTCAAATTTGTATTATATTTTTGAATTAACGAGTATGTTACGCGGTAAATAAACATAACAAATTTATAAAAGAAACACAAGTTACTGAAGTCTAAAACTCATTTCACTTATGTTTTAGGAATCCATACAAACCAATTTCAGACAGTAGGAAGAAACATTGATAATTTAACATACCTTTTTATAATCAGTTACTATTAATTTGTATTTTATACCCACAAATGAAATCTAACAATCACTAGTAAGCAATTATATGGGAATTAAATGTATCTATAACATAAATCTTGTTTGTTCTAACAAGTAATATCCGAAAATTGTTATTACTATAATAGTACAATTTATACTCATACGTCTATTCATTTCACAAGCATATTATACTCAATCAGAATTTTGTTTCCATATCTCATCGAATAATACCCATATTTTCCAAAATGAACTTAAGTTTTACAATATTCATTTCACATGGTTCAATCGATTTTCAATTTCAATTTTTGATATGCATGTTTAAATCGATAACAAATGGAATTTTTTCGGTGACCTACACTCCGTCATATCAAAATTTATATCTTCAAAATTAGCGTATTAAATCTACAAAAATAGGACAATAATCGAATCTGCTATTCTCGTATATAAACCTCTCATTTTAAGTGGTATTGATAATTCAATATAAAATGATATTATTTATATTCGAGCGAAATTCTAAACCGTAACCTATTCTTCCATTTTATACATATTTGAAGCAAATATAAATGCAAATGTCCTTTCCGACTGGATTAAAGGAAGAAAATTGAGTTTCTATATATATTTCTTGATCTATTCAGAATTGAATTTTTATTAAATCCAAATCGATGATTGAAAAATTGAAAAATGCAAAGAGTCATATAGATATATATATATATATATATATATATATATATATATATATATATATATATATATATATATATATATATATATATATATATATATAAATATATATATAATATATATATATATATATATATATATAATTATATATATATATTTATTTATATATATATATATATATATATATATAAATATATATATATATATATATATATATATATATATATATATATATATATATATATATATATTAATATATATATATATATAAAATATGACGTCTTAATTGCTGGTGACGTGATCTCTTGAACTTTTACTTTAGAAACTCCAGTGATATTCTATTTTCAATAAAATGATCATTTTAAGAAGATGAATATTATGAATTATACTTTTGCTTAATTTTCAGACTTAATGGTCAAAGTTTTTGTGAATGTTCATTATACACACTGATTCTTGAACATCTACGAAACATACAAGGAGATTCACGGTCTACGGTTCCGACAAAGGATACATAGTATAATTCTGAAAATTTAGTAACTTAGATAATAAGCCAAAGATGTGAAATATTTTCAACAGTGCGTGGTTACCTATTATACAAAATAAATAATAGTTCTTTTTTTTTTTTTATTTACAAAAAAATTTCGCATCAACCATAAAAGGTTATTAGCGACGGTACAGTAAGTTATTACACATAATTAAAAACATTAATCAATTTCAAGAATGTGATTAGCTTATGACAATTTTCATTCTGAAATATGGCTTCGAATTTATCAGGTAGTTGACAATTTTGTCGTTGAGCTCGATATTTAGGACATTCTATGAGGATATGTTTCACCGATATGTTTACATTACATAAGTCGCATATTGGATTCTCTTCACGTTTCATTAAGTAACTATGAGTTAATTTAGTATGACCTAACCGAAGTTCGCGAAATAACCACCTGTTCTTGTCTGTTTTTTGAAACGGGATTCCACTTTTGATACAGAGGCTTAACTTCGCGGAGTTTTTGACTCACTTTCAGACCACTGAGACTGCCAACAAAGACATCGTTTTTTGGTTTACCACACTTTTCAATATCCGCACTAACCCACTTCTGAAATCGAAACTGCTCTGTCATCTGTAATCGCCCTTACGAGCACACTTGTCTGCTTTCTTCATTTCCACTATGCCAATATGAGATGGATCCAAATAAAGATGATGTCTTTATCTCGTTCTCCGGCCACGAAGAGTTCTTCTTTAATATGTTGAACCACACTGTGTTTGGAAGTAGAGCTGTTGAATGGAGTATAAGGAACTGAGGGAGTCTGTAAGGAAGAAGGAAATTGTTTTGGAGGTTGTTTGCGTTAACATGTTTTAGGGCTTGATATATAGCGAACAGTTCTGCCGAGAGGATGCTTGTGCAGGATGGAAGTTTGTACAGGAAATTCTGCGAATCAGTTACCACAGCTGCTCCTACGCCTAATGAGGTTTTGGAGGCATCTGTATATATGTTTTGGTAGTTGCGGTAAGTTTCCCAGAATCTCAATTAGCTTGACTTTCATGATGGTGGGGTTTGTATTTTGTTTGTCATGAGTTATTATTCAGACTTAAAGTTGCATTTAGGTATCTTTACCAGCCAGGGTTCTATGTTGCTGCAGGAAAATGGGTAAACTGGTAACTGTTGGGATACAGAAGTTCAATTTTTTGAAAGTACGTCCTTATCCTTTCCGTAGAATGGTGTGGTGTTCTAGGTTTGCCATCAAAATATCCTATTAGCTAATTGGAGTGTGTGTATTGAAATGATGGATTTGTCTTATTTGCAAGGATAGCTGCTGCGTAGTATCCACTCAAAAGTTTTCGTCTCAGACTCAAACTAGGTTCTCCCAATTCCCACTGTAAACTTTTTACCGGCGTAGTTCTAAAGGCTCCAAGAATAATCCTAAACGCCGAGTTTTGAATAATTTCAAGATAGCTGGTAGTGGACTTGCTTGCTGAATCGTATGCTATAGAACCGTAGTCTAATACTGATCTAATAAGGGATTTATATAGTAATACTAAAGTTGGTCCGTCAGCACCCCATTTCTGGTTAGCCACCACTTTCAGAATATTAAGTCTTTTTCGACATTCTAACACAAGATTATTGATGTGTATTTTCCAATTTAATCTACTATCTAAGTACATGCCTAGAAATTTAGCGGAGGCTAGTAACTCCAGACGATGACCATGCAGTATCAGATTAGGTTGAAATACTTCACTTTTTTTGCTAAATAAGATGCAGTGTGTCTTGGAGGCTGCAAAACGAAATCCTGTTTGCGAACACCATATCTCTAGGTTTGAAAGGAAATCTTGGAGAAATTTGTTCATCGTGTTCAAATTTGTTCCTTTTAAGAAAACAATCAAATCGTCGGCGTATATTCTTGCTTTCAACGGAGCTTTTATACTTTTAAGGATACTATTTAGGGCTATAATAAATAATGTTGGGCTTATGACGGAACCTTGCGGCGTCCCGTTTTCTTGCAATTTGTTTTCTGAGATCTCCGTATTTATTCTTACAGCAAAAGTTCTTCTTTTGAGAAAGTTTTTCATAAAAGCTAAACAGTGCCCCTGTATATTCCATTCACTCAACGTCTTCAATATATGAAATCTCCAAACTGTGTCGAATGCTCTGTTAATTATCAAAAAATATGGCCAGACATTTCCTGATTCAATGCGAATGCCTCATGAATAAAGCTTTTTTAGTTCAACAACGTTGTCTTATCGTTGATCTATGTTGCCTGAACCCACTTTGTTGTGGGACTAAAAGATTTCTGCTTTCAAAGGATCCATAAAAGTCGTTTGTTTAATTATTTTCTCTAGAAGTTTGCATATTGAACATGTAAGTGAGATGGGCCTGTAAGATTCAGCGTTCGTTTTAGGTTTATTTGGTTTCAGTATAGGTATAACTATTGCTACACTCCATTTTTCTGGGAAAACGTGTTCGGTCCATATTTTGTTAAATAAAGCGTAACAAATAGTTCTTTGGCATTTTGAGGAAAGTGCTTTTAAGAACACCACAGGAATATCATCTGGTCCTCCGCACGTATCTTTTCAAGTCATTTAATGCTTCATTGAATTCAGCTTTCAGTTATTATGTTATTTAATGAGTCTTGTATTTACAATTTCAATTTCATTTGCTTCCTTCAAAACTTTTTCTGCAATGAAGTCCATTATCATAATTGTTTGTTGCTGGAGTGGCTAGCATACGTATCGGAAAAGGATATTTGCAATCTGTTTATCATCTGTAACAGTAATTCCATTATGATATAATGACTTATTTTTTGAAAATTAGTTTTAACCAGAAATCTTTTTGATTTTTTTCCATTACATCTGATATTGGGGTGGAACTAGTAATTGAAGACACAAATTCCTTCTAAGATTCCTTTTTTGCGGTTTTTATTATGTACCCTGGAGGTTGCCCTTAATCGTTTAAATTCAACTAGGTTTTCTGTGGTCTTAATGCCTCTTGTATACATTAAAGGCATGTTTGCTAGCTTTATAGCATCTTCGCATGTTTTAATTCCACCACGGGACTGGAGTTCTGCCTGTTATCATCTTTGTTTTAACCAATACTGTGTTCTGCTGCGGATATGATAATATTTTCTAAAATGTCTAAAATCCTCATCGATTGTCTCCTTCATATAGTGAGTGTTTCTATTTTGTTCTGGATATTTTCGGAAAAAGGCAATCCAGTTTGCACTTTTTATCTCCAGATGTAAGATGGTAACGTAGGATTAGATATGTAGAGTTGCCATTACGTATAATAATTGGTAGTGATCACTATCATATAAATATGAATCTACTTCCCAGGACAAAGATAATGAAATCGTAGGATCGCAAAAGGATTGATCAATTGCAAGACGAATTCTCCTGTTGCTGAGTTGAAGCGAGTTTTGGAGCCATCATTTAATAGGGTGAAATTAAAATGGTCAATAACATCTGCACTATTCGCCCTCGGTTATCGCCATTCTCAGAACCCCAAATATGTGATGTCCATTAAAATCGCCCTAAAATTAAATCTGGGTGTTGGTATTTGATCAATGACATCACAAATGTCTTGCATGTCTAATGGACCTGCCGGTAGGTAAAAATTACATATGTGTATTGGGTGCGAGCTCTTAATTTTGGCTGCAATGACTTCAATGTTGGAATTAATTGGAATATTTTTCGCTTCTAATGTGTTCGATACGTAAATAGGCAACTCCGCCACTGGCATGTTCTCGATTAGTTCTGTTTTTAAAAGAAGCATTGATAATTTTTTTAGGGAATGATAATGATGCTTGTTTTAAAATGTGTCTCTTGAAGGCATAAAATATCAGGAGTAATGTTCTGATAACATTTTTTGTAGCATAGGTAGACGTCCATAGTAAACCATTAGATTCCACTGAATTATTGATTTAAATAGCATTGTTTTTGAGATTAAGTAAAATAAAATAAAAATAAAATAGACAGATAATAATAAGATTCTATTCTTGAGAGGATGAGTCACTTTCCGTAGCTGTCATTTCGTTGTCGTTATTTAGTTCGCTTCCTAGGTGTGAATATATTTTTTGTTTAAGTTTAGTGATTCTACTTTTTATTCGTCGTTCTGTAAGTAGGGGGTAAATTTTGCCCAACATATTCGCTAGAGAAGCATAATCTGTCGTGTAGTCCTTAACTATTTCCAGTGTGTTATGAGAGCCCTAGGGTGTTTTTCAAACAGGTCTACTAGCTGTTCATAATTTAAGGGTTGTTCTTGAGAAGTTTTCTGTAATATATGCTTTAGCTGGTTGAAGGCAAAGTTGTTACAGGAATGGGTGGTACGATTGCTGTGGTTGTTTTTTATTTTCTTCGATGGTTTTTAAATAAATTAGGTTTTTGGAAAAGTGGCTCTGACACCTTTCCGTCTAAAGACAGGACTTGATTCTTACCGACATGGGTCTTTTTGCAGTATTAAGTTTCTAATGGAATTAGTGTATCAGCAGGGTTGATCTTTGCAATAAGTGGGGATTTTGGTGATTCTCAGGAGAGGGGCTTAGGCGCATTTATTTGTAGTATTGTTGTTTGATGATGTTGTAAGTGATTGAGTCGTGTCCATCTGTAGTTGATTTAAGTTCACTGGGGTTGGAACTGGACAATTTGCTGCAAGATGTCCTGTCTTGCGACATTTTAAAAACAAGCCATCCCATCTTGTGTTATAAAAATTTCTATATGATGTTATTATCATAATTAATCAATATAGAATCAGGAACTTGAAATATTGTGAGGAGTAATGAAAATTTGTCTTCTAAAACTAAGAATATGACTAAATTCTGGAAGTACTGTGCTAAATTCTTAGGAGTGTCATGGTGAAATTGGGTTTAAAACCCATATTTTGTAGTTCTTTTTATTAAAAGATCACTCGGTATGCTGGGGCAAACATTAGATGTATTAGTCGTTCAGCCGTGTAAACAAGTTCCTGGCTTTAAGTATTTCACCATTTACCATTATTTCTCCATATCTTCAAAGAATTTTTTTTACTATGTCTTTATTAGCTAGGTATACGCAGATTCTATTATTAGTCATTTTAGAGACATGTGTAATATGCTTAGGTTGTATAACAGTTCCTTAAGGAATTAAGTAGTCTTGAATAGGGGACGCCCTCTAAGGCGTTAAAAATGATAGCCTGCTCTTTGTTTGGATATCTTGTTTGATTCGCAGCGTTGGAATAAGTTTTGTACTGGCTAGGTAGGATTGACGAAGAGGAAGGTGATGATGTGTTATTGATGATCATAGTGTTGTTGGTGGAGATGTTTTGTGTAGTGTTGGAAGTTGGTAGTGGATCAGTAACGTAGCTCCTGTAGTCAGAAGTGGTCTGTGATGGATTTAACGATGACATATCAGAATATGTTGAAGAGATTTTAGGACGTCGAATTGGGCAGGTTTGACCCTGTTCATTCCATTACCCAGGTTTCAGGTGACTTTGTAATTATAGCGTGTTCAATTCGTAAATTGTTAATTTTCTTTGAGAATAGCTTAAATTTTGACTACTTACAGATACGCAAGTTTAATTCTGGGTAAATCACTTATTATTTAATTTGGAACGAAAAAATTCTCGATAAGAAGCCAATAACACAGATGTTGAAACACAACCGTTCGATTTGGGATATTCGCACCGAATCTCATTGATTTTTAATTAGTTTGTTATTTAAAATTTATGTTTTAGATAGTTATACGAACATATATGACAAAACTCAATAATAGTTCTAAAATACTGAAAAACACACTTTAATAGAAGACCCAACCGAAAGGTAGAAAATAGTTTTCAATAAATTTAAATTAAGAATATCTAGTGTAATCAACAGAAAGATTTCTATTACATATTTCAAAAAAGCGTAGGGCGTTTGGTGTCAATTGTTATAATATTTGAATGGCAGATATTGGTAAGAGCAGAGTCATTATGGAAATATCTCAAAAAGCACCCCACTTTTTTACAATAAAATAATTTTTTTATTCATTACACTATTCTTAAAATTTATTGAAAGTTATTTTCTACTTTTTAGTTCTGTTTTCTATTAAAACTTGTTTTTCAGATTTTTTAAAATACTATTCATTTTCTACTTTTTAGTTCGGTCATCTACAAAAGCGTGTTTTTTAGTTTATTAAAACTATTATTTGTTTTTGATTTTTTAGTTCTGCTAACTACAAAAACGTTTTTTTATTTTTTGCAACTCTTATTTATCTTTGCTTTCATAGTTAAATAAAAACGAAGATAATTTTGTAGCAACGAATAATCGGCTTTTCGTGCGTACTTGGCATAAATACACTACCGGGTATCGGATTTGGAAAATTACTAATCCTAAAGATCCTCATCAGGATAAGGAGACAAATTATTTCAATTATTGCATTGTCATCGGTCCTTGATGAGTGTGCAAAGTTTCAAATCAATTACATAAATACATACACACCGAGCTAATATAAGAGTGTTGAAAATAGCAACAACATTATTATTTCAAATGGGACACCGTGTATGATATTGCATTTTTCGTGGTGCTAAGGCATTCCGAGTATTTTGTATGAAACTTTCCTATTTCTATGTTTGACAATTTCCGAGAAATTAATTATATCCTATTTTTCTGTTCAAATGATAGCCTCAACTATTAGATGCGTCAATAAAGCTTTTCGGTAGAAAGTCCTTAGAAATGTTTCTTAATGTTATTTGAAATCATAAATCTTGTAGAGGGGGAAAATAGTTATTTTTTTTATTGTTTAAACAATATAGATGTCATTTATATAAAAAAATTGTTTTTGCGCGGTTTTCCTTGAAAGCAATTGTTGGACTAAGGATAACGACCAAATCAACGCTATACAAAATTTTTTAACAATGTGAAACTGATGTTAATGATGTTACAAAACTGTTTTACAAAGTTTATTGATATTTTTCAACAGTATATCAGATTTTTACGTAATAACTATGGTACCAAAGTTAAGTTGTTTTTGATGGATACAATAATAATGGAACTGAAGCGTTATCGTAGATATAAAAGTAGTGCTTCAATAGATTATTTTTTTGAACAAGATATACCTCTTAATACAACTAAAGACACTTTTTTATGAAACAGCACAAATAAAAATAGGTTTATCAATCTTTTCTGCAAAAAGTTGTCCGAAATTATTATTGAGTGGAGTCATGCAGAAAGTCATGCAGATCGATTAATTGTACAATCAGCTCTTGATAGTTCCTTCCATGATGTAGTTGTTGTAGCAGAGGATATGATGTATCAGTGATATTCATGGCTTTAGCACATGATCATAAAGAAATATTTTTCTTGAAAACAGTCAAAAATAATGTCTTACAAAAAGTTTACTCTACGAAAACCATGTTAGTGAAATATCCAAATATTATCAAAAATCATCTCTTTTTCATTAATGCATTCACTGGATGTGATACAAAAACTGCTTTTCATAATAAAGAAAAAAATTGTTCTATTAATTTTTTTGATATGATGATGATTAGAAATTACATGCAGCATCTGAAACTTTTATGGTTCAAGAACAACCTGAAGAAATACTTTGTGATGGAGGTATTTATTGTATTCTCACCCTGTATGATACTAAAACTGCCAAAAGCTTGAATGAACTGCGATACAAGCGTTTTATAACATTAGCTACAAAAGACAAGAGCGTACAACTCAGCTCGTTGCCTCCATCAGAGGATGCAGCAAAACAGCATACTAAAAGAGTTTACCTTCAAGTTCAACAAAGAAAAAATAATGCTTCAATACCTCCCGAAGATTGGGGTTGAAAAATAGATCATTACTTGAAACCAATTACAATTAAACAACCCGCAGCACCGAAGAACGTTTTGAAAGTTTATATTTTGCTCTTGCAAAATGGGATACGGTTCAGCGTGTGGCTGCAGAAAAAGTGGTTTGCATTGCTCACCCGCCTGCATTTTATGCAGTTGAAGTGACTGCGATAATCACCCACCACCTGATGAAGATTAAGTTTTTAATAGGCAAATTAATTGTAAAAATTAAATGTTCTTTTTTAAAATGAAAACAAAAATTGACAAAATTACTTGTGTAGTGTTCTTTTTTTAGTCAATGAAAAAAAAAGGAGCTGAATTATTCTGTTATTCAATAATAAATAATATCTATCATTATTCTATTATTCAATCATAAATGATAAATTATTCTATTATTTGATAATAAAAAATAAATAATAGAAAAATAATGAAGCTGAAAACTTATTTTCTCATATAAATTACATACATATTGTTTGAACAATGAAATTAATTATTTCCCTCCTCTGAAAGATTTCTGATTTTCAATAATATACAAAAAAAAAATTTAAAAAAATTTAACAAAATAGGAGCTGTTTCTGAGGACTTTCGAAGTTTGCCTGTTTTACGGCTTCATTGACGCGACTATAAATGCTTAGTAAAGCGGTATTTTAAATTGTGGACAGCTGAAATTTTGGGAGCAGTTCACCAATATCTTGTGTTTTAGTTTTCTTTTAGTTAAGTCGTTCTGCGTTGTTCAGGGATGATCGTGATTTTACCGGTTTATACAAAAATTATGTAATTTATTTCAAACGCACCCTATATATTATTTAACATACTGAAAGTCAATGCAATTCCATTCAAAATAATATATTGTATTAATATTCCTTAATAATTAGATTTCCGCAATAAAGATGAAAATGCAATATTATACAGGATGTCTTATTATTATTATTTTGATCGGTATCAAAACGTCTGTCGCCGTCGCCTTCTCCATCCTTTTCTATCCATCCATGCCTCATCTCCGAGGTTTCTTCGCTCATGGACTTCTTAATCGCCGTCATCCATGTAGCTCTTGGTCTTCCTCTCCTTCGTCTGCTCAAGGGGGTCCAGTTTAATAATATTTCAGGGTGTCTATCTTCTTCTATTCGTTTGACGTGGCCATACCAGGTAACCTGTTTCCGTACTATTTCTTCGTGTAGGTACTATCTCTTCGTCCCTCACCTTCATCATGGATCTGACTCCCATATTTGTGCGCCCCTCTAATCGAGAAATTCGCACAGATCTTCGAAGTGCGTCCATCTCCACAGCGTTAACTTTACGCTTGTCTGTCCCACTCAGGTTCCATATCTGGTGATGCGGTTTTGTATGTGTGCTTTATCTCTGCCATCATTCGTGATTATCATTCCAAGATATTTATATTCACTACATTCATTGATAATTTCATCATTTTCTAAGGTTAGATCTCCATTTGGTCCGCTAATGCACATATATTTTGTCTTTCTGATGTTTATGCTAAGGCCCCATTCTGTATACTCTTCTTGCAACTTTCTTGTCATATATTCGAGGTCTCCTTTCGTCTGTGCAAGGACAACCTGATCATCGGCAAACTGTAGTGTATATAGTGTTTTGTTGTCATTTAGCTCGAATCCCATTCCTTTGCACTTTCTTTTCCACTTATCTAAAGCTTTTTCCACGTATATTTTGAAGAGTATGGGGGATATGCAGCAGCCTTGGCGCAATCATTTGGTAACTTCGAATCCCTTAGACAACTGTTTTTCTGTTTTGATCGTAGAGTAAGCGTGTCCGTATGACTTTTTTACATCAGTGATAAGGTTGTGGTTAATGTGGATTTCTCCCATAGCTTGCCAGAGTTTCGTTACCGGTACATTATCGTATGCTTTTGCCGGATCAATGAAGAGTATATACACTTCCTGGCCGATAGCAGTTTGTTTTTCCACTAGTTGTTTGATACAGAAGACATTATCTGCGCATGGTCGTCCTGCACGGAACCCACTTTGCTCTTCCGCTTGCTCGTAAAAGTATTCTTCCTCTATCAGGTATCGTAGAACTCTGCCGTATAGCCTTCTGAATGTACTCGTCACTGAAATTCCCCTGTAGTTTTCACATACTTTGCGGTTTCGTTTTTTGTGGATCGGATAGATGTAAGCCAGTTTCCATTCTTCAGGTATGTCAGATCCTCTTACACAAAGCGAGAACATTTTGGCGTTCCATATATATAGTTCCGCATATATTGCACCGGGTCCAGGAGATTTGTTGTTCTTCAGAGATTTTATTGCCTGTACTATTTGTTTGATATCTAGTTGGAGTTCTTCCCCTTCGATATTTACATTTGGGTTATCCTGGCTCTGGAATTCGGGTCTATTTTTTGTTAGGAGCTCTTTAAAATAGTTTTCTAATTCTTCTGGGGGTATTGTGCTTATAGCGGCTTTCTCTCTGTGCGATGTTTTTATATTTCGTATAAAGCGCCATACCCCTGTACATTGCCGGCCACCGATCATATTATCGACTTCATAGCATTTCTTATTCCAGATCTTATTTTTTCTTCTGTAACCATTTTCCTAACTCTTCTTTGGCTTTCTTTGAACTTGGCTTTGTGTTCTTCTTTCTTACTACTCAACCATGACAAGTGAAGCTGTTTTTTATCTTAATTTCGTCTTTTATCTCGTTTTTCCACCAATACATTTTGTTCTTGTTGGGTGATCTCTCGATGTCTTATTTGGAATATAAAAAATGTAGCTAATTTTTGGTATAAAAAGCTAAGCCAAACTGATAAAAATATTCTGCATCGATAGATTGGAGTATTCTTTAAATTACCAAATATTCAGATTGGTATTATATCTCGTTTTCATTGGACGTCTAAGGTTTTATCGACCGTATATCACCCTGTACTGTTCAGAAAATATTTCAAAATTGTGAAGTCGTTTGTCAACATGATGTTCACTGAATTATTACTTTCTCAGATTGAATATTATTGAAACTAATTCCACAGAATTCCATTTCAATAATATTCCACATTTTGCAATGATTCTTGATAGATCGGAACCAGGAACTTTATCGAAACGATCTATCAGAAACTTGTTACAGTCATAAATCACGTTCCATTAACTCTTCAAAACATTTTCTATATTGAATGGAAGTTAGAGATTGGCCCAATACAATATCTGAATTTAAGTCGAAAACTTGATGAATCAAGAATATAATGTTCCACCTAAAATTAATCCATTCATTTTATGAATTTTCCTCAGAAATTCATTTACTTCTTGCAAGTGATGAATGTGTACGAGTGTGCTTCAAAACGTTTCGAGCCTTAACGTAATTTCGCATATTATGTGAAAGATATACTTGAAGATGTAAACCATATTAAATAAAAAGTTGATGTTCAACAGTTATTTATGTAACGCCTTCACAAACTTCGATCTTGATGGATGGTGATTACTGAGACTCTGCGACCGTAAAATTTTGCAGAAGACATTGAAATTAGTCATTTCGGCTTAGTTGAAAGATAACAAGATTTGTAAATCTCATAGAAAAAAGTAATGTCTATATATTTTATATAGAAATTAATTTAAAAACTAATCAGTCTCAAAAACATCTGATAATAAAAATAAAATGGCTTGGGGCATAGTGAATATGGAGACTGTTAGGAAAACCAAAACTAAGAATAAATCAAACAATAAATTAAAATTGAATATTGGTGGAGTTGTTTCTTCTAAGGATGTCGAAGTAGCTAATGCTTTCGCTGAATATTTTTCTGGTATTGCCAAATTGAGTCTGCAACGGATTTACGGGAATGTCCTAAGTCAAATTTGTACAACTTCTCCTATTCGTGATAATACTTTCTACTTCCACCCTGTGGATGGAATTGAGGTGATTGGTGCGGTGAATCAATTGAAAAATAAAAAGTCCACCGGTCAGGACTTTTGAGACTAATAGCGAAAGATATTTCTGAACATATCGCACACCTTATTAATGAATCAGTTTCCGGTGGTATTTTTCCTAGTTGTTTTAAGCTTGCAACTATGATCCCAATCCACAAAAAGGATGACGCCAATGATGTGGCGAACTACCGTTCAATTTCTTTACTAAGCGTATTATCGAAGGTTAAAGAAAGAATAATACTGAACCGTATGATGTCATTCTTAGTGAAATTCGATTTAATTGTCGAAAGCCAACATAGCTTTCGAGCCGGACGTTCAACCGGTACAGCTGTCATTGATTTTATAAAATTCGTTCAATCATCGTTGGATGGGGGTTATGTTGGTTCTGGTCTCTTTTTTGACCTGTCGCGAGCCTTCGATACCATCGATCCTTGTTTCCTTGAAAGTAAACTTTACAATCTCGGCTTTCGCGGTACTTTCTTGAGGTGGGTTATTAGTTTCATGTCCTACCGTAAACTTACTGTAAGGGTGGGAAATACATGCTCTTCTGAATTGGAAATAGGATAAGCTGTCCCACAAGGTTCTGTACTAGGACCATTACTTTTTATTTTGTTCATAAATGATTTACCGGACCATATAAAGATGGATAAACTTGTAATTTTTGTAGATGGTACTTCATTTTTCTTGAAGGCAAAGAATATAAGCGAGCTCACTGGTCTGGGCAAATTACTATTAAAAAGCTTCAGCTTGTGATGTCGGGACAATAGACTCATACTGAATGTTGACAAAACTGAACTGATTAAATTTGAGCTGAGAGGATCCTCCTCGATAACTCTCAACTCTGAAATGGATGTTCTCCGCTCCAAAAACTCTACAAAGTTTTTGGGTGTAATTGTTGACAGTAACTTGAGATGGTGCGAACATATTGCATACATCAGCAAAAAACTTTCCTCCTCCTTTTACGCTATAAGCAAACTGAGGAGCTCGCTTCCACTCGATGCACTAGTGAATGTTTATTATGGACTAGTCTATTCTCACTTGTCCTATAATATTGAGGTCTGGGGTAATTCGACTGACTTTGGTAGACTGTTTGTTGCACAAAAGCGTATTTTGCGCATGATCTTTGGGCTTAACCCACGAACATCTTGTAAAACAATATTTCGGGGAAATAAAATATTGACTGCTCCATGTATTTACATTTATAAATGTCTTCTCTACACAAAAGACAATGAAAAACTGTACGTCAAGCTCTCTAGCTTCCATAATTACAGCACAAGGAATGCTAGCTTGTTGTCTATACCAAAGCATAACACCAGCAAGTTTGAAACATCCCCAATATATTCAGGTATCAAGTTATTTAATAAACTACCAGACAATATAAAAATTCTGGAGAAAATTTATTTTCGTTCAGCAGTCAAGGCTTTTTTGTTAACAAAGTTAGATGAATACTTATGTGATAGTTTTTAGAGGTTCTGTATTTCTTTTCCTTTCATTATAGATAAATGTGCTTATATTTATACTCACCTGACTTGTCCTATACGTTGTTAAATGTCAAACAGGATGAATAAAGATGATTATTATTATTATTATTATTATTATTATAATTATATATATATATATATATATATATATATATATATATATATATATATATATATATATATATTGTTTGTTTATGTCTGTGCTGTTTATATATAGTTGCATCTAGAAGGTAGAGTTGATTTTTTTAATATATAAAAAATTTGAAGAATATACTTTCAGTTTAGGGCTACAGTACTTGTATCTAAAAAAAACCATAAATATAGTTAAGGAATACGAAATTATTGATATTTTGATACTAAAAAAAATAAAATTATGATTGAAGCGAAAACTTCATATTATTTTATATAATATATATAATTTCTTCATCTAAATATCATTATTTTTCAGTTTCAATATTTGAAATCCATTTCATAATTTCGTACACAATAACCAAAATCACTTCTTTATTAGAAATAATTATACTGCTAATATAATAATATATATAATAGTCCTTCAATTTTGTTATTTATCAACTTTCGCAACTGTGGATTTTAATTTTGATCGAATTGTCTTCTCTTTTCAATTTTTTAAATCTTGAAATTAATTTTTTTTCTCTTTCGATATATTTTCAATACGCTTCTATTAGCTTGGTATTTATCTATGTAATGGATTCTTTGTACGTGATTTTCAACCTCTTCAAAACTTCGAATTGATTTGAAACTTTGCACACTTATCAAGAATCGATCACAATATAATAATTTAGTTTGTTCAATTTATCCTGATCAGAACCTTCAGGCTTAGCATTTTTCTAAATGAGATAACCAGTAGTATCTTTGTGCCAAATTCGCACAAAAAATTATTCATTATTCGTAGCTACAAAATTATTATTGTTTTAAAACTATAAAAGCAAAGATAAGTAATAGTTAAGAAAAATAAAAAATACGCTTTTGTAGTTAGCAGAACTAAAACATAGAAAATAAATAATAGTTTGAAAAAACTGAAGAACCCGCTTTTGTAGATAGCCGAACTAAAAAGTAGAAAATGAATAATAGTTTGAAAAACTAAAAAACAACCTCCAATAGAAAAGCAAACTGAGAATTAAAAAATAATTTTCAATGAATTTAAATATAGAATAGTGTAATTAACGAAAAATTTTGTGGAAAGTTTTTTGAGATATTTGCATAATGACTCTACTTTCACCAATATCTGTCATTAAAATATTAAAACAATTGACTGCAAGCACCTCACGCTTTTCCACAATAAAAGAAACTTTTTTGTTAGTTACACTATTAATTTAAATTTATCGAAAATTATTTTCTACTTTTTAATTTGCTTTTCTAATTTAGCTTGTTTTTCAGTTTTTTTTAAACAATTATTTATTTTAATATTGCGTTCCGAAATTTACGTTCCATTTTAGAGTTTCATATAAACTGCAGTTCACTTTAAAATACAACTTCACCTCTAATCCAACAAGTTTTGTTTACTATCCATTCTTGCCTTAGATCTAAATTAGGAAATCAACAATTTACAAAATCCAAATTCAATTCTTCATAAAACTATTTTAAGATGATCAATACCGTTAATTCTTGTAGATCAATCTATTCAGCTTTAACTGTATTATTTTCAGTTTTCAATTCATGAATTGAAAATTGTGAAATTTGAATATGAAATTCATAAAACTGCAAAGCGGTTCAGTTTAATTTGTAATTATTAGGGAGTTTAGTAAAGAATCACTGGATTGGATGAAATTGGACTAATTTGAATCAAGTATTACCGAGGCGCATATAACTGTAATTTTCAACTCATATGAGAGACTGTTGACAATATATTAATTCAGAGATTGGCATCGCTCGGTGATTAACCACGTGAACTGTCAACCAAATGTTCTGCTCCTGATTTCCGAACGGATTCATTTATAAGCCAGCGAACTTGCACAAATTCATGTAGAAACTGAAACCCAAAACAGCATATCTAATGTTGAGTGCTTCGTCTTTCCTCTTCATGCCTTAAATTTAAGGGATTTAACGAATCCTGCTGAAGAATTTGATACATTACTCTTAGTACAAGAAGAAATAAATGTCGCATATACAAACAAATATATATGGATTACTTTTAGTACGAACAATTGGATAATAAATATAGTATATAATTATTACAAACACAAACAAATATATATATATATATATACATACCGGGTATCACAGACAAAATTTCTGCTCCAAAGAGTCTTTACCGCCCTCACAGGTGACATATATTTGCTGTAGAAGTGGAAATAATGTTACTATCAAAAAGAAATCCTGTGCTGAAAGAAAGGAACTGTTTGCTGCAGTAGTCAATTTTCTTTCTTCCAGAAACGAAATATACTATATATATATATATATATATATATATATATATATATATATATATATATATATATATATATATATATATATATATATATATATATATATATATATTTATATATATATATAATAAAATTTGGTTCATCTAGTTTTCGAGATATCACATTCAACTTTGTTTTTTAAATGCGGACCTGTATTTTTCATTCCAAATTTTTTTCTGATTTCAACGATGTATCACATGTCCATATTCGTTTGTATTCAAATGGTAAAAAACTAGTAGGTGTTTAACTTTTTTGGCACTTTTTTCATTTTATCATAGGTTCAACCATAGAGCAAAGAGAAACAATAATTGCTTATAAAGCCTATGATCCGTAATACATGTGTCGTCTCAGAGTAAGTTTAAATCAATATGGTAGCGTTTTCCAAAGGGAAAAATTAGATTAATTTTTTTGTTATGCAAAAGCATTTCGAAGTGCTGAAAGAGCCCTTCAAATGTATGAAAATTCGTACCCCGAAAGGCGCTCACCGAATCGAATAATTTTTACAAGGCTAAAGCGAAATTTGCTACAATACGGATCATTCAATAATCCTTCAGAACGGGGAACAACTGTAACTACAAAGAATGGGGAAGATGAAACAAATGCATTAGGTATGTATCATCCACTGAATATTTTCAAAGGTAATTTTGAAAAATAAGGAAGTTTTAAGGTTTATTACATAATTTAATTGAATGGTAAAAAGTTAGAATGTTTAAAAACTTAATAAACAGTTTTTTCATTACACGCTGCAACAGTCTGTTTATGTTATTTAAATAGGCAATTGTTTTATTATTAGTCTAAGCCACCTCTGATGTTCTAATTTTTTTAAACCTCAATACAACTTAAATTCTGTCTTTTTATGATTAAAATAAAAACCAATATGAACATCGTTAAAATCAGAAAAAAAAATTTTTTTAAGAAATGGAATGAAAAACACAGGTCCGTATTTGAAAAAAGTAAGTTTATGGTAATACCTCGAAAACAAGACGAACCAAATTTCCTTAAGAAATACCCAATTGATGAACGTCTAAAATGCATAAATGTTTTCCTGAACAAATGTTTAGTAGAAATTATACGGAGCAATTTTTCGAAAAACCCCTGTAGCTCGAGATAGATTTTTTTTTCAAATATGAAACTAGATTTTCAATGTCCTCCAAAAACTGCACATTTTGTCTAATTTGACCAACCTTGTAGTTCTTATAATTTCCGAGATAGCAATAGTGGCCCATGGCAATTAGGATATATATATATATATATATATATATATATATATATATATATATATATATATATATATATATATATATATATATATATATATATATATATATATATATATATATATATATATAGATATGCTGTTTTTGACAAGCTTATTCCGAAGAAATGATTTTTGGACGAATCGAACGATGCTAATTTATTTGCGATTGGATGTACGTGAGACAAGGAAAGTTGACTACTTTAGATTTTTCAAGCCAAAAATAGAAATTCATTTTTTTATCGCGTTAGTCAATGAGGAAATGTTTCATATGTTTTTTTTTAAGAAATCAGAGAACCACTTCATTAGATATGAGCTACTGATATTGAAATGTTTATATATTTTCGGGATAGATGGAAAAAAACCAATTAATATTATCCGAATAATATTTAACTCATTCTTTTGAAGTAATTCATCAAGTTCAATTAATTAATAATGGAGATTCACTCGTTTCACTGTGATAGCTAAGAAATAGATTAAGATCAGCAGGCATCCGTTTCAGCACTAATTGACAACATCAGTGTTGTCAACTCGAAATTTTATGATTCACTCTCATCCTAGATTTCCAATTCCGAAAATGAAAGTATAGTGTACGTGAGTAGTTCTTGTTTCGAAAATACCGCTTTAGGGAATACTAAATCATTATAATTCTTATACGAATGAAACAATCATAGTCATAAATCACGATTTACTAAAAATATGCTATTTCACAGATTAGGTGAAATTTTCATATCATTTCAATCATATTTTACTCGACTCAATGAGAATTGATTGGTGCATGCAAAATGATGAATGAATGAATTCATTCTATCGAAAATAACCGACTCTTCATATAGACTAAATTTCCGCAAGTTTTTTATGACTATAACTTCATTTGCATTTCCACTTCTGCGACAAATATATTCCATCTCTGATTGCTTGTAGACGGTAGTAGGGGTTTTTCCCATAAGAAGTTTTGTCTGTGCAAGTTTTTACTAGCAAAAATGAGATTCTACCTATAAACTCTAATAATCTTCACCGTCAAATAAGACCGAATCATATGCATGTGTGCATTCAAGTTCCTCATTGGTTAGACAGCAATGAATAAAAATTATTGATACTTGAATGGTCACCTCCTTCAGAACATTTTTTTCTAAGACGTTTGAATAATTTTCGGAATAAGTAATATATTTTGGTTAATTAAATCATGAAAAATATACAATTTGACCATGGTCAATTCAATATCCTACATAAAGTGAACAAGGAAAATTCTTCAGTAATTGGAAAAAATATCAAACAACTTTCCAATAGAGCTAGTTATATGTATTCTTCAACGCGAAATCTTCATTCAAAATTTAACGGTGTATTATAGAAAACGTCAAGTCACTCTGACTCAAAATCTGCATACAGATATTTCGATCTTATTAGATCTCATCGGTGCAGCTTATTTAACTTGGAGTGAATTAACAAATTTCCAATTGTTCCCCAATACAAATCGCGGTCAGCACTACTCGAATAACATCCTGACATGAAATGTCTACTCTGCAACTGTGGCGTATGTGATTCCACAGAACGCTTACATAGCGTTTCTAAGAACTCTGTTTCCAATATCCTTGGTGGAGGGCGCTCTGAGTTGTTATCCATATAGTAGCTCGGTCACGATTTATATTGAGGAACAATTAAAAATTCGTTAATTCACTCCGATTCAAATAAGCTACACTGATGAAATCTAATCAAATCGAAACAGCTATATGCAGATGTTGAGTCGGGGTGACTTAACGTTTTCTATAATTCACCGTTGGATTATAAATGTAGGATTGGTGTCACGTAATACATATAAATAACAAAAAAACCTATTGAAAGTAGCTCAAGCAATAAGACCTAATAAAAAAGAATTGAACTTCAAACGAAGTCAGGAAACTCAACAATTAATTGAACAATCAAGAAGGATGCTGAAGGATCGAATGAATAACAAAGAGACTATATCTCAGCTGAATAAAACTGTTAGGAAAAAAGTAAAAGAAGATAACAGAAAACACAAAAATATGAAGATAGCAGAAATCCTAAAATAACATAAAAGTCTAAAAATCTAAAGACAAAAATGAAGGAAGGAAAATAACAAATAACAAGGTTGTTAAATGATGACGGAGAAGAGATTACTAAGGTGGAAGAAATAACAAGAACGGTGGAAAAATATTATAAATCACTCTACGAGTATAAGAAATAGCAAGAACGGTGGAAAAATATTATAAATCACTTTACGAGGTTAAGAAAAATAGAGGAATAGTAAGAAACGTGGGATCTGTGGATATCCCTGAAATAACGAAGACCGAGATAGAAAACGATCTCAAACACATGCCCAACAAGAAAGCACCAGGAGAAGATGGAATTAAGGTGGGAATGGTAAAGTATGGGAGCAAATCTGCAGTGGTTCATATTCGAAGATTGTTTAATTATTGCTTGGCTGAAACGAAAATCCCGAAGGACTAGTTCAACGCTATTGTAATCCTCATTTTCAAAAAAGGCAATACGTACAAGCTCGAAAACTATAGACCAATAAGCAAGCTATCAGGGAACTAAAAAGTATTCACAATGATTATCACCCAAAGACTTACCAATAAATTATATAATTATCAACCTAGAGAATCCTTTTAGACGAGGCTATAGTACTATGGACCAGTTGCAAACGGTACAGTCATTAACAAAAAAAGCAAATGGATACAATATCACTCTGGATGGCAATGATAGATTCTGAGAAGGCCTTCGACTCAATAGAGATATGGGCGGTATTAAATGCTCTAAGTAATGGGAGAATCGATGACCAATACACAAATATTATCAAATATATATAATATAATAATAAATAAAATCAACATTAACAAAACTGAATATTTAACAACAGAATCAATATATAACCCTAAACAACAAACCAATTGAAACAGTCCTGAGTTTAGTATACCTAGGTCAGATAACCAAAAACAGTTCGACAGCAGATCTAGCACAAAGAATATCCTTGGGATGGTCAGCATTTGAAAGGATGCAGAATATTTTTAAATCGCAAGTTTTCAACCAGTATGTTCTCCCAATGCTCACCTACGGAACATAGACCTGGGCACTCAACAAAAGTATCATCCATAGGTTTCAAGTGGCACAGCAAAAGACGAATCCTAAAGATCGAGCTCCAAGACCTCATTACCAATAGGTACAGAAATAAGAAAAAGAACAAAAGTCAAAGATATAGTAGAAAGAATCTGTACATTAAAGTGGAACTGGGCGGGGCATATTGGAAGATTCACAGACAATAGATAGACGCGAAAAGTGATAGAATGGAGGCCAAGGGAAAACAAAAGAAGCAGAGGAAGACCGCAAAGAAGATGGTCAGATGACGTAAAGAGATTGGCTGGTTATGACTGGATGAGGAAAACCTGTAACAGAAACGACTGGCAGAAGTTAAGGGAGGCGTTCACTCGACGATGGGTGGAATAAACTGCTGAAGAAGAATATATATATATATATATATATATATATATATATATATATATATATATATATATATATATATATATATATATATATATATATATATATATATATATATATATATATATATATAATATATATAAAAGCAACAAACACGAATTTTCAATTTTTCATGAACCATCTCATACAGATATTACAATTCATAAGCCAATTTCACATAAATTAGCCGCTTATCATACTATGATTCATAGGATTTTCAAAATTCCGTTGTCCGAAGTTAATTTCCGAAAGGAAAATACAAAATGGCAATTTCAGAAGTTTACCTACATATATCCGAGAAAAATACAGTATATAATAGTTTAACATACTTGGGAAAACCTTCCGAAAACCTGAAATTGTTTCTTCATAAACAAAATTTTCATATAAAACCAACAATAGCATTGGAAAATTTATTAAAAACAACAAATCAAAAATTCATAGAGAAGAACGTACTGGTGTTTATAGACTCAACTGTAACGATTGTGAAAAATTCTATATAGGACGTACAATTGGAAATTTCAAAACTCGAAAACACGAACACCAACGTAGCTATATTAAGCAGAAAACGGACTCTAATTATGGGTGTCATCTTATTCAAGAAAACCATACCTTCAATCACAATTATAATATATTACAGTTAGAAAATAGTCTCCACAAAATCAACTGTTGGGAATCCCTATACATCAATAAATATAAAAATTCCGGAAACCTAATTAATGACCAGATTGAATTAAACCCTTCCCCTCTTCTTAATCTGTTCAATGTACCTACCAATAGCTCTGAATGAATTGCTTATTGTTATTTAGTTTTTCTAAGAGCCCCGCCTGTGTTCAATTTTTCGTATAAATAGATTGTTTTGTGATACCATAATTTAGTACGAGATGAAGTCAATGTTATGACGAAACGCGTTTACTCAATAGATATTATTTCAACCTGTGAACAGTTAGTTTTTTGTTTCTTTATGAAGTTATATATATATATATATATATATATATATATATATATATATATATATATATATATATATATATATATATATATATAACCAGCTTGTTTGATAATATTTCAATTTATTTAATGTTTGAATCATTTTCGAAATTAATAATATATTTTAGTTAATTTCCAGTGGGTTACCGAATGACTATTGCTTCAATGATTTTTGCATTTTAAAATTCAATATTGTTCCAGACCACTGTTTTATCTTTCGAAATAACCACGATTTAAATGACTCATGACTTTTACAAAAGCATTGTTGGAACGTATAAAAATGGCATTACTCGGATTGTCTTTGGCGACATTAAACTCAGTGCCATGCAACATGCTATAAGAATTCGCACAACCCATTCAATGTGTCCCCATTGTTTATTTTGACTGAGCCATTTGTATTCGATGATTCCGCTCGTAAACCTAATTTATTGCTACGTTCCCAAGGAAACACGCTGAATCTTTCATGAGATGTAATTTCACATGTAAAAATCTAGCGAGCAACGACACCAGTTCCTCTTAAAATGCTTAAAACAGATATCTTTTTGCGTAAAATAAAGAGTTCCTTAGATGTCACGTATATAAGGAAATTAAGAATGAGAAAACCAAAATTGAATCATGATAACAATTATGTTTTTTGTAGACCATCAACAATGATACAAACCAATCGAATGGGCAAATTGTTATTCATTATTTCGGGAAACACATTATGAAAATTGATATGTATAATTTCGATTATACAGTGAGTTTCAAAAAGTTTGCACTTTAATATTGTCCATGTAGCAGAAAATTTTATTCTCTATGTAAATTCGTGCATTGCGGAAAACTTTGATCTGAGATGAGAATAAAAAAAAGAAATTTTGATCAAGAGTAAGCTACTCTTATTTTCGACATCATCAAAAAAGTTTATTTCAAAAAGTTGTTGAAAATTGATAGCAATATTTAGATTTAAAATCACAGGCAGCTACGCAACAAAAAAAATTTTTTATTTCTAGCCTGATAAAGAGTACTAGTATCTCATATACACCTTAGGCGCCTCCCTTATTTAACTATAGTAATATTCCAATTTGAAATTGAGTCCAATTTATTATTCGAACTAGTATACCGATGTTTGTTGAAAATGGTTTAAATTTTGACTCATTTTTTGGTGTAAATTTGATATTTCGCTCTGTATGTATGTACTTAATAACTATGGGTATGAAATAATGACAAGAAATGATTAATTCAATTAATTGATGCTAAACAATTAAATGATACTAATCTGTAAGTTCACTTTAATCATAATGTTACCTTAATGTGGAATTTTTTTTGTTTTGTTCCCTCGGTGGCTGTGATTTCAAATCTGAATATTGTTTTCAAATTTAAACAACTTTTCTGAATAAACTTTTTTAATAATATCGAAAATAAGAGTACTATTTACAAAAGTACAAAAACAGTTTACAAAGTATATGTATCTCATATACACCTTAGGCGCCTCCCTCATTTAACTATAGTAATATTTCAATTTGAAATTGAGTCCAATTTATTATTCGAACTAGTATACCGATGTTTGTTGAAAATGGTTTAAATTTAGACTCATTTTTTGGTGTAAATTTGATATTTCGCTCTGTATGTATGTCCTTAATAACTATGGGTATGAAATAATGGCAAGAAATGATTAATTCAATTAATTGATGCTACACAATTAAATGATACTAATCTGTAAGTTCACTTTAATCATAATGTTACCTTAATGTGGAATTTTTTTTGTTTTGTTCCCGCGGTGGCTGTGATTTCAAATCTGAATATTGTTTTCAAATTTAAACAACTTTTCTGAATAAACTTTTTCAATAATATCGAAAATAAGAGTAGTGTATTACTCTTGATTTAAATTTCAATTTTCTGTTCTCCCCTGTACACCGTTCAGAAATTTAGAATTTCGACCTCTCAAATCCAAGTTTTCCGCAATCCCCCAATTTTAATCAAGAATTAAATTTTCTGACAAATGGATACTAAAAAAGTTTGATAATACTGAAAAATATATAAGTATCAGAAATCTTTAAAGTTAAGATGCAGTTATCTTAGTATTCCTGGTATTTTTTTATGTGCATTGTCGTTCTTTAAATCATGAGTTTATCTA
This sequence comes from Cynegetis impunctata, assembly GCA_030704885.1. Lineage (NCBI taxonomy): Eukaryota > Metazoa > Arthropoda > Insecta > Coleoptera > Coccinellidae > Cynegetis > Cynegetis impunctata. Next base: position 318,498 of record JARQZK010002178.1, on the reverse strand, counting down.
CCGTTTCATCTCGACACACTTCGATTCCAATATTTATTTTCTGAGAGATTTCAGAAACATTATCTAGAGTCAAATCGTGAAAAATATAAAAGATGATCAGGGTCAATATAATGTATTACATAAAGTGAACAAGAAAAGTTATTCAATAATTTTTTTAAAAAACACCACATACGTTAGTTGCAGAGTAGACATTTCATGTCAGGAAGTATGTATTTTCGCGACTGGATTCTGCATTTTCGATCGAAGCTTTGAATTGTTGGTTTCCAATATATTTCCAACAGCCATTTCTATTGGGGAACAATCAGAAATTTGTTTATTCACTCCGAGTAAAATAAGCTGCACTGATGAGATATACTTAATAAGATCGAAACAGCAAATTGTTGTAGAATTTACCTTGTTCACTTTATGTAATATATTATGTAAAGTTCCAAAATGCACTTATCATTATATTTGTGCTGATTTATTATATGCATCGTTGTGCATTAATTAATAAGTTTATGGTATTACCTAGACCAGCGATACTCAAACTGCGGCCCACCAAGCTTTTGAAAGTGGCCCACCCGTTTTAACTCCAAATTCTATTAACCTATTAACTATTTAAATTTCCGAGGAAATAATAGTTTATAATTATTTCCGCTATTTGGTTTTCGTTGCCTGGACTAAATGATCTAACACAGCGATACTCAAACTGCAGCCCGCCAGGCTTTTGAAAGTGGCCCACTCGTTTTAACTCCAAATTCTATTAACCTTTCAACTATTTAAATTTCCGAGGAAATAATAGGCGCAGTTTTTGTCTGTACATCAATAAATAATGCTGTTGTTACAGCAAAATGTTGAAAATTATCTTGAACTGCAAAATAACAACACCACCATTTGTTAGCTTTTCTATGCGACATAACTGAGAAACTCATAGCCTTAATCGAAGCTTGCAAGGTGAAAACAAAAAAATTTCACAAATGGCAAATAAAATATTTGCTTTAATGGAAAAACTAAGTATTTATTACGAAGAAATTCAAAATAAAGTACTTCAAAATTTTCGAACATTTACAGGTGTTACACAGGACTGTATTGATATTTTCGAAGAAAACTGTTTGATAATTTCAAATTATATATAAGACGAATTTAAAGGGAGATTTAAGAGAAAATAAAAATTTGCCACTGCTTATAGAAGAATTATGGTACCTAGAGCCGATAAGTATTTCACAATTGGCTTCAGTTTTGGATTGTAATTATGCAGACTTGTTTGACGAGTTCTTTGAAATGAAGAATGATACAAAGTTATTTTTAAAGAGACGGGAGAGAAGATGTAGTAGGTACGCTGAATTTTGCACAATAGTGCCCCAACAATTTAAGACTGTGAAAAAATGTGATCCAATTCTGCTTACGTTGTTTTGCATCGACATATCTTTGTGAATCATCTTATTCCAAAATGAAATATGCAAAGAACGTATATAAAAACCGGCTGCGGATTCTCATTTCGATGACATTAAAATATTTCCAATATAATAAATAAACAATTAAACGTAAAAGGTTTTTTTATCAACACCTAAATAAAAAATGTGATTTATGTAGGTAGCGGCACACACGACACAACTAAAATCTGAAAGTGGCCCAAGAAAAAAAAGTATGGCTAACCTTGACAAACTTTAACTCTACTATTAAGTTCCCATATAAACAAATTTCAGAATGGATAAAGATTATATTGCTATTTTCAGCAGGGAGGCAACAGAAAGTTATCAATTACTTTCATAGATGTATCTGACCTCAAACTTTTCAAGTCGTAAAAATCAGTGAAAGCGATCTTTAATAAAACTATGCAAATATACTTTTTGACGGAAGCCTTTAAAACTAAACAGATTTCAAATAAAAAATTCAGTTGATAATTGGAAATTATCGACTAACTCTACAACGGGGCTAATTATCTGAATCCTTGAATTTTTCATTCGAATTTTCACCGCAAGTATAGAGGGCTTTCTCTCATTGATGTAACCGGAATAAACACTATATTAGCGTAGTAAATGCACCACTTTAGGAGTGATATCATCTAGACAGATAATGGACATTTTCTGCGCTTAGTCAATGATGGCACAGTGTTCTTTATGAACAGTAGAATAGCCATTGTAAATATATAAAGAGGTACGAGAGGAGAATAAGCAAATTACTTATTATTCAGTGTACAGTACTGATGAGGTCTAATAAGATCGAAACAGCTGTCTATTTTATTGAGTTTAAATGATTTATCATGTTTCTATTATGCACCATCATGTGAAGAAATGTAAAATTTCTTGATGTTGAGTCCTTTATAGCTACCTTCTTAAAATTGTATTTAATATAACTGAGATGCTGTAGTCAGTCTTGATAATGAGTTCATAACTCGAAACAAGTCGTCTATTCGTTACTGCTGAATACGGTATCTAAATATTTTTATAAAGTGAAACATTGGTCAAGTGTGTTTTATTTTAAAGTTTATACTTCATTCTATATTTAATAGTTTTCAATCAACAAATGAAATTCTTTGTCCAAATTATTCAAAGGATTTTTTTTACAAGAATCAGATAAATATCTTCAGTAAAACATGAAATTTATTCCATTATATACTGTGAATAACAAATGTGAATGGTTTATTCCAGATATAGTGTCTATAAAGTTTGCAAAAACAGTAAAATACAAGTTACTACACAGGATAAGCAATATTTTCAACTGCAGAAGTTGTTCGATTTATTCTTCAGTGATGCCTTCAGGTGGATCGCAATATTTTCTCAAAGAAACCGACAAATTTTTTTACTTCTTTCTCATGTCTCAGAGTTCGCTTCCACAACTTTAATTCCTGCTGAAAAATTAGGACTTTCTCAGAAAGACGAGATGAATTTAACGAAAGATGTTTCTGCCGTATAATATATCCTCAAATTAATGCATTAAATGCAGTTGAATAATCAATTTTTCACAATGACTTCGTTGCTTTCTGTTGCTTTCCGAATAATTTTTTTTTTAGTGCTCGAGCTACACTATGGTGATGCTTGTGCTGAATTTGAAAAAACGCTCGAGAAGCAGAGCTTTATCACTAAGGTCGTATTTTTTGCGCGAAGTGATCACGTCCAAATGCTATTTGAAATACCACGCTTTAATAGCAAACCCAAATAAAAATTTTTAAAAAATCTTTAAGTGTATCGCTTACTGAATAACAATACTTTAATAGCCAACCATAATTAATCAGAAAAAATTATTTTATTCAAAAAAAAATTAAAATTCGCGGAGTGCATCCCGTACCGATAGTATCCGCGAAGTGCAACGCGTTTGGGGATAACAGCTGAAAATATGAAGGATCGTATTTCAACATAAACTCAATCCACGTACCAAATTTCAATCCTAGAACTAAATCTGCAGAACCTGTGGAATTGAGCAAAAACCAAAAAAACAAGAAATACTTACGAACAAATGGCCGAGGTTGAAACAATTTTCCCCATGTTCGATAGTTTCCTTTTTCTTTCCAAATAATCCCAGATAACAAATTTCAGCTCAGTTGGTTTGATGGAAGCCGCTGGAGGTGCCGATATGTACCAAGAAAATATGTAAATATGAAAAAAGGAAATATCTTCGTAGATTCGTTCTGCCTCGAAAACAAATCTGAACGCCAAGTTTCAGTGCATTTGGTTTAGTGGGAGCTGCTGGAGATGCTATTATGTACTAAAAGGGAAATATATATATATATATATATATATATATATATATATATATATATATATATATATATATATATATATATATGTATAAATATATATATATATACATATATATAAATAAATATATATATATATATATATATGTATATATATATATAGTATAAATATATATATAATATATATATATATATATATATATATATATATATATATATATATATATATATATATAACAAAGAAATTAGTCGCGGGAAAATATTAAACAAGTAGAGCAGAATTATCGGTATAGTCCGGGAGCCCACTGTCGAAAAGTCTACGTCATAAAACATCCGGATCATTCATGATTTATTTGAAAGGATTTATACCAAAGAATATTAAACCGTTGGTCTGCCTAAGCTCATCCTGGCGGGTCATAGTTAATGAACGTAATTTAATTGGCAAAAACTGGTACGTCACCTACGTCACAAAACATCCGGCTGAAATTTAAACACATTTTAGATAAATATCAGTTATTTGAAATTGTCTTGGTCTGCCAAGCTTCACCCTGGCGGAAGTGCTCGGCAGACCACCCTAAAGCGGTGACAACTACTGTCAAATTGATCGGTCTCAGTCAAGCCAGATCAAGATTGACAAGAAAGAATGTATGATAAATTCTCTCTCTGCTTGTCAGTATATAAGCTGTAAATTGCTAAAGAGTTAATTTTTTTGTTTTATGTTGACTGTGATTTGTTTTGAAAAAAGCAATAAAGGTTACTCTTTGGATGTGCCTGGTTTACCACCGCGCAACTTACAACTTGAGGTTGGCTCGGTAGTCATCATGATCAGTGTTATTCACATGACGCACTCTAAGGAAGATTCAGAGGTGAAAACGTTCTCATTCTGAGGATTCCGATGATTCCAACCGATATGCCCTTTGAGTTAAAACGAATTCAATTTCCGATTCGTCTTGCATTCACCATGACGATTAACAAATCACAAGACCAATTCTTGAGTGTTGATTGTCTCATTTAAGAAAATTCATATTTTTCTCATGGTCCATTGTACGTGGTATTTTCATATGTCAAACCATTTCCTTTATTTATTCTTGCGCCTGAATAAGAAAAATAAATGCTATGCAGCATAATATATAACTTCATCATAGCAAATGACTTGCCGACACGCTATTGAAATACTTGATTAGTGGTGGTAAGTCAGGCACATCCAAAGAGTAATCTTTATATGCATTTTTCAAAACAAATCACAGTCACCATAAAACAAAAAAATTAACTCGTTCGCGATTTACTGCTTATATACTGACAAGCAGAGAGAGAATTCATCATACATTCTTTCTTGATCTATGATCTGGCTTGACTGAGACTGATCAATTTGATAGTAGTTGTCACCGCTTTAGGGTGGTCTGCCGAGCACTTCCGCCAGGGTGAAGCTTGGCAGACCAAGACAATTTCAAATAACTGATATTTGTCTATAATGTGTTTAAATTTCAGCCGGATGTTTTGTGACGTAGGTGACGTACCAGTTTTTGCCAATTCAATTACGTTCATTAACTATGACCCGCCAGGATGAGCATAGGCAGACCAACGGTTTAATATTCTTTGGTATAAATCCTTTCAAATAAATCATGAATGATCCGGATGTTTTTATGACGTAGACTTTTCGACAGTGGGCTCCCGGACTAGTATAGCCCGCTTATATGGAAGCAGCCGTTGACACATTAACACGTGTCAACGGCTGCTTCCATATAAGCGGGCTATACCGATAATTCTGCTCTACTTGTTATATATATATATATATATATATATATATATATATATATATATATATATATATATATAAAAATATATATATATATATATAGATAAATATATATATATATATATATATATATATATATATATATATATATGTATATATATATATATATATATATATATATATATATATATTATAAATATATATGTATATATATATATATATATATATATATATATGTATATATATATATATATATATATATATATATATATATATATATATATATATATATATATATATATATATATATATATATATATATATATATATATATATATATATATATATATATATATGCGATGATCCAAAAGGAGGTTTCGTTCTGAATTTTGTGCCATTTTCGTTGTGTCAAACATACAGCAGTCATTTTTGGCAACAGTCATGTAGACACCTTAGGGTTTAGTTATGGAGCAGTACACGGCAAATGTGCGCGCCGCACATTTTCCGATTGGATTCATGAGCAACAAACAGTTGATGCCAATTTTTCGAACAAAATCATCTTCAGAGATGAAGCCCATTTCCACCTCGGTGGCTCTGTCAATAAACAAAATTGTTGCATTTGGGGAGCTGAGAATCTACATGAGATTGCCGAAAAGCCGATTTATCCACAAAAAGTCACTTTTTGGTGCGGATTTTGGACTGGCGGAGTTATCGGACCTTTTTTTCCGAAAATGAGGACGGTGCTGCTGTCACATTCAACGGAGATCGCTACCGAAGCATGTTGAGACAATTTTTATGGCAAGAATTGGCTGGCATTGATCTGACGGACATGTGACTTCAACAGGACGGTGCCATATGCCACACAGCAGACGACACATTAACTCTACTGCGCCAAAAGTTAAGAGGTCGGATTATCTCTGGAAAAAGCGAGGTCAAGTGGCCGAAGAGATCTTGTGATTTGACACCATTGAACTTCTTTCTTTGGGGCTACGTAAAAAGTAAGGTCTCTGTCAATAGTCCTCAGATGATTCCAGAGCTGAAGGCCGAAATAATCCGCGTAATTTGCGAAATAGGGCCCGAATTATGCCAAAACGTCATCGAAAATTTAAACAAAAGGATTGTGTCATGCCAGAGGAGCCGAGGAGGGCATTTGTCCGATATTATATTCCATGTTTAACACTAACATTTGTATAACGAAATAATAATATCAACGATTTTCGAAATATTTATCCGTTTTATTATTAAATAATAACGAAACCTTCCGTTTGATCACCATTTTATATATAATATATATATATATATATATATATATATATATATATATATATATATATATATATATATATATATATATATATATATATATGTATATATATATATATATATATATATATATATATATATAAATCAAAAATTTAAAATCCTGGTTCAGGACGTCTAAAATGGATAATAAAAACCAGTCTATTTTTTTCGGATAAAATACGACTACAAAATATAATGAGTGTTTCGGAAATAGTCATATAATAATTCAGAAACTCGTTTGATATTTAATGTTTTTCTTCATGGAAATATGATGTACATAAAAAATAAAATAATCAAACAACGCTGGCGTGAAAATTTGCTCTAATCAAAACCATTCTACATAAAAATCAAATCGTTGGCAGTTTTGCAAATTTTCCTTATAAGTGGAGTATTTTTCTGGTGAAAATCTTGTTTTCCTATTCCATTGAAGGCTGATTTAGAATTCAGAATTTCATCAGGAACGCTGTAGCTGACGTGTGAAATGTGGAAATTGAAAATTCATAAGAACAAAAGCACACAATGACTATATTGAAACTTCCTGGTACTATTGAGCAAAAATTCAATATTGCAGATATAAGATATTTCTTCAAAAATATTATTCAAGCTGAAAGATTGATTCCTAAAAATCCTTGTTGAACTCAATTGTATTTGATATATTTCATTAATTTCGCGACGAACAATATGAGAAAATTTTACGAATGTGTGAAGGATTTCCCAGAAAATAGTAAAATATAATTTCAGAAAACGGTATGCTCTTCAATATTTATATACTTCTAAAGTATGAAAAGAATGTATGTAATGTGTGAAAATTTTATTTTTTATTTCAACATGGAAGTATTTTTTTATTCGAAATATCTACTAAATTTTGATCTATTACAATTTGAAAGTCCTCTATTTTCAATATGAAGTTTGAATTTTTTTGTATTGAAATTGAATAGACAAATAATCATTAAAACAAAATATACTTTAACAGAGCTATATTAATGTATTCTTGAATCTTTCATTAATATGGATTGAATTTTATATATTAATAATTGAAGCAGAATACATAGAACATCAATTTAATAATTGAAGAATTAATTGGGACATGAGATCTGTATAAGATATCTTGATTCTTTATTTAGCACGAATAAAAAATATAAAATTTTAATTTTATATTTTTGAATGCTAATAATTATGGGAATATTTTTTTTGTTTAATTTAGATTTTCGCATCAACTATAAAATACGCATATTTAATAATTCCCTAATGAATTTTTTTTTGAGTTTTTCCATTACTGAAAATGTGAGCAAATTAAAAATGTTCAAACACAGAATAAATCGAATTTTCCGAAATCAAACTCCATGCTATAGAAAAGCTTTTTCCTTCAAGCGAGTTATCATAAATAAAAATTTCAAGTAAGATGAAAATATACAGATACTTGAAAATTTTAAAGATGAAACATGATACCAAATAATAATCTTGGAAACTCTGATACATTTGATTGAATAGTTAATTATTTGGCAAATTGTCAAAATATTTATATCTGTTTATTAAAAGTTCTCCGAGTCAAACTATACGCTTTGTTCATCTTATTTATGACTAGGTTTCTTCTAGTACCTGAGTCACGATATTTCTCATTAGATCAAATTTAATTGATTTTTCATTCTTTTTTTACATTTTTTTCTAAGGAATTTGTACAAAATTGTGATTTTTGAATGTTTCTCATTCGAAATTTATGATTCAGCAAGCAAGAAGTTGATAAGTTAAGTTGGGTAAGTTCACTTATCTGCATTTCTTTGCCACATCCCCCTTCCTTAGCCATTTATTTGATTAAATTCAATTTGGCGCTAGCACGATTATTCTATTAACCCCAGCCGGGAAATTCCCTGTAGATAAGATTCAAATTTATATTAATTCCGTTTTAGTTCCTTCAATCCTCAATTGCGAGGGCTTATCTTCCTTTTGAAATTATTGCGTGTAAATAAGGGTCCACAATAGTAATTAGAGATTTCAATGGCAATTTAGATGAGATTATTTCGGGATATTTGGCAGTGGAGTAAATTTGTTACTGTATTGCAATGAGAATCCCTTCAAAATGATATGTTATGCTCCTCTATCTAACCAAATGGTCTGAAAAGGTAGCCAATTTCTTCAAAAATTGGCTTATTTCAGTGTATTTGTAATCATTTCAAAGATTTGACATAAAATTTCGCTCGTTAATTGCAGAGTTCAATTTGAGAAGAATATCATATAAATTAATTCTTAATTAAATTATTCATTGTTCCTGACAAAATTAAAACAAGATCATGCAGAAAGTTATAAGCTTATAACTGTTTTCATTATTTGGCATATTGAAAATAGTTTTAACTTTATAAAGAAATGAAAAAACTAACTTTTCACAGGTTGAAATGAAAATCTATAGAGTAAACGCGTTTCGTCATAACATTAACTTCATCTCGTACTAAACTATTGTATTACAAAACAATCTATTTATACGAAAATTGAATATAACAGAGGGGTTCCTAGAAAAACTAAATAACAATAAGCAATTATTTCAGAGTCATTAGTAGGTACCTACATTGAACAGATTAAGGAGAGGAGAAGGGTTTAAATCTGGTCGTTAACTAAATTTCCGGAATTTTTATATTTATTGATGTATAGGGATTCCCAACAGTTGGTTTTATGGAGACTATTTTCAAATTGTAATATATTATAATTGTGATTAAAGGTATGGTTTTCTTGAATAAGATGGCACGCATAATTAGAGTCAGTTTTCTGCTTAATATAGCTACGTTGGTGTTCGTGTATTCGAGTTTTGAAATTTGTAATTGTACGTCGTATATAGAATTTATCACAATCGTTACAGTCGAGTTTATAAACACCAGTACGTTCATCTCTATGAATTCTTGATTTGTTGTTTTTAATCAATTTTCCAATGCTAATATTGGTTTTATATGAAATTTTGTTTTCGAAAACAATTTCAGGTTTTCTGAAGGTTTTCCCAAGTATGTTAAACTGTTAAATACTCTACTTTTCTCGGATATAAGTGGGTAAATTTCTGAAATTGCCATTTTGTATTTTTTCCTCTGAATGAGGCTGTCAATCATATTAGGTGAATAACCATTATTCACTGCCATTTGTTTAATTATATGCGATTCCTTTCGAAAATTAGCTTCGGACAACGGCATTTTGAAAAGTCTATGAATCATACTATGATAAGCCGCTAATTTATGTGAAAAATTGAAAATTCGTGTTTGTTGCTTTTTCTGGTAATAGTTAAATCTAGATGAAGTCAATGTTATGACGAAACGCGTTTACTCAATAGATTTTTAATTCAACCTGTGAAAAGTTTTTTTATTTCTTCATAAAGTTATGAATATGAACTTTCACCAAGTAAATTATTATTGTACTTAATTACTTATTTATTATACATCAGGGCAGTGGCGTAGATAGGGGGGGGGATTAAGGGGATCAATCCCCCCCATGAGGCTACAAAAATTATAGTAGAATTGAATAAAAGTCTCGTATTAAGTATATATGAAATTTACTAAGCACTAGCACCTCTTTTGATATTATGTATGTGCAATTATATAAAAATCATCTAGATAAGTTTTCGTGACGGCTGTGCAATTTCCGCGCTTCGAACAGGCCGACCAATCAGGAGCCACGAAATGATCGCTCGCTATAATTATGGACAGATTGAGCACATGTAAAGTAAATATCTACTCATAATTTTAACATAAAAGTAAATCAAGAAATTAAATCGTTCTAATTTTGGGTAGAGTAACTAGTAGTTTTGAGCATATTTTATTCAATGGTTAATTAGTAGTTTAATCGGTCACTATGAGCAAAAAAAGTTGTTTAAAAAAGTTCAAATGGCTCTAATGGAAAATTTTTATTTCGAAAGGAAGAAGTCCACCAAAATATCCTCGCACTTCTTCTCTTTCTAAATTGTATACTGTACCTACTATTAAAAAAAAACTGCTCGATATTTTGTTTAATAGTTTAGTATTATATCTAAAGCTCGAGCAGCTTCGTTCAATAGTATAGGTAGTATAAAATTTAAAAAGAGGAGAAGTGCGAGGAGGTTTTGGTTGACTTCTTCCTTCGCAAATAAAATTTTACATTTCACATACGTTTTTTGGTCCTAGTGACCTAGTGATTAAATTCCTGTTTACATTCGAGAACCGTGACTTCTGCTCATAGAAGATTTTCAATAAATATTTATTATTTCGAATATTTTTTGAGGTAGAGTAGCTATCAAAATATGACTAACTCTTGGATTTGATTGTCAATTTAATTACCTCATAATATTTTGAAGTAAATAAAAATTATTATTATTGAGTTAGTGAAAGTTTTCTTGTGATGGCGTTCAATCCATTTCTGGACTTATACATCATGGATCTTGGAGAAAGATTTACTAATCATGAGAATATAGTCTAGTCAACAAGTGCTTTTTTTATACAACTTTTTCATCAGTCTCTGAAGAATATGAACAAGGTGTCATTCGATTCGGAAGAGCATGTAGATATTTTTTGAAAAAAGTAAAGTTTCGTTTAAGAAAATTGTAAAAGTTATAATCAATTTTATGAAAAAAAAAATTATCTCAAAAACTAATTGAAATTATTGATATACAAAAAGAAGAGGATATTACCTAAAGGGAAGTCTCCTGGAACTGTAGGATTAATATTTATAATTTTCTCAGAGGGGTAAATATTATACGGCCGAAAACGTGTAATCTGGCTTGCGAAAGTAACGCCCATTAGGAAAACTTTAACAATAAACATTATATAACTGAGTGTATTAAATATTATATTAAGGAATGAAAAATTTCAGGTTCTTACTGGATAGGAAAATGAACAATAATCCAGCCGCAAAACATTTTTATCGTGATTTTTCAATCAGTCATGCAATAGTTTCCTGCTGCTTTTTAACAAAAACACTGCAAGTGTGATAACTGTTGAACTATAGATCTGATATTTTTTTTCTCTCTTGGAGCTAGTTTCGAAAGACTGCAGAATAGATCCCCGTTAACAAAAATGTAAAAATTAAATTTATTATTTTTTTACTAACAATTTACTTTTTTTCTTTATTCTCTTATAAACAACGCATTCGTTTATATCAATTTTTCAAACAATAGGAGATGAATATTGAAAAAACCATTTCCTTGTAACTTCCGATAATAGAAAACGGATCATTAAAATCATAGCAATAATTTAATTTTGTTGTTTCAAAACTACGTAAATTGTTGATAAACAACTGAAAAATTAAAAATTTTTTATTTTTTCAACGGGGATTTACTCTAAAGCCTTATAATAATAGCTCCAAGAATGAAAAAAAATCTCAGATCTATAGTGAACAGTTATCACACACACAATTTTCATGTTCAAGTACTAAAAAATTGTTAATTAACTATTGCATAACTATTTGAAAAATCGCTATTATCCCCAGATTACTCATTCACCGATTTAGTAGTCTGACTTTTTTTATTCCTTAATTTTCATATTTATTATGGTCGAATAATGTTTATTGTTGAAGTGTCCTTAATGCTTGTGACTTGCCCAAACCAAATAACCTGTTTTCAATCGTATTTTACCTCTCTAAGAAAATATTGATCCTACAGTTCCGGAAGTTGAGTCTTTCTTTTGGAAAATTTCCTCTTCTTTTCGAATGTTTCTTCAGATTTCAAAAATCTCAATTAATTTTTGACATATTGGCAAAAAACCAAACCCCCTTTTTTCAGGATATTGTTTATAACTTTCACAATTTTCGCGAGCGTTGACTAGACTAAATGTATTAGAAAGAAAAACTTATGAAATTTTGCACCAAGTCATATCCCCCCCCATCGCAAAAAGCTATCTACGCCACTGCATCAGGGTATATTTTATGAAGCCTTCTGCATTTTTTTGCTATATTTTGTCATATTATCCATGAATAATAAACAATTTCTTTCTTAGAATGAAAAACTTTTTAAATTATACTGATTAATTAACGCGCAATTGTTTTAATATTAATCCATTAATTGTAAAATTTTCACAATGTCATGTTTCATGACCTGATTTTTATAAAAAGTTGCTTAAATCTTACTATTTTCATATAGAAACATGACATACCATTTTGAAGAGATTTGTCTGTCATTTCAGAATATGTAATAATATACAGGATGATCTAGGTATTTAAAAAATGCACTTGACTGCATTCAATTCTTCCCACAGAACTAATGCACGAGATATTTTTGAATTTTCTTCAAAGTTTCAGCTTCTCACGAATCGAAGCAACGCAGTAATAAACATTCAATTGGTGCTACGTTTTGAATAAAAAAAAAGTAATTTAGTTAATTTCTCGTAAATCGCTGAAAATAGGTTTAGAGACACATTATTCCAAAATATTCGGAAGGCAGTACCTGAGCGAAAACTATAATAATATGGTGGCTCATTTTGAAAATCAACTTTTTTCGGTTTAAGCGCTAAAAATATTTTGCATAGATTGAGCGTAGTAGTTCTTCGATTATTTAATCTGTTAATATCACTTCAAGGCCTATTATAGAAGCCTATTTTATAAATAGTATGTGATATTTTCTCTTGTTATACATGAGAGGTCTCACTACAACGAATAAACTATAATGATACTATATTGGGAATTAATTTATTTCTTCAGATAACTTAACAACGTATTTATATAATGGACGATGCTTATTTTGTTATCCATCAAGAAAATTCCTCCTAAATGTCATGCATATTGCGTTTCAGATATCTATTTGTTTGTTTTCCTCACTTATATATCGATATATTAACAATTATTCGAATATGCTTCCAGATGAATAAACAAACGCAATACAAGGGTGACATTCTATAAATATCATTGACCATGGCCACGAAACGTCTATTGTATGTATAACCAAGGACTTAGTTTTCGATCAACGATATTCTGTTAGAATTGCAATTAATAATTAATTTTCATAAATTTTGAAAAAACAGTCAGTTTTGGTTCTCATTATTCATGCGTTTTTCTGGATCTAACTAAGGCTTTTGTTAGTGTATCTTATTTACTTCTGTTCTCTTAATTCTAGAGATTTATTTTTGCTGAAGGCCGCTTTGCGTTGGTTTTTCCATGTCTGATAGATGTCAGTCGATGTTCTTGTGTGGAGGGTGATCCGATAAGTGCATGTATTTAGCTTAAACCATCTTGATAAGGCTGATAGCACAAACTACCTTGTCATCCATGTTGGTTCTCTCCTCACATGACAACCACACATTGCGATCATTCCGGCTTAGCTAAGTAGACACATATTTGTGCTCCGTGTTTTGACTGGATCTGTGACTGACTGGGTACTGGTAAAAATGACATCTTTTCAGACTTCAAAGTAACACAATAAGAGTTATCCCAGGTTTAGATTATAAGGCCAGTTGCAAAGATAAATGCAAAGAATTGTACATATTAACTGACCCTGGATTGTAACTGCCAGATTTTTATTTAAGGTCATGGTAACTAAATAACCCTCAAACAAAAATTAGAAGTTTTAATTCAATTAGCTTTAGGTTGTAAATATATTGAGCTTATTTCTGTATTTTGAATATTATTTCACCAGAAAACGAATGTTTAAAAAAAATGTTTACCGTGGGCAATTTCGAAACGTTGTAGGGATAACGTAGCTGCGAATGGTAGGTAATATAAAATTTGCTAGTATCATCCATAAATGATCGAAAAGTATATACTGAGTGTTATGGTTTCAAAAATCGTTCGATCTATAAACATCTAATAATCGTAAAGTGCGAAGTTCCCTTTGCTGCTGTAACTAAAAGGTTTAGATAATCTACTATCTATTCGTATAATGAATCATCAATGGAAAGAAATTTTAATATTTTAAATCTTTGTTTACAAATAAGTGAAGGTTTCTACATCAACTTCTCTGATGAAAACTCAGAGCCATTATTATATTTCATTTTGGATGGATTTGTTTCAATAATAAGCAATAGCATTGCAAAATCTACAACAAGATACAATACCACTATCGTGACAGTTGCATAAAATATAATAGTAAAGATGGTCTTACTTTAGTTACCACGAAAAATTCATTAGGTACTAAATTTGAATATACTGATTAAGTTCATTTAGTAATAATAGAAAAAGTTAATTATTTTCAAACTTCATACAAACAAAAAATTTTAAAAAAATATAGATAAATTAATTTATTTCTTGAATGAACATTCAAACATTAATTTATTTCAATGTGCCTGCTATTTTATACATAATGTATAGGTAAATAGTCGGGTCGGGCTGACATTTGAAGAAAAAAAAAAGAGTAGCTGCAATTTTATGACTGTTTTGACGGCGTAATATCATATTAAGTTCTATTTTATGAAATGCAACGATTTTCAATTCTGGAAAATTGTTTATAACAACGTTTATGTGCAAAAAAAGCGTATTTTTTCAATTTTTCGATTATATTTCGGAAACTATAGGTTATGGAGAAAAGTGCTTCATAGGCCAAATAATTGTCATTAAAAAACCTTCCAAACTAGACCTGCTTAATCAAAATCGGTTAATTTGTTTAAAAGTTATAGCAAATTTAAGGCTAAAAAGGCGTTTTTTTAAAAATTATTATAAACAAATAATTAAACATTTTATTGTTTCATTAGGGCAGTAGAAGTGTGAGTTTTCATGTACTCAAAAAGTGTGCGCAAGGTGGGCGATGTGCTATGAATAGTTGTTGCACAATTCTATTTGTTTATCCCGTTTTCGTAAAATGGACCCAATTTCAACCGTTTATTGTGGGAAAAGTTATCAACTTACAGACCTCTAGGAGGTCTTATTTTAAAGGTAATACAGTCTACTTGTAATCGTCAATCTCAGAAAATTAATTTTTTTCGGAAACTATTTAAAAATTAGCAATAAACAAATGTTACATTTTGAACCGTTTTATGCTTATAAATAAATACAATAATTTGCAAAGTATAAGGAATATGTGTTCATCAGTAGTACCATTGGAAAGCTGTTAAAAAAACATACATTTAAAAAAAAAGTTTCTACGACCTCTAGGAATCAAGATAGCTTTTTTTTTTAAATCATTACTCCGTTGTTTATTAACATTTTGAGCTGAAATTTTCACATTTGGTAGGCGACATTTCCAACTTTATGATCCGACATTTTGCATAAACTTTTATTGTTAATTATTTAATTCCGAGAGCAATATATCAAGGTAACATTCTCTGCGCTTCACGAGAGCCGAGTGGTGGGGGTGAGAGAAAGTCGCAGCGCCTGAATTTCTCGCGCGCGATGCGGAGCTTCAAAATCGAGCGGACAAAAAAAATTCGCATTATCTCGGGTTCTAATTATCGTAGAACCTTCTTTTTTTTAATCTGGCGTAGCTCGATGAAAAAATAACAATGGCGCAATTTTCATATACTCAAAATGTATTTAATCTGCGGAAAAAAGTGTTGCTTAAATGATTCATTGATTTTTTTGCATTATTAATAATTCTGAAAATTTTCTGTTATGCATGACTACAATAAAGTATACTTTAAATAAAAATATAGCTTCACCACAACTTAGTTGAACTATTAACAAGAATACAGTTTGTGTAAGGAATAATATTTACATACTTTTGACGACCGTACTTCTTATTTGATTTGGTCTGTGATGCTGCGTGAGAAATATGAAGCCGATCATCAAACTTCTTTTTTTTTTAATGTGTATTTTTTTAACTGCTTTCCAATGGTACTACTGATGAACACATATTCCTTATACTTTGCAAATTATTGTATTTATTTATAAGGAAAAAACGGTTCAAAATGTAACATTTGTTTATTGCTAATTTTTAAATAGTTTCCGGAGAAAAATTAAATTTCTGAGATTGGCGATTACAAGTAGACTGTATTACCTTTAAAATGAGAAATTCTAGAGGTCTGTGAGTTGATAACTTTTCCCACAATAAACGGTTGAAATTGGGTCCATTTTACAAAAACGGGATAAACAAATAGAATTGTGCAACAACTATTCATAGCACATCGCCCACCTTGCGCACACTTTTTAAGTACATGAAAACTCACACTTTTACGGTCCTAATGAAACAATAGAATGTTTAATTATTTGTTTATAATAATTTTTTAAAAAACGCCTTTTTAGCCTTAAACTTGCTATAACTTTTAAACAAATTAACCGATTTTGATTTAGCAGGCCTAGTTCGGAAGGTTTTTCAATGACAATTATTTGGCCTATGAAGCACTTTTCTCCATAACCTATAGTTTCCGAAATATAATCGAAAAATTGAAAAAATACGCTTTTTTTGCACAAAATCGTTGTTATAAACAATTTTCCAGACTTGAAAATCGTTGCATTTGATGAAATAGAACTTAATATGATATTACGCCGTCAAATCAGTCATAAAATTGCAGCTACTCTTTTTTATCATTTTTTGATAATTTTAATGTCAGCCCGACTCGACTAAAAAAAATTTTGTTCGAACCAGATGTCCCAAGATACCTCGTGTTTTCAGGGTTCCGAACCCAAAGGGTAAAAAAGGAACACTGTTACTAGACTTCGCTGTCTGTCCGTCCGTCTGTGTGTCACCAGGCTATATCAAGAACCACGATAGCTAGACAGTTGAAATTTTCAAAAATTATGTATTTCTGTTGCCGCTATAATATCAAATACTAAAAACAAAATGAAATAAACATTTGAGGGGGCTCCCATAACACAACCGCGATTTTTTTGACCTTTTTTACCCGATATCAATAATGGCAACAAGTAGGCACTTGAAATAATCACAAAATACTCAGTTGTATTTTTACTGTCAAAATAAATAATAAAATTAAAATAAAAAAAATATCTATCGGGGCATAGTCAATGGTACGGATCCCTTCGTGCGCGAGTCCGACTCGCAATTGGCTGATTTTTTATTCTTGTTTAATATTGGGACAATTTTTTTTAATTCAACGAAAATTTCTAAATGTTTCATTTTTATTGTCCTTTTGATTCATTCAACAGTTTTAATAACAAATTACAATTTACTTTAGAAATTGAAACCAATCAAAAAATAAATTTCTTGGATATGACACTTCACCATAAAAACAATAGTATCATGACAGAATGGTATACAAAAAAGACATGGTCAGGAAGATATTTAAACTTTCACTCCCAGCATCCCGTGTCACAATAAAAATCAGTAATAGTCGGACTAACGGACAGAGCATTAATTCTCAGCGACCCACCCTACAAAAAAAAATGCTATCCAAAAAGTAAAAGAAATTTTAGTAAAAAACATCTACCCAGAAAAGTTAATAAATTCAATAATAAAATCTAGAAAACAAAAACAAAGTGAGAATGAAAACCAACACAGCATAATACCCAATAACAATAATCAAAAAAATGATGACCATTATATGTCACTACCATATATCAAAAAACTGTCCGAGGGTTTCTAGTCATTTTTCAAAAAACACAAAATCACGGTATGTCATAAAAATTATAATACACTGAAAAAATTTTTTAGCCAACTTAAAAGTAAAACACCAAAAAACAAAAAAATCAATACTATATATGAAATACCATGTACAAATTGCCCCAGTGTATATATTGGGCAAACATCGCAATACCTTCATAACCGCCTAAATGGCCACCGTTACGACAAAAAAAATAAAACTGCTTTGACGAATCACGAAGAGAAAAAAAAACACAAATTTAATTTCGATGAAACAAAAATTCTGACTACCGAATTGAATAAAAAAAAGAGAGAATTTCTCGAAATGGTACATATAAAAAAAAATCCAAACTCTATTAATGAGAAAACTGATATAAAAAATCTAAACCAAATATACTTCAACCTACTCTAGAAAATTTTTAAAACGAAAAGAAAAATAACAGTCCTCAAATATTGTAACCAAAACACATAATAAATAATAAACAAATGAAATCGCAAAACATGCATACCACATGCATACCGAACAGTTTGACTCCAGTTACAATAAAGACGTGATGAAGCAACGAAGTTTCCAATGATGCGTAACTTACTATTTTATATTAATGTTGAGTATTGTGAAGGTTTTGTATATTTGTCATGTCCTTTGAGAAGTTTAGTTAAGTGTAAATGTCATTGTGAAGATTTCCTTTTTTTGGTAAGTTCTTAAAAAAATCACCTGCTTGTAATTTTAAAAATGCAATTTTTCTGTTTCCCGTAGATTTAAGTAATTTCTAAAATGCTGAAGAAGACTACATATGTTAGTCGAAACGTTTAAAATAATATAAACAAAATTTAATGGAGTTTTAACTACCAATTTGAACCAGTATTCCCAAGAAAATCCAAGTTCCTAGTATATAGATATATATATATATATATATATATATATATATATATATATATATATATATATATATATTTATATATTTATATATATATATATATATTTATATATCTATATATAGATATATATATATATATATATATATATATATATATGCGAGTCCGTGCGCGAGTCCGACTCGCGAATTATTGACACTTTTATTATGCTAATTGTGTAGGTACAGATTCAAACTGAAAATCATTGAAGAACTACTAGATTTTTATGAGCAATGCAAAATATAAGTTTAGTTTGAAAGATACTGATGAACTTTTCAAAAGATTTCAAATTGAACTAAAAACATTCAGCATTTAATATTATCATAATTATTTCGAATATTCATCAAAATTCAATTCAATATGCATAAATCACAAACTATTCCTTTCTTGCGGTTATTTTCTTATATGAAAATTCAAAAGTATAGCGAAAGGAATAAAAAGAAATACAGCATTGTGTTTACAAGTCAAGGTGCTAAAAACTTTGCCGCTTAACCTGAAAAGTTTAACTCCTGTATAAGAAGATTGAAAACTGTCAAAGTTCGTGAATGAATAATGCATCGGACAAATTTTATTATATCCCGCACGGAGGACAGACCAAGATAAAAGTAATTTCATCGCTTAAATGTAATGCCACAACTTCGGAGCTATAAGATTGTCTAATTTTTTGGAACGAAGTTCCTTATCGCACGTTACACTCAAGATCTTTGGCGAATTAATGCTATGCCTAAGAATGTCTAAAAGTAATAATAACAGTCACAACAACTGTATTCGTATACCTATGCGTATTATTCAAAATCATTTCATAAAAAATCCGGACACCCTACTGCGTAGCTCTAGGAATGATAAAACCTCTCGGCGCATGTGCATGTCGTCAATACTTTTTGTATGTATTATATAAATTAAAAAACCACACATTAAATGCTATCATTTCATTTCATTATTTGAAAATTCGGTTTAGGTTTAATATTTTTCGTAATCCCATACTGTTATTTTGATTTAACGATATTCAGATGACAATTGAAAAGTCAGTGTTAACGGACGGCGGCCGTTAAGAAATCACTTGTTCAAATATTTATTTCAAAACATCATTCTGCTTACAATAAAAACATTGAAATCTTGGTCCACAGCGAGTTGGGAGAATAAACCTCTGATTTTCATTTCGCATAGGCTAATAACCTTCACATTCTTTGCTTTTACTCCACATTTCAAAATTTTCATATTCTTTTTGATATCGCTCTTGAGTTATTTTCGGCAGTTAATCAACACTCGCTGCACTGCACATGATTCTCCCAATATTTCTAAAGGAATTTGATTTTGTTCCTCAATTTCATCAATTTCATCCATGGTCGTCGTTAAAGCGAACTTGAGAACACAAAAAACTGACGTTGTTCATAAAACTGTCAAACTGTTCCATGACAACAGAGTGCACGACGTTGGGATTTTTCTTTAGAATTGCGAGGAACGGGGTTTTTTCTTTCTTCGGAATCAAAATATAATCTTTCAACGGGATTACGACAAATTTTTAACGACACACGGCCGATACGCAAATAACAGATTCGGTTAGTTATAATCCTCGGCTGCGCCTCGGATTACAATATCCAACCTCATCCGTTATTTGCTACATATCGGCCTTGTTACGTTAATAACTATATAGATAGCACCACATGTCTATGGACAAAAAAATCTAAAAAACGCTATAAGTTTTTTATTATTCGTGGGGAAAAATTCTTGAAAACACTTTTCTTATAAAATCATATGTGTTTTATCGATATCCGTTGGAATTTTCAAAATCGGACCAGCTACTAACTTTTTGTCGTGAGACTATAACCTCTTACCTTCGCCTCGGGGTAAAAATACAAATTGACCATGGTGAATTTAATGTACTACATACACCTTTTCAACGCGGGGGGCATATTCAGTTTCAGAGACGGATAAATCCAATTTGTGTATTAGAAGCTATATGATATTTCTCCTTTTAAGTAGTAAAATATTCTTGAAAATGAATTATTGAAGTTAGAATTGGTTATTTAGATTACGTATAATGTTTAAATGAAGAATTGGTTATGATTTTTCTCAGATAATCTACTACCAGTTTATACTGGTACTGGATATCTGATTACCATTATTGGTAATCAGATATCGAAATCAGAAATGTATCTATTTCAACATCTTTTGTTATCACAAAAGCCATTGCTACAATTACTTTTGGAAAAATTAAAATTTAACAATGATCTAGCTCAGGGGTCACCAAATGGCGGACCGCGGTTTGCATCCGGACCGCCGACCCATTTTGTGCGGACGGCGAGAACACAGCAACTTGCACTACAGAGTACGTAATTTAATGAAAATGTATCCCCCGCATTGACGGACGCCGCGACGACCACGTGACAAGTATATCTGGATACAATACCACTATCGATGCAATTTTTTTCAGACACATAGGTAAAATTGAATCGTTAACTGTTAATTCAGTTACATCAAAACAATAAATACAGTAGATTGAATGTACTGATTAAGTTCATAATTAGTTCAATTTTTTATAATAAAATATACCACATAAAGTGAACAACGGAAATTCGTCGGAACAACTGTCCAAGGGAGCTAGTTATATGAAGTCCGCGATAGGAAATCTGCATTCACAATCCATCGGTGAATTATAGAAAACCTCAAGTCACACCGACTCAAAATCGGCATACAGCTGTTTCGATCTTATTAGATCTCTTCAGTGCAGCTCACTTGACTCGAAGGGAATTAACATATTTTTTACTTTTTCCCCAATACAAATCGCGGCTAAACTACTAATAAGGATAACAACCAATAGCGCATACCGCCTTAGATATTGGAAACCAACAATTCACTGATTATGTGATTCCAGGGCACAACATAGTACTTGAAATTCTAAACATACTCACGAGAGCTCGCTGCGTAAATACTTGTTGCGATATTCGTAGTACCTATTCAACAATCAACTCATGAAAAATATACAACATGACAATAGTCTATCTAAAATTCTGTGCAGTGAATTGTTAGTTCCCAATGTCTTTGACGGAGGGCGCTATGGGATGTTTTCCATATAGTTCAGCTTTGATTTGTATTGAGGAGGAATCAGAAATGTTTTGAAAATGTTTTTTATTATTTTTTTTTAAATTTATTTCTTACAGGCTGATATATTTTTTAAACAATTGTTTTTAATTAATCTTGTTCGAAAATCACCACGCCGTACCATTTCGAAGGTCCAAAATACCCGCCATACCCCCTCAAACATGTAATTTTTTAAAATTCGAAAAACTATTTCTTTCAGTATAGCAGTTAAATCGTGGTCAGTTTATGATACAGTGAGACAAAATTATATTCGCCATACTTCTAGTGCAGTACAAAAGTGATGCCATACTTGAAAAATTGTATTTTTCAACTATTTTTAAAACACGCCTATAGAAGCCGTAAAATTATTTTTTACATTATGGCATAAATGAAATCAGATTGTTCCAATACGATTATAAGTTAAAAAAATACGCCATACTGTGACCTTGGCATGAAAGACCATGATACGCATGCTGCGATGTAAAAAATAAAAATAAATGAAACGATTTTTTTACAGTATGGCATTTAAATTTTCGGAAAGTTCATAAAAAGTATGATTCAGGAAAATTTATCCCATACTTATGGTGAAGTACAAAAGTGGTGCCATACTGTAAGAAATTGTTCAAATGTTTGATGCATGAAATTTTACAATTATTTTTTACATTGCACGTATATCACCCACTCTACAGGTATGGCATTATGACAATTATTATGTTTCTAATCATAGAAACAACTACTAGACCGAATTTCAAGGTGAAAGAAATAGTTTTTCGAATTTTAAAAAATTACATGTTTGAGGAGGTATGGCGGGTATTTTAGACTGTCGGAATGGTATGGCGTGGTTATTTTCGTACAAGATTAATAAAAAACAATTGTTTAAAATAAATCAGCCTGTAAGAAATAAATTTCAAAAAAATTTTAAACGAAGTTCTCAAAAACGGAGAAGTATGGCATATAGCGAGTGTCGTATTTTTTTTTTTTGAAATACCGATAAATTGACGAAATTTTGTGAAAGAAATTGTTCGACACTCCGGATTTTCGAGCAATTTCTATTAATTATTCTGCAATTGCGACCCGCGCACCACCTGTAATAACGTCATTTTCCTTCAATTTGTTACGTATACGAACCACCCTAAAAGCGCCATACTGTAAGAAATGACTTCACAAATCCTTCCAGTATCTCTCAGTCTAGAAGATATTGGAAACCAACAATTCACTGACTATGTGATTCCAGAGCACAACATAGTGCTTAAAACTCTAAACATACTCACGAAAGCTTGCTCCGTAAATACTTGTTGCGATATTCGTAGTATTCAACGTAGTATAGTCTATTTTATATATCACATAAAGCGGACAAGGAAAATTCTGCACAGTGAATTGTTAGTTCCCAATGTCCCAATGTATTGGGGAACAATGAGAAATCTGTTAATTCAATCCGAGTCAAATATATATATATATATATATATATATATATATATATATATATATATATATATATATATATATATATATATATATATATATATATATATATAAATATATATATATATATATATATATATATATATATAATTTAGAAACATATATAAATATATATATATATATATATATATATATATATATATTATATATATATATATATATATATATATATTTATATATGTTTCTAAATTGATGCGAAAGATTTCAATGGATGATTCTTTAGTAAAAATTAAGGGGGGTTTTTCATATAACTTTTTGTTCAACACCCTTTTCCCTCCAAGTTACAGCCCTTTGAAATTAGGTGAAAAAAATTGTTTTTATTCAATACATCCACTTTGGAAAAATTTGGAAGAATGAAATTTGGCAGATAACTGCTGCTAATAAAATGGCAGTTTTTGAGTGTTTTTGTTACCCTTAAATGTAATCACAAGGGGCTGAAAAAAACAACCCCTATAATATTTTGCAACAGAACTTTTTAATCCGCCTATGTTTTTCTTTTTAAAAAATATATTCGAAAAGACAGACTCAATCTGCAACTTTTTTATGTCTTGACTTTTAATCATAAAGTTGTTAGTTTGATCACAAAAAAATAATATAGTGCTCAGACTATTTTCCCATAAATTCACAGAGGTTATCATTTATTAAAAAAAAACAAGTAAGCTGCTGTCAAATGTCAAATAATTTGTTAATTGTTATTAGTAGTACAATTATTGTTCAATCCGCTCTAATTTGCAATAATCTTCAACTAAATAAAAAAATGCCATTCTTTCAATAAAGTTTTATTTAGTTGTGAAAAATGTTTGAAGTCATTATAAAACTGTCTAGAAATTAGAAAAAATCAGTACAATAAAACTATTTGTCATATGACTTCATTTGACAGCAGCTTACTTGTTTTTTTTTTATAAATGATAACCTCTCTGTGAATTTATGGGAAGAGTCTGAGCACTATTTTATTTTTGTAAATTACATTTGAATTAAAATGTTTTGGGGTTGGATCTTTTAACCTTGTAAATAGTTTGAAGACTCTTTTTGAATTATAGGTGGCTATCTTCATATTTTCATTCTCGAAACAGTTCTTGATTTTTCCTGTCAAATTTTTGATATTTAGTATAGTACTTGTTAAGATCATCACTATCACTATTTCTTTGTGGTGTGCTGTCATCATGTTGTACTGGTGTTGATTCATATAAAAGTTTCTAACCATCCACATTGGGTAACCATTATCAGTGAAGATTTTATGAAGTTCCCTCATGTTTTTTTGTAGAAATTGTGGGTGGCATAGTCTTAGAATTCTGGTGTTCATTCCTGTTATGACATTGATTTTTGTTCGTATCGAGTGATCTGATAAATAGTGAACAAATCTGTCAGAGTTGGTGTTGTTTCTAAACCAATCTAACTTTATTATATTATTTGAGCGATGGACTCTCGTGTCAAGAAAAGGCACCGAAAAGTCTGCATCCTCTTTTTCAATGGTAAACTGAATGTATTTGTCAAAACTATTAAAAATCGGCAGTAGATCCTCCACTCCATCTATTGGAGAAATGATAAACAAGTCATCTACGTATTTTTTAATACGAAAAAGTGGCAAGGGTAATTTGGGAATAGTTTCATCCAGCATGAAATCCATCACATACAGAGCCACAATTGGGCTAGATTTAGATCCCATGGCACTTCCAAAAACTTGCTTATAGAATTTGTTTTGAAACGAGAAATAGCTATTTTCTAAAATGAACTTTAATATCTCCATTCAACTTTCAGTCGATTTCCCTTACCTTCTGAATACAAATTAGTACGACTGTGATCTTACTTCAAATATATATATATATATATATATATATATATATATATATATATATATATATATATATATATATATATATATATATATATATATATATATATATATATATATATATATATATATATATATATATATATATATATATATATATATATAAGATTATATATATATATATACATATATATATCTAATGTTCAGAAAGTTTTCCGCGGTCGGACGTTTTCGAAAAACTTGGTTCACGGAATGAACCGCGTAAAAGATTTGAAAAATCTCGACGTTTCGGCTCCTTTTGCGAAGCCATCTTCAGGAGAATTAGAAGGGAAATAATTCAGACTCGTGGCCTCAATCTGCCTACTCCACGAATCGAATTTAGGAGGAATCGGAAACAATACGATTGCGTGGTCTCAACCTGCCTACTCCACTAACCGTATTGCTTCCTGTCAACTCTGAAGTCTCAATCTGCCTACTCTTCAGAGTCAACTGACGGGCCGATCGTCGCGTGGCCGTATTTATAGGGGAGGGGGGTGGGTACTCACGCTCATCAGTGCGGGATGCACTCTGATTGGGCGTTACATGGCGACCACTGAGAAGTGGTTTCCATGCTGATGGGAGTCTGTGACTCAGACTCCCATCAGCATGGAAACCACTTCTCAGTGGTCGCCATGTAACGCCCAATCAGAGTGCATCCCGCACTGATGAGCGTGAGTACCCACCCCCCTCCCCTATAAATACGGCCACGCGACGATCGGCCCGTCAGTTGACTCTGAAGAGTAGGCAGATTGAGACTTCAGAGTTGACAGGAAGCAATACGGTTAGTGGAGTAGGCAGGTTGAGACCACGCAATCGTATTGTTTCCGATTCCTCCTAAATTCGATTCGTGGAGTAGGCAGATTGAGGCCACGAGTCTGAATTATTTCCCTTTTAATTCTCCTGAAGATGGCTTCGCAAAAGGAGCCGAAACGTCGAGATTTTTCAAATCTTTTACGCGGTTCATTCCGTGAACCAAGTTTTTCATATATATATATATATATATATATATATATATATATATATATATATATATAAATATATATATATATATATACATATATATATATATATATATATATATATATATATATATATATATATATATAATATATATATATATATATATATATATATATATATATATATATATATATATATATATATATATATATAAATATATATATATATATATATAGGCTTGCCAAATTTTTGGTGAGTGGAACCGGGACACATTAATATGGGATGGCCTTACCGGAGGTGGTGAAACGGAGTCCTCCCCTGGAAAGTTTTAAAAATATCAGTAGCAAACAAGTTTAAAGAATTTTCTAATCCTCGCAAGTGACGAGAAGAAAAATCTTGAACTAGATTTTGAGTTCTACACATCCTTGTAAATTTTTGCTTCTTAAAAATATAAATTTTTGCCTTTTTAAGGATAATTTTTTCTGATCTAGCTAGAAAGAAGTGTTAATAAAATAAAATTTAAAATACGACATGAAATTTTTTAATTGAACAATTACTGAGTCTACTAAAGTTTATTTTTTAATAAAACTAAAATCTTTTGTCTAACTACAACAACAAAAACAATCAAAAAAACTTTTTTGTTAAACTAAAAAAAAAATTTATAAGTTGACAATGTTAATCTGTGCTTTCAGAAAAAGCGCTCACGTCTCTTTGCTCGATAAAATGATAGTGTACACCTTTCCTCTAGATAGCACTCACCCTTCTCATAGGCCTATTGTTATAACTAAACTTCTTACAGCCATTATTCATTACTTTTCACATCTTACACCCTTTTTCCGGGATATCGATCAAACCGGGCGGGATATCGGGACAAAACCAAAATACCGGGACTGTCCCGACAAAACCGGGACGTATGCCAAGCTTATATATATATATATATATATATATATATATATATATATATATATATATAATATATATATATATATATATATATATAATATATATATAATATATTATATATATATATATATATATATATATATATATAATATATATTATATATATATATATATATATATATATATATATATATATATATATATATATATATATATATATATATATATATATATATATATAGATATATATATATATATATATATATATACTTCTACTAATTTCGTTACAGAAAAAAACTATCAAAATTTGGTTTAATTTTTCCAACCGGTACGCGATGCACGTCGCAACTTTTTTTTTTACTATAGAGGGTTGAAATTTGGTATATGAATAACGTGACCATTTATTCTTTGATTCAAAACGGGACATTAGTTAATTTCAATTACCAGGTAGTGAATTAAAAAGTTTTTTTTCAAACTATTTATTTAGACAAAGTTATCTATTAGTAAATATTAAAAAATATATTCAAATTGTTCAGTTATATTTATAATATTTATCGGAGCAACAGATCTGCTTCAATATAGCTGGTGATGATTTTAAGTAAGAATAGAACTCTTGGCAAGTTTTTTTTATATTGACCTTAGTTATCAACATCGCCTTTAGATCTGGATTGTCCACAATTTGTTCATCAACGAAAATACTCTTTTCACTGGAGCTTTTATAGCAGGCAAACATAGAATATATTCAATCAAAATACAAAAGTTTTCATGCTGAAGATTGTTGGTGTGAAAATGTTTGAATACTTCAACCCAACGAGTTTCCGTAGAAACAATTAGATTATTCCATTCGGTTACTTTTTGCGATGTGATATAGTTAGAAATCAATGAAAATTCGTCAAAAACTTCTGTATCTTCACTACAGTCAATATATTCGTTTTCAATTAAGACATCCAGAGATTTTTGAACCTCATTCCATGCGGGTACTTGTTTTAAATCTGCCCAATAAAATATCTTCATTTCTTTGGTAAGAAAGCTTGTCCACTGCTCAAGATACTCACGGCTTGTTTTATAAAATTCTGTAGTCATCCTCTTCACAAACTCTTCATCTATAACAGTACAATTATCTTTCGACTTCGCTATTAATTGATGGACTGTGAATGGGAGAAACTGATTGGTCTGTTTCTGAGTCAAATTGTCTTTTAGTTGACTGATTTCTTTTGCAGCTTCAATTGCCGATACAGTCTGACCTTCAATCTTCAATACAGCCTGATGAAAACTTGCTGACTGAGTGTGTAGAAAATAAAGCCACAATTCTGATCAGAGATCTTCAAAAAAGTGTTTTAGTAACAAGGGACATTTTGCAATGCTCAAAAATTAGTTTTTTAATGGCTGGTACATTTTTAAAACTCTTTCCAAGGCAGGCATAAGAGCAAGCCATCTGGTTCTGATATAGCCGAGCATTTGTTAATATTCCGTTTCAGTTTCGGCGCAAAACTCCTTTAGAGCTTCAACTCGAATCGTGTTAATATAAAAAAATAAATATATCTTCACAATAATGCTTTCGTAGTCTAAGAGTAGCCCGTCTGCAGCGGATTTGATTGCATTATGAATTACATGGGCTCCACATCCAATACCTATAATTAGCTTTTCAGAGATGATTGTAATTTCGTCAACACATTATTAGTTCCTCGCCTAGCTGCGCCCCCGAAATTGACATTGGCATTGTCCCCGCAAAATGCCACGACTTTTGCTGTCAACTTATTATCTATCAACACTTTGTTTCAATAATTGACAATGATTTCTGAAGTCTCACCTGGTTGGTCTTGGAGGTCTAAAATTTTTACTTGCACGCCTACGTAAGATTGAAAAAAGCGTACTACAATAGGGTATATTTTCTTGTTACCGTGATTTGAAGCGTCGTTTAGAATTGTAATACAATTGGACTTATCAAGTTCATCTTTTAATTCTTTCATCGCTGTACGCGCCAAAATATTTACTACAATAGCTTGTGATTTCGTACGAGCAAACGTAAATTTGGGTTCAAAACATGATTGAATTAATTTCGAAGCACAATTATTAGAGCGCAAAATATGGTTTTCTTGTATCGTCTGATAAGCCCAGACGCCTTCTGCCGCGGCGATATCCGAATCCTTTGAAGTTGGCACGTCCGATTTCTTGAAAAAGTTTAACACTGAAGAACTGGAAGCGGCGGCACGATCGGAACTTTTATGTTTTTCAGACCTCAAATGCTGTTCAATATCACCGGCACCACTCTGGGAAACACTAAATTCTGTACGACACTTTTCCCATCTGACATCTGAGGAAGTATTTATTTGCTTCATAAACGGATATTTTGCTTGTAAGCTAACAGTGAACGAACACTTGCGTTTCGGCATATTAACTTATGATTTAAAAATAAAAGAACTTAAAGTTATTTACTACACGAGCATCAAACAACAACAAAACAAAAGCGGCCCTCCCCAATTTTCGCGGGGTTTTCGAAAACGGGACAATTTTGTGTCCTGGAGTTCATTCCGGGGATACCGGGACAGGTAATCAAAAAAAGGACAGTCCCGTTCAAAACGGGACGTCTGGTCACGTTATATATGAATTGAGTTGATGTTGAAGTGCGTTTCTTCGTTGGTTTTAACTTTTTTCCTCAAACACGATGCACTTCGCGAATTTTTTTTTAGTAAAATAAATTATTTTCTACTTTTTAATGCAGTTTACTATAAGCATGATTTTTCAAAATATTATTCAAACCTTTAGAACCGCATGTCGACGCGAAACGTTTCGCGCGAAAAATACGACTTTAGCGATGGAACTCTGCTGCTCACGAGTTTTTAGGTTTATAAGACAGAGAAATAAATTAAATTGCATTGCGAAATTCCATTTCTAATTCAAACTCATTTCAAAGTTGAATGTCATACAGTGGAAGGGTTCGCATTCGGAAAAGTTCGGGCTGACATCAAATCCAATTTTACCACCAAACGGATCGTACGTTATAGAAATTTCAGTTAATAGTTTCGAAAAATGGTCACTCGTTTCAGATACTACATTAGCAGGAAAGCGATGCCGCAAATTCAAACGTTCATGGAAATTGAACACCCTGGTTTCCAATCAACAGAATTCGTTGTTGCAGAAACTACTTCTGCAACTGTATACATTTCATTCATTTCAAAGCAGAATGGTATGAACTCTAATTAAAATGCAGTAACATAAACTCCATCATATTTACATCCCCTTATTATTTCACGAATGATTCTACGCGTATTTCGTGTATTTTTACAGAATTTTATTTGTTATGGATGTTACGCTCCTATTTAGAAGCTCTCTAATAAACACCGAAGCGGTAAAAATGTTTCGTTGAAATTCGTTGTTTTTCACAATGAACCATCTATTCTGGACTTGATTTACACATCTGAAAAACTCAAACAACCAACTTGCTCGTTGATTTCATTGAATAAATACGCATACATGAAAAATATATAAACAGCAGGGGTGACCAAGAAAGTAATTGCAATCGACAGGTATATCGCAAAGCCAATTTTAGTCGATCGCCCGTGATTCAAAGTCTAGGTTTTTAGATGAGATTCCAAGATCTTGATAAAAATGAAGAAGTTATGCAATTGATATAATTCCCTTTCAAACAATAGTTAAGTATGAGAGTATTAGCCAAAATATTCATTTATTCTTTTCAATGCGGCGATAATGCATACTGAAACAGAGTACAAGTACGTATTTTCCATTATGAGACAACGGATATGTCAACAAGTCAATGTCGAGATATTTTTATGATACAAAATAATATATATATATATATATATATATATATATATATATATATATATATATATATAAATATATATATTTATATATATATATATATATATATATATATATATATATATATAGGGGAAGGTCGGGTAAGTTGACGATGTAAACAGAAAAAATTAATTTCTTCTCGACATTGAATTCATTTTTCAAATTGTTTATTTATATGCAATAATCAAAATCTAACACACATGAAAACATAAAATAGTATTAAAAATACTGAACTGTTTTGTTTACAAAAATAAAAACCAAGTACTAGAGAAATTCGTCATCTTACCCGAAGGTAGGCTAAGATGACGGACATATGCGGGTAAGTTGAATATTAGCATAAGTTGCATATGAATGCTTGTATACCAGAATAATCGGTTCTAGATTCATGCCACCATCTCAAGCATTGCGAGCACTGAATCCAATCTTCTGTAGGTGGATTTTCGAAACGCTAATCGCAATCTGAACAAAATATAATTTCTTCGTTATTCTCTTGGTTTCGCATGCTTTTTCCTTTTTTTATTGGTTACTTTCTGATTTTTAACAAATTTTTGTTTTTTCAGTCGTCTTGCATCTTCCTTCTGCCATTTCATTTCTCAACTTCTCCTCCAACTGTGTTTTCATTGCCAGTGATGATACTGGCAGTCATTTTTCTACTCTTTCTGTTATCTGGTCGTTTATATTTTGGAAAAAGCACTTTTGCAAGATTCACCCCCATATACTGCCTCCAAAGCAGCAATCAAACTCACTTCGCTCCAGGACCGCCTTTCGGACCTCCAGGTATATTTTTGTGGCATTCTATAAGATGAAATGATTTTACTATCACGAAACTTTGTGCGCAGATAAGATGACAAAGTTCGTCATCTTACCCGCACCATCTTACCCGTTGAGGTTATGTTTAAGGACGGAGAGCATATTTACACGAAAAACATAATATCGATAATAATTTTAGTGACATGCTATGAAATACATTCATTACTAGTAACTAAACACAATCAAATGTCAACTTACCTTTAACAATTGGTCAAGAAGCTTATCTAACACGATGGTTATTTTAGAACAGATATGCGAGATACACTCATTTGCACTGTATCCGCGGCGAATGGTGCCCCAGCGTTGCAGGGTTGCGTTCCAACTTAACTCCCCTAAGTTGGCAAGATAGCGGCACCATACAGATATCCTACATTGTTACCTATTAGCCGTTCGTCATCTTACCCACTTCGTCAACTTACCCGACCTTCCCCTACAAAAGTTGGACACCCCTGATATACAGGTTATGAATTTGAATAAGTCATTTGTCAGTATTTTGGCAATAATTGGAGATATTGTGTAGAGCAAAATACCGATTCAGTAATTCGTAGAGGAATTATACAATTGTTATACACGGTCATATATTCTATGCTCTCAATCCTACTCCTAAACCAAAATTTAAAATTGCGTATATGTCATCATAAATCAAATGAAACGATGCTAGAAATTTGAAACGCTATAATGGTGAATAATAGAGTATTGACATCGCACAACAACTGCAGAACAGCAGAGAGCTGTTCCGATCTCATTAGATATCGTTAGTGCTATACGCTAGAGAAGAAATTACTTTTATTAATGACAAATATAATCTGGATGTAAAACCACAGTATTATCATTAAATAACCACAGCAAATATTATCCATCTCAAAGATTAAAAAATTAAAGCATTCGCAGTGTAAGCCAAACTTATATGTTCCGTGTGGACATCTTTTTGAATATTCTTTATTACTGCAAGGTTAAACTGACATAAAGTTAAAGAATTTCATACACATCCACGACTCCAACAAAAAAAAAACGAAAAATATGGATTTCTCAGTATTGGAACTCATATAGCCAGCTCCATTAAAACTTGAGAATTTTGGGAAAAGCTGACGAAGAATTGGACAAACATCAATCGAAAAGAGACGTCTCTAGATTTGTCAAAATATTTAATGGAACTGAATTTTGCTGACATCAATCTTTCAAAAACTAGATAAGATATTGATACTAGAAAAATGCAATTTTGTACCTGTATCTTTCCTGATATCATAGTACCATCTTATATAAATCGTCTTCGCCTTTCCAATATATAGGTGAGATCGACTATTTCATGAATGAAAGAAGTTCAGAGGATGAATATTGACCCAGCATTCGCCGCTGTGAGTTGGGTAGTAGTATAACTTACCTACGCCATGAGTAAACCTGATGGCAGAC
Organism: Cynegetis impunctata; assembly: GCA_030704885.1. Taxonomy (NCBI): domain Eukaryota; kingdom Metazoa; phylum Arthropoda; class Insecta; order Coleoptera; family Coccinellidae; genus Cynegetis; species Cynegetis impunctata. The sequence goes on along the minus strand of JARQZK010002178.1, from coordinate 285,150 downwards.
CAGTATCAGTATATCTATATATATATATATATATATATATATATATATATATATATATATATATATATATATATATATATATATATATATATATATATTCTTCCAATCGTTCCGGTTTTGTGCTCTCTTCATCCAGTTTGTACCGGCTATGGCTCGGATGTCGTCGTTCCATCTTTAAGAAGATCGACCAACTGAGCGTTTTGTAATGTGTGGTCTCCAACAGAATAATCTTGTTGCCCATCTTTCCTCTGGCTGTCTAGCTAAGTGTCCTGCCCAAGACCATTTAGCGTTGGATATTTTCTCTATTATGTCAATCACTTACGAATGTCTCGTTTCTAATATGGTCGCGAAAGCTGATGCCCATCATGGCTCTTTCCATAGCTCACTGGCTTAACCTTAGTCTGTTGGAGCTTCGTGCCGTCACCGTCATCGTCTCCAAACCATACGTCATGACCGGCAAAACGCATTTATCGAAAACGTCTCATTTGAGATTGTTCAGAATTTTGCTCTTGAATATATAGTTCAGTCTACCAGAAGCTGCTCATCCAAGTTCGATCCTTCTCGAAATTTCGGATGTTTGGTTTTCTCTGCCCATTCTTATGGCATGCCCCAAATATTTTCAGAATAATTTTAAGAAGAAACGAAGAATATATATATATATATATATATATATATATATATATATATATATATATATATATATATATATATATATATATATATATATATATATATATTCTTCGTTTCTTCTTAAAATTATTCTGAAAATATTTGGGGCATGCATAAAGAATGGACAGAGAAAACCAAACATCCGAAATTTCGAGAAGGATCGAACTTGGATGAGCAGCTTCTGGTAGACTGAACTATAATATTCAAGAGCAAAATTTCTGAACAATCTAAAATGAGACGTTTTCGATAAATGCGTTTGCCGGTCATGACGTATGGTTTGGAAGACGATGACGGTGACGGCACGAGCTCTATATATATATATATATATATATATATATATATATAATATATAATATATATATATATATATATATATATATATATATATATATATATATATATATATATATATATATATATATATATATATATATATATATATATATTATATATATAATATATATATATATATATATAAAATATATATTCTTGAACGTTTTCGATTCTCTGTTGGATGACTATAATTTGTTCTTCGTTTCTTCTTAAAATTTTAGTTCTGGAAAGATTCATTCGAAGGCCCACTTTTGCAGATGCGTGGTGTAGTTGTTCGAGCATTCTCTGGAATTCTTCTGACGATAAGGCAATGATAACAACGTCATCAGCAAATCGCAAATGGTTGAGCATTTTACCGTCTACCCCAATACCGTTTCCTTCCCAATGCAGCGTCTTGAAGACGTCTTCTAGCGCCCAGTCTAAAGAGTTTTGGGGAGGTAGTATCTCCCTGTCTGACTCCTCTTTCCATTTTTATTTTCTTAGTTGTTGTCATTTCGTCTAATTTGACAGTCATTGTAGCTGTTTTGTAAATAAATGATATTATTCCCGAGTATCTATGATCCATTCTGGCATTATGTAATGCTTCTAGAATGGCGTGCAGTTCTATAGAGTCGAAAGCCTCCTAATAGTCTACAAAGGCTACGTATATAGGGAAGTTATATTCGGTGCTTTTCTGTATGAGTGTGCGGATAGCCTGGAGGTGGTCAACCGTGCCACTTCTGAAACCTGCTAGTCCAGGAGCCCACTATCCAAAAGTTACGTCATAAAACATCCGGATCATTCATGATTTATTTGAAATGATTTATACCAAAGAATATTAAACCGTTGGTCAGCCTAAGCTCATCCTAGCGGGTCATAGTTAATGAACGTAATTAATTTGGCAAAAACTGGTACGTCACCTACGTAACAAAACATCCGGCTGAAATTTAGACACGTTATAGATAAATATCAGTTATTTGAAATTGTCTTGGTCTGCCAAGCTTCACCCTGGCGGAAGTGCTCGGCAGGCCACCCTAAAGCGGTGACAACTACTGTCAAATTGATTGGTCTCAGTCATTCCAGATCATAGATTGACAAGAAAGAATGTATGAGAAATCCTCGGAACATTATATTACCGCTGCTTGTCAGTATATAAGCTGTAAATCGCGAAAGAGTTAATTTTTTTGTTTTATGTTGACTGTGATTTGTTTTGAAAGAAGCATATAAAGGTTACTCTTTGGATATGCCTGGCTTATCACAAATAATCAAGTATTCCAATGGCGTGTCGGCATGACATTTGATATGATGAAGTTATAATATATTATGCTGCATAGCATTTATTTTTCTCATTATCAGGCGCAAGAATAAATAAAGGAGATGGTTTGACACATGGACATACCACGTACAGTCGTACACAATAGACAATGCCACAATAGACCCTGAGAAAAATATGCATTTTCTGAAATGAGACAATCAATACTGAAGTGTGATTTGTTAATCGTCATGGTGAATGCAAGACGAATCGGAAATTAAATTCGTTTAAACTCAAAGGGCATATCGGTTGGGATCATCGGAATCCTCGGAATCTTCCTTAGAGTGCGGAATGTTCCGAGTATTTATCATACATTCTTTCTTGTCAATCTATGATCTGGAATAACTGAGAACAACCAATTTGACAGTAGTTGTCACCGCTTTAGGGTGGTCTGCGAGCACTTCCTCCAGGGTGAAGCTTGGCAGACCCAGACAATTTCAAATAACTGATAGTTATCTATAATATGTTTAAATTTCAGCCGGATGTTTTGTTACGTTGGTGACGTACCAGTTTTGGCCAAATTAATTACGTTCATTAACTATGACCCGCCAGGGTGAGCTTGGGCAGACCAACGGTTTAATATTCTTTGGTATATTATATCGTTTCAAATAAATTATGAATGAACCGGATGTTTTATGACGTAGACTTTCGAATAGTGGGCTCCTGGACTATGCCTGCTCTGGGAAATCGAACTTGCTCGTTAGGCGATATATATATATATATATATATATATATATATATATATATATATATATATATATATATATATATATATATATATATATATATATATATATATATATATATATATATATATATATATATATATATCTATATATATATATATATATATATATATATATATATATATATATATATATATATTTTTTTTTTTTTTTTTTTCAGCAGTCCCCAGTAGACCAAATCTGGGATGTTTCGAAGGAACAACGAAAGTTTAAAAATTTGGAAAAGTTTCGGCTTCTTCAAACTTTAAATTAGATAGTGGCATGGAGCTGTATGAACGAAAAATTTTCCAACTGGTTGATATAATGCTTTCATTTCTTTTTGTGAAGATTCCTTGATTTTTCGTTAACTTTGAGGATTTGCGCACGTCCACAGCCTATCTAGATTGATTTAGAATGTTGAAATTTGCTACGTAGATTATGCGTATGATTTGCAAAAAAGTACCGTAGTGGTTTGAACTTTCAGTACGTGGACTAAGTTTATGTAAGGGAAGTATAAACTGTGCATTTTCATTGATTCAATTCAAGGCTTCAATTTTTATATTGAAATTTCGAGCATTTTGAGGATTTTCCAGCATTGCGCATATAGCATATACTGAGCTACTACACAATTAGTTAACGATTGAAAATTTGTACGTTAATTCGGCTGATATTAGGGAGATGATGTTTGGAAATTTCCAATATTTCTTCCCATCGCCGCAATTTTATGTGAAAAGTTCATGAGTTTTTGCAGGTATTTAAGCTTTATGCATCTCTAAATTGACTTAAAGGAAGATTTGCATATAAAAAGAATAAAAATGAGGGTAAAATACGACCTTAGTGACAAATTTCTGCTACTCACTGGTTCTTTTTCCTTTGAATATTACTATCAATAGAAGTCTAGAATTCGGGAAACCTATGGTTAGATACGAATTTAAATTATGTAAATAAATTGGAAATATTTTCGCTAGGGTGGAATTGTTGAGATTTTCAAAGAACTCTGAGGATTTCTTCCATGGCACATACAATATTCCCGTTTCTATTGAGTCAGTAACACATTCGACTTTGCAAGTTGGAATTGGAATTCAAGCCATACCACCCTTTGATGATACGTTCAGAATAGTGCAGCGAAATGAACTATTCCGCTTCACTAATCATGAATATTTCAAAGTACTAATTTACGATTTTATCTAGTTGTTGCTCAGATGAGTGCTTAGTTGCTGCACTCAAAAATTGCTTATTGGACGTAGATTTATTATTCATAGAATGATCATCAGCAAATATCATTTTTAGTGTTAATCCTACTGCACAAATATCAGTTATTTAACTTTTCTAATACCTTCCATTTTTATTCCGTCCAGTTCAGTATGGCCTAAATATCCCAAGTGTTCTAGCATTTAATGAATTCAGATCCGAATGTGCTACAATTTAGAAAGTTCTAGTAATTCACAATATCAAAGGTGGTAATCGAATGATACACAATTTTTTTTATAGATTCACAGATAATGAGCACTGATACTATCAAAATAGTATACTGATATTCATTTAGTTTTGGTTTCTATTTGAAAAATCGAGATTGATGCAGGAAATGAAATAACAGTAGGCTATACATATCATGATATGATAAAACAAAAACATTTAAGACATTAATGAGATTCAATAAAGGAAACTCAATATAAAGGAAGAAAACTCTCTGAAAATATTTAGGAAAGAAGAATGTCGGAAAATGGAAGGAACAATTATGGAGAACCTCTATTGATCAATGTAAAAACAACCCAAATAATGAGTTGGCTAGTCCTCTGCAGAGACTAGGAGAAGATAGAGAGGGAAGGAAAGAATCGAATTAGTAACAAGAAAAAAAAGATTCCAACTGGAAATAGCTAAAATGAGAATAAGAAATAACGGAAACTAGAGAAATATATTTGTGTCCATTTATGCGATAAATATATTAAATAAAATATATTAACATCAAATTATGGCAAATTAAAGTTAAATCAATAATTTAATTGAATCTACAACAACTATAAATGTGTAAATATTGCCTTTTAACTTCAACAATCACTATTCAAATTTCAAATATGAATTAATATCCTTTCAATGAATTCAAATATGCGTTTACCGTTTCATTTGCTATGAAATTCTAACGAACTCTCCTTTTACATCCTTTCCAGACCAATACTCATAAATATAAAAGAATATTTAACTTACCTACATATCTAAAAATTCATACAAAATCAAGATATGCACTTTAAAAAAGAAGTTCAGATCTCATGTTGGGGCAATTAACTACATTTTTCAATTTTAAAGGACGTTTTAAACATTTCCCATTATAGTGCCTGCAAAATATATATAAAATTATACTATTTTCCAAAGTGTCATCACGAACATTTTTTGTTTCTTATACCACGCATATAAATTCAATTTTAAATTTAATATTAAAATAAAGGCGGGTAATGTGTTTTCATCTATATTTTCAGCGAACTTCTTTGAAGTGTATAATTTTTTATTTGACTACTCTCAGTGGACTTAGTACTATATTGTTGAGCCGCATGCAGATAATGTAGAAAAGAAAATGTATAAACCTCTTCAATTCTTATTCGAAAAACCTTCACAAGGTTTCCGTTTCATTCCTTCATTCTCTTACTGAAAACAATTTTTCAGATCCGATTAGAAATTGATACAACCATCACAGATTACTTGAGATTGAAAAACTAGGCCCAAGGGTAATAAAAAATGTCAATTTCGAGAACGCTATCTTGTAGACAGAACCTATCAATAGATCGAATGTCACTGAAGCTTCGTAGTGTTCATAAATGGGTAATTTGTTATTGCTACCTCCAATATAGCATCGGATGCTGAATTGATTACTCTTAGTGTCATGTATCAATACGACGATGGTAAATTAAGCCACTCTGTTGACTTAGAGATTAATTACTGTTAGTGCGTGAAGGATTCAGTGACTTGAGTGCTCATATGGTATTCAGGGTAGAAGATACGTAATATAATATATATATATATATATATATATATATATATATATATATATATATATATAATATTTATGTATGTATATATATATATATATATATATATATATATATATATATATATATATATATATATATATATATATATATATTATATATATATATATATATATATATATATATTTATATATATATATATATATATATATATATATATATATATATTTATTCGAATTGTTGTTGCCTGTGATTTATTTTTAATCTTTTGATAATTATTAGCAATAACAGGCTGGTTGAATCTTAAAAAACTCGATTTAATTAATAAGTTGACGTTTCACTACGACATTCATAGTTATTCAAGACGTTTGAAAAAATTGAAAATTCTTTGACATTTATTGACTTGAAAAAATTGAATAGAACAGGGCAGCTTTGTATATGCTATTCAGTCTAATATTAATATTCAAAATTGTTATCATTAGATGGTAAGGGAACCAAAGAAACCTTTACCTACGTAATGTTTGAAAATAATAATAATAGGGTACTATTTATCTAACAACAAAGAAATTAGTATGGGAAAACATTAAAGAAGTGGAGTAGAATTATCGGTATAGCACGCTTATATGGAAGCAGCCGTTGACACGTGTTTCGGACTCTTTGGTCCTCATCAGAACGGCGTAGCTAAGTATTGGATTGAAAATTTGGAGATGAAAATAGTTTAATAAATAAAATAAAATCCTCTGTTATGGAAGAAAATCACTTATTTGTGGTTTATTGTTTGAACTCTCCGGTATGGGAGATTTGGTCAAACTTTGCCACGGAGGCGATTAATTCCATCCGAGAGATCTCCGTGGCAAAGTTTGACCAAATCTCCCATACCGGAGAGTTCAAACAATAAACCACAAATAAGTGATTTTCTTCCATAACAGAGGATTTTATTTATTAAACTATTTTCATCTCCAAATTTTCAATCCAATACTTAGCTACGCCGTTCTGATGAGGACCAAAGAGTCCGAAACACGTGTCAACGGCTGCTTCCATATAAGCGTGCTATACCGATAATTCTACTCCACTTCTTTAATGTTTTCCCATACTAATTTCTTTGTTGTTAGATAAATAGTACCCTATTATTATTATTTTCAAACATTACGTAGGTAAAGGTTTCTTTGGTTCCCTTACCATCTAATGATAACAATTTTAAATATTAATATTAGTCTGAATAGCATATACAAAGCTGCCCTGTTCTATTCAATTTCTTTAAGTCAATAAATGTCAAAGAATTTTCAATTTTTTCAAACGTCTTGAATAACTATGAATGTCGTAGTGAAACGTCAACTTATTAATTAAATCGAGTTTTTTAAGATTCAACCAGCCTGTTATTGCTAATAATTATCAAAAGATTATATATATATATATATATATATATATATATATATATATATATATATATATATATATATATATACAGGGCTATTCACGTTATTCGACACGAAGAGTTATGGCTAAAGTATTTGATTTTATAAAAGTTTTTTCTTTAGGATGGATAGGGACCTATTAGAACTACATTTTAAAAATATTTTCATGTTATACAGGGTGTGCCAAACACACGAAAAGTATCAAAGTTGGTATTTTTCAAATGGAATACCCTGTATATTATTTCATTCTTAGATTTTACGATGAAAACGAATGCCAGATTTTTTAAGGTTTAATTCACCTAAACCTTATGGTTTTTGAAATATCTCGTATTTTGTGAAAATGTAGTATCAGTTTTAACGCTTGAACTCTCAAGTGGTGTTTTCTTGTTTTTAACCAAAATAATGATAAGGCCTACTAAATGAAACAAACTTCATGTCGCACTTGTAAAATATTGACTAACTTAGACTTGGTGTGTAAAAATAAAGGTAAAATAATTGCAATCTTTAAACGGTACTAACTTGTTTAACTTAAATGGCACACCCCATATTTTATGTCAACAAAAGATGTAAACTTGAATTGTCTATCGAATACCTGAATACATTCCAATCGATATCTCTTCGCGTTTTCGAATCAAATTTCAAACTGATTTTAAGAAATTCATCATTTATCATGTCGCCTATGGCGTTTTGAGAAATCAGAATTGATTGAAACAAACATTAAGATCATAATATATGCGTTTATATCAATATCTCAAATGTTATGTACTAGTTCAAATTATGAAGGAAAAACAATTATGATATGGTATATTAAACAAGCAATATTTTATATCAAGTGTTCAAAATGGCGACTATCAGACTCTATTTATTATTAATTGACGTATGGTAATCTACAAATTCACTCTTAAATACAAGTATCAGACTCTAAAAACAACAGTATCCTTTTTATAAAATCTTTACCGACATTTGAGTACATACGCGGGCTTACATTTGGAAAAGCTTCTCTGAAACGCTGTTTCATATTGTCTGGTGTTGTTAGAGGTGTGTTTTATACCGCACTTGGGAAATATTGTTTTACAATATTTATATACTTGGTGTGGAAAAATAAACGTAAAATTATTGCAATCTTTAAACGTCACTTACTTGTTTAACTTAAATGGATTGCCCCGTATTTTATGTCACCAACAAATGTGAAATGTAATTTTCTATCGAATACCTGAAAACATTTCTATAGATAACTCTTTACGTTTTTATATAAAATGAGCATTTTCATTTTGCAAACTTATTTCAAGAAATTATTTATTTACCAAGACGCCCATGAAAACAGTGTATCAGAGCTTTTCTAAATGTTATCCCGCGTATGTTATCAGCTGTTGCTAAAGGTTTTACAAAAAGTATACGTTTGTGTTTATAGTCTGATTTCTCAAAACGCCATAGGCGACTTGATGAATGATAAATTTCTTAAAATCAGTTCAAGATGAAAATGTGCATTTTATTTGAAAACGTGAAAAGATATCGATTGGAATGTATTCAGGTATGCGATAGACAATTAAATTTTACATCTGTTAGTGACATGAAATACGGGGTGTCCCATTTAAGCTAAACAAGTTAGTGCCGTTTAAAGATTGCAATTATTTTACGTTTATTTTTACACACTAAGTCTAAGTTAGTCAATATTTCACAAGCGCAACATTAACTTTGATCCAGTTAGTAGGCCTTATCATTAATTTGGTTGAAAACAAGAAAACACCAGTTGAGAGTTTAAGCGTTAAAACTGATACTACATTTTCACAAAAAACGAGATATTTCGAAAACCATAAGGTTTAGGTGAATTAAACCTCAGTAAAACTGGCATTTGTTTTCACTGTAAAATCCAACAATGAAATAATATACAGGGTATTCCATTTGAAAAATACCAACTTTGATACTTTTCATGTTTTTCGCACACCCTGTACAACATGAAAATATTTTTAAAATGTAGTTCTAATAGGTCCCTATCCATCCTAAAGAAAAATCTTTTATAAAATCAAATACTTAAGCTATAACTCTTCGTGTCGAATAACGTGAATAACCCTGTATATATATATATATATATATAATTATATATATATAAATATATATATATAGATATATATATATATATATATATATATAGTCGATACCAACTTGCTTATTTCAAATGAAACACTCTATATATTTTAAATTTTTCAAAAAGAGCATAAAATTCTGAGTCGAAAATGTGAAACATGCCCTATGCCTAAACCTAGCCGTTTCAGAGATATTTGACATTTTATAAAAAATTTGAGAGGTGCAACGGTTTACAAGAACCGGTATAACTTTCTTTCTGTAAAAGATACTCATATGTTTCTCGTCACATGAAAAGAACACAAGAAGAACTACGTTCTACAACTGAAATTAATTCAATAATATCATACCAAGTGCTCCGTTTTTTACTTGTTTAGGTCAAATGGAACACCCTGTCTTTTTTTACGTCAGGTTGTGTAAAATTGAATTCCCTTTGTTCTGATAATAGCATTGTGGGGGTTAAGGTTACAACTTTTTGAAATATTTGTGATTTTATTAGAAATTCATGAATAGTTGTAATCATTTCATCAAAATAGCCATGATTAGAAACAATCAGTCATTATCTTATGTCAAAAAAAGCCAGCACGTTTAAATTATACCCACGAAGACTTTTTAAATTTGTTTATTATTTATGGAGAATGTAATAAAGTAATATCAAGAACTTGCAGCACATTTGCTACTCGATATTCATAAAAACGGAAAATAACACTAACACTGTAACATTCGTATTAATCGAATTGAAGATATGGCATGAACTAAAATAGCAGACATAAGATCAATTTGAAATATCATTTCATTTTAATTTAATAAATGCTAAAAATTCCGCCCTCGAACCTCGACACATTTTTCGCACCTTCGGATTAGTTCCTCATGGGTAGCTCTTCTAATTGATCCTGTGATATGTTTTGAAAGGCATTTCTTACACTCTGCATATAATCTTCAATGGTTGTTAATGGACTCTCATAAACTTCATTTTTAATAGTTCCCCAATTAAAATAATCCAGAACTGATAAATCGGGCGAGCGAGGAGGCCATAAGAAAGGTCCATTATTGGCAATCCATTGATCATGAAAAATGTCTTAAATTTAATAATAATAATCATTGATTAAATATGCGTTATGTGGGGGAGCACCGTCGTGCTGATAAAAAATGTTTCTATATTCGGCGAGAGGCAAATTTTCTAAATAGTTATTATTCAAATTTTGTAAGATATTCAGATATCTTTCACCTAAAAAAAAACAAAAATTCACCTATACATATTAGCAGAAGAGAAAATTTAATTTACCATTTAAATTTTCCTGATAAAATTGTAATGCCACCACTCCATCATTTCTTATGGCACAGTAAACATTGAACTGCCAATTTTTCTGAAAGTTTCGCTCTCTGAACATATGGGGATTTGAGTCACTCCAATAATGCGAATTGTGTCTATTAAAAAGTCCATTTTTGGTAAATTTGGCTTCATCTGTCCATATAATATTTCCTAAATAAGAATCGTCAGCCTCAGACCTTATTAGAATAAACTCACAAAAATTCTGTCTTCTTAGGAAATCTGTTTCCTTTAATCCTTTAACCATATGGAATAAAAATGGATGAAACTTATGTTTTGATAAGATTCTGTGAATTGATTCCTTGCATAGTCCCGATTCCAGAGCAGCTTGTCTTAATGACATCCTTGGAAATGCATGAAAATATCCCAGAATGACTATTTCTATGTTTTCGTCATCAACAATAGGCTTTCTTCTTTGAATTTTTGCCTTCACAGAGCCATAATTTTTAAAATTTTCCAGTATGCGTTTTACAGTGTTTGGTGTCGGTTTCTGTCTTTCTGGATATCGAGTAGCAATTGTGCTGCAAGTTCTTGATATTACTTTATTACATTCTCAATAAATAAAGAACAAATTTAAAAAGTCTTCGTGGGTATAATTTAAACGTGCTGGCATTTTTTGACATAAGATAATGACTGATTGTTTCTAATCTAATTCTAATAGTTCTTCTTGTGTTCTTTTCATGTGATAAGAAGCAAATAAGTATCATTTACAGGAAAGTTATACCGGTTCTTGTAAACCGTTGCACCTGTCAAATTTTTTATAAAATGTCAAATATCTCTGAAACGGCTAGGTTTAGGCATAAGGTATGTTTCACATTTTCGACTCAAAATTTTATGCTCTTTTTGAAAACCCTAAAATATATAGGGTGTTCTATTTGAAATAAGCAAGTTGATATCGACTTCCAGTATAAGCAGAAGTTCCAGCTGCTTGTAATTATTTTGGTTGGATTGGCCACACCGACATTAGTAATCATCTAAATTTTCAAAATTTTCTGATCTGTACTTTGTTCTATATCGATCGATTCAGTTCCCGGTGCGACACCCTGTATATATACATATAAATATATATATATAAATATATATATATATATAAATATATATATATATATATATATATATATATACATATATATATATATATATATATATATATATATATATATATATAAATAAATATATATATATATATATATATATATATATATTTATATATATATATATATATATATATATCTATACAGCTAAAATATTTTTATCTATTGGGCACTTCCGGTTGTAAAGGAAATAGACCCTAAGTCGCTTATTTTAAATAGAATACCCTATATATTATTACATTTTTGGATCCTATACCTAGTGTAAGCTACCTATACCTAGTCTAAGCGTTTTTGACATATTTAGGTTTTTATGTCAAAAACGACGATTGCAAGCCCTAATATAATTATCAATTGTTCCTATAAGGAAGCCTTCTTCACTTACTTTGGGTTAGATTCCTTGTTGAAAAAACCTACTTCAATAAATTTTGTATAATATCTGGATAACTAATCATACAGAGTGTTCAAAACATTAGATTTCAAATGAGATTGAGAAAACTGACAAAAATCGATTTTTTCAAATGGAAACCCCCTATTTTTCTTATTTTGTAGTATTTAGCATTTAAAAAGATGGTTACTTTGTATGAGGTTATCCATACCTATAATTTGAAGTTTTCGAAATATTGCCAATTTAATACTTTTATATGGCGATTTTGCATTTAATCGTTAAACAATTAGATCTAGGATATCCACGATCGTATTTGACATTTCAAATCATCGTAATGGCACCCCGGTTAAATCATACAAACGAAAATTATTCAAACTTATTTATTATTTATGAATAACAGTGTGATAAAGTTATTTCAAGAACATATGATACATTTGCTACCCGGTATCCTCATAAACAAAAACCATCACCAAATATACTGTTAAACGGATTATAGAAAACTTCAAGAACTTTTGATCCGTAAAGGCAAAAGTGTACAAAAAGAAACCAGTTGTTAACAATGAAAATGTTGAAATATATTCAATAATCGATAAAAATTAAGAATAACATCTATAGGTCAGTATATATTAGACTTTTTTTAGTCCAGACATCTATATTATTGGAATAGAATAGATGAATAAAAACACACTACTCATTGCAGATAAGCGAATTGTATCGGCAATCTCTACGATGTTAAGTTTCCTTCTTTTGTTGAAATAACTGGTATCAAGTGAAAATTATTCTCACGTGTTTCAGAATAATATTATAAGGTAGGTGTATAAGGTTTATTATTTTAACAATAATTTCCTAAAGAAAGAATTCGTCACTTTTTTATTATTTCATCTTTGTTCGAAGAATATTAGTCGGATCTACCTTCATTTCCATGAAGTTAACAAAACGAATGGCCTTCTTTTTCTCTCGTATATGATCCACTTTTTCCTTGATTGTGATAGTGTTGCACTTATCTGCTCTGCATAAAGTGAAATTGAGGTTTTCAACTGAGTTTTCATATTTCGTATTGTTTGTACTCATTCTTTTTAATTATAATTTCTATCATTTTATGTATTCATTGTTAATAATTAAATAACTGAGATTGAATTCTCGCAAATCACTTGGTGAAACATCATAAAGAATTAAGTTTAAACTTTGAAATAAAGCACCCTTAAGTTTTCACTTAAGCCAAGTTTGTTTTATATTAAAGTTTAAACTTTAAATAATTAAATAATTCATTATAAATAGGTTATTTTGTTGCAAATAAATTTCGACTAACTGTGATATTATTTAGAACTATCTAGTCAATATACCTGAAGTTCTCAGCATTCTTGATCTTCCACATATATCTTTTTCTTCAATATTCGTTTACTCAACGTAACAGTTTGATCTTCGTGCCTATCAACGTAAACTTTATTGATTTTGCCCTCATCGATATGCTCACAAATACTAAATTTCGATAATGAAATTTCGGGGACCATCATGAATATTGAATATCTGTTGCCATAGATATATGCAAGTTTAACGAGCAATGCACTACCTGAACTTGTTATTTCAAAATTGTCTCTCATCGCTTACCTTTCGATCGGAAATTGTACAGCAATATGAGTGATATATATATATATATATATATATATATATATATATATATATATATATATATATATATATATATATATATATATATATATATATATATATATATATATATATATATATATATATATATATATATATTAATTTATATATATATATATATATATATATATATATATAAATATATATATATATATATAAATATATATATATATATATATATATATATATATATATATATATATATATATATATATATATATATATACACTCACCGGCACGAAAACTGGAGCAGTGCAATATTTTCAAACAAACTTCAAATTCTAATGCTGTGTGATGTTTCATCATTATAATATCATACAAACAAAGAAAACAACATGTTTTATGTATTTTCCAATGACAAATTAAAAATAATTGAAGAAAAAAAATTTTTGTGACAATTTGAAAAACAATTTGAAATTACCTTAAATTAATCAGAACTGAAACGACTCGCTAGCAAAAATTGGGGAGCCGCATTCTTAATAACGGGTATTGCCCCCACGAATTACGGCCTGTATCCTCCTTGGCATGCCTAAAATTAAGTGGCGAATGTCCACTTGTGGAATAAGTTCCCATTCCTCTAGAAGAGCTTATCGCAACTGATTTAAAGTTAAAGGAGAAGGAACACGTCTCCGGATCCTTCGCCCAAGCATGTCCCAAACATGTTCTATGGGATTAACATCCGGACTCACCGCAGGCCACTCCATAACAGGAATATTAACCTCGTTTAAGTACTGTTGAGTTATTATCGCGGTGTGAGGTCGGGCATTATCATGCATCAAAAGAAAGTCATTTCCAATAAAGCCAACATAAGGTACAACAAAATCTTGGAGAACGTCCTCAATGTATCTGGCAGCAGTTAAGGATCCTCTCGGAAGGATATACAATTCTGTGTGTGCTTCCAGAGAAATTCCAGCCCAAAACATAACTGATCCCCCTTGGTATACTGTCCTAGAACTGAAGGTACATTTTGCAAAACGCTCGTGTGGCCTTCGCCATACTCTCTCACGTCCATCTGGAGACCGCAGGCTAAATCTGGACTCATCGGTGAACAAAACGCTCCCCCATTCATTTTCATCCCTGTGCTGATGATTTCTGGCAAACTGAAGTCGCGAAACACGATGACGCCTAAGACGTTTTGGGCCTGTTGCAGGTCAACGGCTGATAAGATTGGCTTCTCTCAGTCGTCGTCTAACTGTTCGTTCACTTACGTTGGTTTGCCGGACGTGCTGAAGTCGATTTCTGATTTCAACAGCTATAGCATGACGATTTCGCAGACTTTGTAAGATGATAAAACGATCATCACGAGCGCTAGTGCTGCGTTGGGGACCAGTTTCAGGTCGTCTGGTGTAACCTACAGTTTACAGAAAACGTGTAAAAATACGGTGAACAGTGCTATTGGAGACATGATACTCTCGGGCAACATATCGCTCACTTCTTCCGTCTTGAAGCAACGCAACAATAGCAGCCGCTGTGTCTGGATTAACATCCATATTTTTCATGCAGAACAACTTTCAAACATTTTTCGATCTGTCAGATTCCTCACAACAATGACAACAACAGCATTGTTGAAGTGGCCAACTATGCACACTGCAGTACTAAGATCTATGGAATTTATGATTTTTACTCAAAAACACTTTTTTTCTCAATTAAAGGTTTAATTGTTGTTAGAAAATACGTAAAACATGTTGTTTTGTTTGTGTATAAGATATTATAATAATAGAACATCACAAAGCATTAAAATTTGAAGTTTATTTAAAAATATTCAACTGCTCCGGTTTTCGTGCCGGTGAGTGTATATATATATATATATATATATATATATATATATATATATATATAAATATATATATATTACTTTTTGATGTTTATTAGCAATAACAGGCTTGGTGAATCTCAAAAAACTCGATTTTATCAAAAAGTTAACGTTTCGCTACAACAAAAAGTTTTGAAAAAGCCACGACTGTGGCTTTTTCAAATATATTTATATATATATATATATATATATATATTTATATATATATATATATATATATATATATATATATATATATATATAAAATTCTCTTAGGGTATATATTCAAAGATATCACAACATCTGTTATAAAACTTCTTTCACATCATGAGAATTGCTACTATAACACCTCAATAGAATTAGAATTAGAATTTATTGAGCAGAGAAAAATATATATCAAAAGAAGTTTGAGGTGACTAGTCACCTGTACAACATCACATATAATATTCCTACAGAAGTGAACTTAGTCACTTGTACATAGGCTGGCCAACTTAAAACAATTCTACAACAATATTTTTCAATTTGTTAAATCTATTATTATTGAAAACCTGAACTATAAAATATTACAAATATGTTTATATGTCATAATATCAAAGTATGAAAGATTCGCGACATAACACCCAGCGAGTTGATACAAAATATAAAACTAGGACATATTCAAAAAATCGAAATTAATTAAGCAAATCCCCTCGTAGAACTAGTCACATGAGCTTTGACGCCAACGACATTCCTATCTACCCTTAAAAAATGAATGTTAGAAACATTAAGATAGTCGCCTCAAATGATAGATACACTGTTTCGGACTTATTGGTTCCTGCTCAGTATTATCTATCTACCGAATCTAGTAACCATCCAGATTATTTCAGTCGTACCTGATTATTCCGAAGATGAACAGCAGTGACCTGCGAACATTCCACACGCTATCTGCCATAATATATTAGGCACCAACCACCTCCCAAGTGAGATGTAAAACGTCCGGCTCTTGCCCGAAAAATAGCAGCCACCTGTAAGGTGCTAGACGCATGAGTGTTTCCTCGTAGGACGTTATCCATGTAACTTTGGATGATGGGGTCTGGCATGTTTTATTCAAATTCGAAATAGTTAGGTACCTATGAAATGGTCTAGACAGCGGTGCTCAACCTTATTTTTCGTCGCGTACCCCTTGAAAATGTATTTGTTTTTCACTTGTATATTATATGTTTATTTAACCTTGGATACGATTGCTATAAACACACTCATTATGGATCATAACGCCCACTAATTGTACGAGGAGAAATAAAGCAACTTTCATTGATTAAATACTTCATAATCTTTGTCGTATACGACTCTGGATATCCCCGGCAATGAATTACTCGCAGCTTTGGCTGCATTTTCTATAATATTCTTGGGTGAATTGATTTTCGTTTCCATTATTTCTATAAGACACACAAAGAAAGCAGCAAGGACATTCACTAAATAAGATGACAAAAATATTCACAAACGTCAGAATATCAACAAATGACATGCGTACTATGAGCAGGAAAATGAATAGGAGCAATGAACCGATTTTAAAAGCGCTTTTTCATTATAATAAAATAATTTTTTCGTGAAAAATAAAATCTTGTATGCACCACGTGCGTTACTAGATCCTTACGCCCGGAGGGAAACATTCGGCCCGAGTGCCTTTGGCCCGAGGGATGAATGTTGCCGGATGACATATATATAACGCACTTGGTACATAAATAACTATTTTACTGATTGAATACCCTAGGTTAGAATCCTTAAAAAGGCCTAGTTTCTACTGGCATAAGAAAAATGAATTTGAAAAGGTCTTATTTGGTGTGGCAATAAAATGTACATAAATAACTATAAAATCTACGGTATTGAGTTGGTTTAAAACACACGCAATAGAAAACACTCTTCAAAAATACATAGAATATTTATAGGTCACTTTCAATTTTTGTCATAATCTAAACAAGGTGTTCTTCACTGAAACTAATGGAAGCTCTGTCCTTGCTGTTCCTTATTCAGGTTTTTGAAGTCTGGTTCAAACCATTACCAGTATAATCTTAAATCCGGAGCAGCATCCAGTTTGTTTATGTATTTGTTTTTTATGATTGCGTATGAGGAAAACGCTCTTTCTACCAAGACAGCCTATGCTAACGGAAACATAAACTTGATTGCAGGTCAGACAGGCTTTGGTATTCAGTCATGATATCTAACCAAACCTTGATGAGTCTTACTTTTGAAATCGGATTTCTATGTACTGTCAGTAGAAAGATCAATTAGGGTTTTTCTGCTATACGCAAGTTCGCAGATTGAACATTTTGTTCAGAAAATTGATCAATTATCCAGTTAACTCCTTCTTCAATTTTGACTAATTATTTTGCAAAAGAGAACATCAACTCTTTCAAGCGTTCAGTGCGAAGTCTCAGAAACTTCTATCTTGCCCTCAAGGATGCATTTGCGCCAAAACTCAATTTTTTTCGTCATGCATTCGATCTTGTCTATTACTTTGAAAATCGTGATTGAGCTTACTTGGAGAAATAGTTTCAGTTTGTTAATCTGTTGGATAATGTCAGATAAGTCAGCCAAAGATTGAAGCAGGACTCTGTTATACAGCTGTCGGTACATACGTTCATAATTGAAATATAATTTCATTTATTAAGTTCTTCCTCCATTGCACTATATCTTTTCGCGTACCCCCTGGTAACACTTGGCAAACCCCCAGAGGTTCGTGTACCCCAGGTTGAGAACCACTGATCTAGAAGGTTGCCACATTCTGTCGACAGACAATACTAAAGAGGACCCAATAAGTTAGGAACGGTATTCTAGGTTTTTGATGAGCACCTTGATGTTTATTCGAACTATTAATAATATTAGTGAAGAAATTTTGCATAAATACAGAAAAATTAATCAAACATCAAAAAATCTATGAAGTAGAAAATTTTCTTCTTTTATAACTCGGTCTGAACACCAAATATATGGATAAACTATTTTTTGTTTATTTTACAATTAAAAAATGAAATTAATTTGCTCAAATATCAATCGTCAAGATTTTAACTTCAAATCGATAAGGAAGGTAGGAAGAAAGGAATTGAGCGCACCTATTTCAGAGAGAAAATGCTTATTTTCCAGGTTCAACATTATATTTTCATTGTTTTTCTTCTTGAAACTCATTATTCGGTGAGAGTTTTTAACTTAGATAGAATATAATTCATACGGTTTGGAGCTCTTCTATATGATATGATTTCATGAACTCTGAGAGAATCTTTATTATAAAAACACTACATTTGAATATCCTAAGAAAATACCATTCAACTGTGAAAAATTCGATATTCAATCTTTTTATATTTTAATATTCCTCCTCTTACTTGTTATCTTTCAAAAGTAACGTGGATCTTTGTTGATAGAATGGGTAGTTTGATATTTTTTATTTTATATATCACATGAAGTGAACAAGGAAAATTCTTCAATAATTTGAAAATTACAAAACAATCTTCCAAGGGTGCTGGTTATATGTATTCCGCGACGCGAAATTTGAATTTACAACAAGTGAATTTTAGAACATGTCAAGTCACCCCGATTAAAGATATGCGTATAGCTGTTTCGATATTATTAGATCTCTTCAGTGCAACCCATTTGACTCGAAGTGAATAATCATATTTTTTACTAATACAAATCGCGGCTGAACTATTATATGAATCACAACCCATAGCGCCCTCTGTTATAGATATTGGGAACCAACAATTCACCGATTAGATGAAAATGCAGAATTCCGAGAAAACAAATACTTCCTGACATGAAGATGTTTGGTCTTCAACAGTGGTGAGTGGGATTCCAGAGCACACTAACATATTGTTTAGAATTTTTCTTGTTCACTAAATTTGGATGAAATTGACAATGGTCAACTAGTATGTTTTTCATAAATTGATTGGTGTTATTTTATATACCAAAACTATAACTATACATTTTGGGTGGTAAGAATAAAAATGAGCATATAGTTTATACTCAACAATTTGGAGCAAATACTCCACGTGTTATGAATAAAAACCATAAGCAGATACTCCGCTTGAGTAGGTACTCTTATGTACAATTTGTTGTGATTATGTTCTCATTTTTAATATGAATAAAAACGTGTTCATGCTCGTTAGGATGAGAATCTACTCCATAATTTTGAAGTCTGATAGTCATCCGACTTCAGTTTGACCGCGGCAGAGCTATGGCTGAGTTCGTTCTCAATTTGCGTTCAAAAAAATATTATAAACCTAGGAGTACATGTGATCGTGACTTCAAAGCATTTTACAGATTTAGTAAAGAAAATGTCTAGTGGCTATCATATAATTTTTTGGGTGTAGAATTGGAAGAAACAAGAGGTTATGATATACTTTACACTGATAAAATAAAAATATTTTTGAGATATGTGGGCGATCCGGGTTGTCAAACAGGAGTGGGAAAGATATTGGTGTTCACCAATTTTCTGTTTCTAAAGTTGTGACGCAAGTGGCTGACTACATGATAGAAAAATATGGACAGTGGATAAAATTCCCTCACACTCCGGCATATATAATAGGAGCCAAAGAAAGATGCAAACAAAGTACACTTTTCCATGAGCCGTGAGTGTGATCAATTGCGCCCACATAAAAAATGAGAAACCAGCTCTTCATCGTGTTTAATATATTAACCGCAAAGGATATCATAGCATCAATGTTCAAGCCACTATCTAACAGGCTCCAACAACTTTGGAAATTAAGCAGCGAGTATCTACTCTATGTACTAGGAGCAGAAACTCATCGAATCGAAATATTTTTATTCATATGAATTGGAGTACAAACTCATACTTTATGCTCATGCTCATAAGAACATACTCGGAGTTTATACTTTGGTTTTATTCATACCACCGATTATTTCAATGAAGGAGTAATAGAACTAATTCACGAGTTACTTCTAGTCAGAGAAAAAGCGAGTTCTACAGAAATGACTGTTCCTTCGCATTCGCCATTTTGTATATGATAGTTATTCCACAATTTCGTGGACCCCCGGTAATCCGACAAACGTTTTGCAGGGCAGTGTAGGACTATCGAATTTTTCGAATTATAGAGAACTGCCTATATTCCGGAATTTTTTTAAAAAGCGTACCTTGTAATCCGCCAAATTACCGATCAGAATGATAAGATTATATCCGAACTCTAAATCATACTATACCTACTACACATGTATGTCGAATTTAGTAAATTAAACAACACAATATAGAGCTTTAGTTTTATTATAAAAGTAACATCATTAATGCTATAGAACTTAAACTTTATATTAGGAAATAATTGTGTACGAACAAATAATCAAAAACTATGAAAAAAAATCATAAATAATATGAACCAATCAATGTTTGAAGTATGAAAATATTCATCAATTTTTTTTTGTTTAACATTTTTGAAATATGACACCGAAGCTTTGACCCTCAGTCTTCTCACTTGAGCTGCTTCTGTCACTTGCGAAGTCATTGCAATTACGTATCATCATCCTTCTCATTTATTGTTGTTAAATGGAAATCTCGTTTATCTCTTTGAAATTTTATCTAGAATATTTTCCTCTCTATCCATTCCATGTCCCAGATTTCCAAATATTCCAGCAACTTACACTATTACTTCCGAAGTAACACTGATTTGTAGATCATTGTTAGGGTTGGCGACTATATACTTGTATGTTCAATAATGCATTTCTTACATTAGTGAAGATTTACCAAAATGATGCTTGTGTACCTACATTCAATAGTGATAGGCATGTCGGATTACAGGAGGCGCCGGATTACACAGGGGCCGGATTACTGGGGGTTCACTGTATATATATTCTTAAATTATAATAACTTTCAAGAATACCACAGCAAAAAAGCATAAAAATCGATGTTTCATTTTTAAAATAATAAGATTTATCAAAATACTGGTCCGATGCATTCGCCACAGGGATAATTCAATCAAATTACCTTAAGTTCCTACACAAAATTTTTGATAATAATTAAAAAATTACGCATATCAAAATTACTGGATGAATTCATAAATATGTGTTTATAGATTTTTCCATAGTTCATTCGAAAGAAACACATGTAAGTTACAGAAATAATATTATGGAGATAAGTAAAAGATTTAGAACGATCATGATTCAATAAGCCACTACTACAACAAGTCAGTATACAGCTTAATTAGTACTAGAATGTTCAATTGAATATTTCTTTTGTTTCGATATAAAATTAAGGTTGAACATTGAATCAATTCAATTATTTCTAAATACATGAGATAGTCGAATTGCAAGTTCAGATGATAATCAAATATCTTACACATATGTACTAATTTTTTCAACTGCAGGTGCTTATATTTCTTTTTTACTTGTATGAGATGACTCTGTTTAAAGTTAAAATTCAATCAGTTTACTTATAAGAAAAATTCGAAAAATTTTACTTGCGCATTAATAGATAGTTGAATTTTCTTATTCTGAACAGATTATAACCTCTAAATTGAATAATACTTTCTACTTCATCTTAATATTCTTAAATAACCATAGATAGTATAACTCAATACATCGTACAATATTTGTTATAGATAACATAAACATAATACAAAAGTTTCTCAATCGAAATAACGAAACAGAAAACTTTTATAATAAATCAATTCAAATAAAAACAACCTTTCTCCAAATCTAAGATATCAATCTGATATCGGAATTGTCCAGTAAAAAAGTCAACTTTCTCCAGAGAATTCGTAAATTGATTTTGTAAATAAATTATAACAATTTCCTAAAATTGTTAATTAAGATGACAAATAAACTTTCAAATCTCCATTCATTAAAGTCCTTCATTGCTATACTTTGGTAGATGTAAATTTAAACTGAGTTACGGAATGTATTGAAAGTGTTGTTAAATTAAAAGCAGATTCGAAAGTAAATTTTAAAAAAATCAAGCCTGCATGGAATACAGAGAAACTGAAAGGCGCTTAAAACAGACGTAAAACACGAAGAAAAATTCATTTTCTCCAACAAAAACCGATAGGACAAGATGAATACTACAGACACAAAGAGCCTTGACTTTCGTAGCCAATAGAAACCTAGTGCCACTATGAAGTTCATTGCATGTATTCACTCCTCTGCAGGAGGATCCGGATATTATTCATCACAACATGGACATGCAATTTCGACATTTGTTTGTTTGGAATAGTTTCGATCGTCGAATTCGTTTCTTCTGATCTTTTTCAAATTGTAATTTCTTGCAACTGTCAGATTTCCCAAGTTCTATGTATGAGGATTTGCTATGATTATAGAAAACGTTCATATTTTTATATTATGCTGAACAGGAAATCTAAATATTGAGGTTTCATCTGATCAGTGACTTTTCAAATGTTGTATTAACGTCGAATTAGTTATAGTATTTAACGTGACTCTTAGAATATATTTGATATTAATTTCTACACGAATAATATTTTTTCCTTGGGTCAAGTTTTCAGAAAAAAGACAAGCAAAATATAACGTCTGATAATTTATATCTTTTTTATTCAAATTCACCTAAATACCATTGATTTAATGATTAAATATACATATTTCTAAACAACCAGTAGTTAACCCAACATTTGAATAGTACAAACGACTTTTTCGACTGAGAACACTCTATAATTATGTCATTAAATAAACGACGAACTGGAGAAGTTAATATTCAAATATTCACAACTTTCGATCACCTTCGTGCCTGAACTAGAAGATCACGAAAATATCTAAAATTCCAACAAAAGAGAGAAAAAATTACATAATCCTTTGATTTGTACCTTCGCGAATACAGCAGTTTTTTTGGACAATTCGCACAATTTCTTTTAAAAGAAACCAATTTAGTTTATGATTATTTTTGAAGATACTTTTCTTATTGTCAATCACAATTCAATTTTCTTTGAAATTAGAAAGACAACTTCACAGAGAATACCAGTTTCGGAATTTTGCAAATCTTCAGGGCTTTAGATATACTGATGGAAACTGAAATTAGAAAATGAAGAATGATTGTTTTTTCCTGGTGTTATTACCTGAGGGTGGAAGGCAAACTCTAGTTTACAATTGATTGATGTTTTTCGATAGACTGAATTTGTTTTATCTTAATCATCACGAAGGATATTCGATGGCTCGGGTTACTAAGTAGGTACTCACTCAAAAATTTATTTTATTCAAACATATTGAGGAGTATTTCTACACATTTCGTGAAACTTGCTAACATTAATAAGAGTTTCAGCAGGTTTTCACTTTGAAAACCTGCTTATTAAAATGGGTGCGATTAGCAAAGTTGGACCTAGGA
This sequence comes from Cynegetis impunctata, assembly GCA_030704885.1. Classification (NCBI taxonomy): domain Eukaryota; kingdom Metazoa; phylum Arthropoda; class Insecta; order Coleoptera; family Coccinellidae; genus Cynegetis; species Cynegetis impunctata. Next base: position 261,086 of record JARQZK010002178.1, on the reverse strand, counting down.
CCAAGATAGTTTTACGTTTCATGATTTATTTTTATGATGCTTGGCACCAAAAACTCATTTTCATTTTTCTCTCTCTCTCTCTATATATATATATATATATATATATATATATATATATATATATATATATATATATATATATATATATATATATATATATATATATATATATATATATATATATATATATATATATATATATATATATATATATATATATATATATATATAGACGTATATGAATTTGTTACCTGTTTACGTTATATGCGAACAATAAAAGTTTAGCTCTGACAGGTTAATTTAATTAATTATTATAAACGAATAAAAGTATAAAGGTGTACGTTTCGGTGGTACATCCACCTTCTTCAGCACTCGATATATAAATCACAAACAACCTGTAAAACGTATTATCATCAGTAATGCCGATATATCAGACGATAGAGTACACAACCTTAAATGTAACATACATACATGTAAAATCAATTAATACAATAATTTTGTTTAAGTACATCCACAATAAAATCAAACTTAATCAACTAACATAAACATATTAAAAACAAACTGTCTGTCATATAGTATGTCATGTCATTTGTCTTGTCATTTATTTTCTTCTTTATGTTCGTGTATCTGTCTTGTCAAGAGTGGAAGGTATGTCTGACTTAGTTGTTTAATGTCTTGTCTGTCATTTACCGTGTTTTCTAAGTTTAATTGTATATGAATCATTTCCAAAAACTGCCTTTGTTTTTGTTTTGGTTCCACTCCTAATATCACAGTTTGTTCATAGTCAAATGTGTGCCCTGTTGTAGTATGATGTTTGTTGAGAACGGTAGTCGCGTTTTTAGTGTATTTGTGTGCGTTTAGTCTATCTTGTAGTCTCTGTGAGGTCTGCCCGATGTATCTCTTATCACAATCCTTACATGGTATACTGTATATCACATTCGACTTTTTGTTTGTGGGTGTTGCTACCTTTAACTTGCTATATATTTGTGTAATTTGGTTCCGAGGTTTGTTTATAATTTTGATGTTGTATGGTGTTAAAATGTTTTTAATCTTATGGGACAATTTGTTTATATATGGTATGGCGACCGGTATTATAGATTCATTTGCTTTTTGTTTTGTCATTGTGTTGTATAGTCTGTCCAAATGAATCTATAATACCGGTCGCCATACCATATATAAACAAATTGTCCCATAAGATTAAAAACATTTTAACACCATACAACATCAAAATTATAAACAAACCTCGGAACCAAATTAAACAAATATATAGCAAGTTAAAGGTAGCAACACCCACAAACAAAAAGTCCAATGTGATATACAGTATACCATGTAAGGATTGTGATAAGAGATACATCGGACAGACCTCAAAGAGACTACACACACACAAATACACTAAAAACGCGACTACCGCTCTCAACAAACATCATACTACAACAGGGCACACATTTGACTATGAACAAACTGTGATATTAGGAGTGGAACCAAAACAAAAGCAAGGGAGTTTTTGGAAATGATTCATATACAATTAAACTTAGAAAACACGGTAAATGACAGACAAGACATTAAACAACTAAGTCAGACATACCTTCCACTCTTGACAAGACCAGATACACGAACATAAAGAAGAAAATAAATGACAAGACAAATGACATGACATACTATATGACAGACAGTTTGTTTTTAATGTGTTTATGTTAGTTGATTAGTTTGATTTTATTGTGGATGTACTTGACAAAATTATTGTATTAATTGATTTTACATGTATGTATGTTACATTTAAGGTTGTGTACCCTATCGTCTGATATATCGGCATTACTGATGATAATACGTTTTACAGGTTGTTTGTGATTTATATATCGAGTGCTGAAGAAGGTGGATGTACCACCGAAATGTACAATTTTATACTTTTATTCGTTTATAATAATTAATTAAATTAACCTGTCAGAGCTAAACTTTTATTGTTGTTGTATATATATATATATATATATATATATATATATATATATATATATATATATATATATATATATATATATATATATATATATATATATATAATATGTTTGTATGTATGTATGTAAGAGCTTATGTATTTTAGCGTTGTTTACACGTTAAAGGGCGCAATTTTGGAACAATAGGTTTGAAAAAAACAAAAAAATAGGTACTTTCGTTTGATACCTTGGATGAGATTGGTTTTGGTTCGAATTGGTTAGGGGGTTGACCCTCCAGGGGGAAAATAAATCTTGTTTACTCCACAGAAGGCGTAATTTTATAGCAATAGGGTTGGAAGTTTGTATCTAGGTAGTTTTGTATGATATCTTGAATGGGATTGGTTTGGTTCGAATTGGTTGGGGGGTTGACCCCTCAGGGGAGGAAATAAACCTTCACGATAAAGTAATTTTGGAGAAATAAGATTGAAAGTTTGTGAGTAGGTAGTTTCGTGTGATATATTGGATAGGATTGGTTTTGGTACGAGTTGCTTTGGGGGTTGACCCCATAGGAGAGGAAATGAATCTTGTTTACACGATAGAAGGCGCAATTTTGGGACCATAGGGTTGAAACTCTGTATGTAGGTAGTTTCGTATGATATCTTGGATGGTATTTATTTCGATATAAATTGGTTGGGAAGTTGACCCCCCGGAGGAAGAAATGAATATTGTTCACACGATAGAGGGCGCAATTTTTGTTTTTAGGATTTGGAACAAAAAACATTGCATGAATGAATTTTTTAAACTGGATACGTTTTGAAAACCTGCTTTTCTAATACAGCTCGCTGCGATAGGGTTTTTTTATCATCAATTGCTGATGACTTCAACTGAGTTTAAAATTCGAGTACGAATATTCAGCCTTATAACTGGATTTAAAATGGCTCTAGTGATGCACAATGCTCGAAAAACGTTTGAAATTTCAACATAAAAATTGCGGGAATGGAATTAATCAACTGAAACTCCCATATACACTTCACTAATAAGAAATCAATACACGTACCAAATTTAATATCTCTAACTCAATGAGTAGAAGCTATGGAGGTACGTAATACCTCAAAAATCATGAAATCTCTCCAAAAGTCTGATATATTTTTGTTTTCATAAATATATTCTTCCTGGTACATATTGGCAACTTCAGCGGCTCCTATCAAACCAAATGAGCTGAAATTCGGTATATGGGATTGTTTTCGAGGCAGAACTGTCAAAATGTAGGTAAATTTTTCCAAGCGCCTAAACTTTTACGAAGATATTTCTCACTTTTTCGTGGTTTTTGAAAATTTGCGTAACTCCACAGCTTCTGTAGATTCAGTTAGAGTGTTGATATTTGCTACGTGGATTGAGTTTAAATACGATCCTTTGAGTTGAAACGTTTTCCTCAACCAAGCTGCACTTCGCGGAGACTAATATGTTCGCATATCGATCTGCTTCGCTTCGCTATGTACAATGTGTCCAATTTTCGATACTTCTGAATGGTATCTCCGTTATTTTTGAAGATAGAGTGTTGCGGTTTTCGCGACACTGTGCTACTTTTTCGTAAAACTGAAGATGCAGTCAACAAAATTTTAATAGCCCTTTTAGTTTTCAAGATACAGGGCATTTTGGGGCATTATCCTTCATCTTATCGAAAAGGTAATACAAAATTCTTATAGATTTTTTTCCGTAGAATGCAGTGGTGTAGATAATTTTATTTACTATTTTTGAGTTATAAAGCAAACTTATGTTTTTTTTAAATAGAATACCCTGTATGTTTATAGACTATAAAATTTATCTTTTTTTTAGCTTTTCAAAAATATATGATAGTATAAACTTTTTATCAGAAACTCGCAAATAAATGACAATTTTCTGAAATTAAATGCATAATTTAATAGTAGGCCATCGATATTGTTCACGACAAGAAACAAAATTAATGTCGAACCAATATCATCGGTTTTTGGATCGACTTTTGGTTTATAAAGGTGTTTATTTTCGTTCTTTTGGTATTATTATTTAATTGATAATAATCAATGTCTTCGAATAATGCAGAGTATGGAAATTATAAAAAATATGATATGCTGGTATGTTTTATACAGAGTAATGAAAATTTGGAAGAAGCTTCGGAATTATATTTCCTAAGGAAAGTAAGCCATAATGGCTATGAAAATCTGTATTATCATTTTAATTATTTTCTTGTTAGATATCCAGAAAGAAGGCAACCGTTTTTTGAGATATTTGCTCGTTTAAGAGCAAATTTAGTTGAGCACGGATCATTCGTTCACCCGCGTGCTATATACGACAAAGAGAACAGGGAAAGAAAAGAGATAGATACTTTGGGATATATAGAAGCAACACCTTTGTCCTTATAGAAAAATTGAGAAGGAAATTGGCATACTCAGTGATAGAAAAAAGATCGATAGGTATTTTTTTAGTAAAAGATACCTATATGCAAGGTATCCAATTCTTCGTTAGTAATACAACTTTCACTTGTTAGTTGTTGTTATTCATGGCCTTCTATTGATTTATGCATTCAATTCTAGAAAATTGTCATTTATTTGCGCGTTTCTGAGAAAAAGTTTATACTATCTATATTTTTGAAAAGGTAAAAAAAAGACAAATTTTATAGTATATAAATATACAGGGTATGCCATTTAAAAAAACATAAGTTTGCTTTATAACTCGAAAATAGTAAATACGTAACAAAAATTATCTACACCACTGCATTCTACGGAAAAAAATCTATAAGAATGTTGAATTACCTTTTCGATAAGATGAAGGATAATGGCGTTACGACGGGGATCACAAAATGCCCTGTATCTTAAAAACTAAAAAGGCAATTGAAACTCTGTTGACGGTATTTTCAGTTTTACGAAAAAGTAGCACAGTGTCGCGAAAACCGCAACCCTCTATCTTCAAAAATAACGGAGATACTATTCAAAAGTATCGAAAATTGGACACACTGCACTTCGCGAATTAATTTTTTTCTTTTTTGAATTCAATAAACTATTTTCTAATTTTTATTACAGTTTGCTATAGAAGCGTGGTTCTTAAGTACGCAATGCAATTCGCGATTTTTTTTTTTTTAATGAATTATTTTATAATTTTTATTTCGGTTTGCTATTCAGTCGTTGTTTTTCAAACCATAATTTATTCCGTTCTAATCGCATTTCGACGAGATGCACTTCGCTCGAATAATACGACCTTAGTGACAGAGTTCTGCTGCACACGTGTTTTTTGTCTTCGTGCTTTTTCTTCCCGTTTGCTATTGTTTTCCTATGTTTTCCTAAGGCTGTAATGCCTGGTCCTGGTGGTTAAATGATACACATGTTCGTTTTATACTTTAGCTTTATTTGTACGGACTCTAGACTATACTGTTAGCCTCTCGGCCAGAGTGACGGTCCCAAGTCTTACTTCAGTCTTACTATATCTCTCTCGGAGATTCCCTCTGGTCTTATATGTATGTTTATACAATAAACTGCTGACGGGCGACCTTGCCCAAGCACGTACGGAATACAATAATAATATCAAGGTGTAACCAAACATCCTTCGGTTATTATGGAGTAACGTGACACTGACCTACTGATCTACTCACCACACCTCTCGGGCTAATTGAAAGAATTTTATTGAGGTTACTCGAGAAAATTCTGTCTCGTTTAAATGTATGATACTTTAAAATTTTTTCTTTCAATTTCCTATGCATGGTTTAATTACCATATCCATTCCTGGAGGTGTGCTGGAAGTAGTTATAATTACAATAACAATTTTTAAAGCAATTCATTTTACGTACAATCTCTATACGCGCTGTCTAACGTCCCTATACTCTCGTGATGATACGCCATATTTTTGATATATTAATAATTATTTCATTTCAGCCATAGTACTCTATATAAATTACCTTTTACTTTAATTTGTGGACTCTTTCATTTATCTCATTTATCAATTAATATAACCCATCTATATGTAACCACAATACCAACCATAACTCAATATATAACTATATATATCCACAATAATAATAACTAAGGTCCCTAAAACTGATTATATTCCCTTGCCTTCCTAATAATTGAGAGCTTTTAATTCCATTCTTCTCTACAGATAGCTTCTAAAATTCTCAACTTTTCGTCTCGCGTAAATGCCGATCGAATATTTAGATTCTGTAGAGTGTTGCAACATTAGTACAACACTATTCCTCCACCTTTTTCTTCATTCCTCATTACCATATCCATCTTAACTAAGAAGTGGTCGCTATCTATATATAGCAAAAAAAAAATATATGTTTCATCTCATTTTACCAACGATTCCATCTCGTAATTACAGTAAAAATTCATTATTTATGAAAACATAATTCATTAGCAGGGGGCATAATCCATCCCCTGAGCGTCCTATACGCGCTCTTATTAATAAAATTGCTCTCTCCTTTTAACCATTAAATAATTGTACATTATCTATACCACACTATTTTGGAAACTATAATCAGTCTTAGCAGTACCTATATTTGATAATGGGCTCAAAGTTTAAACTTTATTAAAAACAATATTTAAATTTTCATATTTTTGTCCCTTCTGACAACTTCAAACTTGCTTATCATCAGGTGAGCAACAGTTTACAATTTCTTAACAATTTCTCTGACTTTTATAATTACCACTTGTGATGCCTAGTATCATCAATTTCATTTACGATAAAATTGATTACAAGATTTAAATTAATCAAAAAAATTAAAACTTTCCGAAGTAGGTCAATGTCTCCGTAAGATTTAACTAAAGATAATACATAATTACAAAATATTCATAATAAAAAAATTTCTAGCTTCGAAATATTTGCCATATATATTCATAAATCTTACTTGACCGCAAGACTCCAAATCCATTCAATAAATCAATTCTTTATTTATATAAACAATAGGAATTCCTTAGTGAGTCAATGCCGGTCAGTGTCATCAGATTACCCATGTTATAAAAATAGCAATGTTATCATAATAATAACGTCAATGTCATACAATCCATATTCATTCTAATGCAATAGAACGCGTGATTACTCATTTCTCTAATTGCACACTATATATAATATTTCCATAATCTTGAATAGGAATACTTCCAAAAAATAATGATATTTATCCACAATGATTTCAAATTAAAAAAAAAATTTCCTCTTAAACTTAACTTATGATTATTGCATGACAGACGGAACCCCATAATAACATTAAATCTAATAATAAAATTAATAATGATAAAATAACACTAGAATTAATAATGATAAAAAAAACAATAATGAAATACTTAGGTCAGGTCAGTGTCATAACTTAATGTAGAAAAATTCATTAATGTAATAAGTAATAATAAAAAATTAATGTCTCTTCTTAAAAAAAATAATGTCTCTTTTTTCTTCATTTTTAAAAACAATGTCCATTTCACTCTATATTTACACATATTTATACGTCCATATCTCTGCCATTTACACAAGGGTAGATCCTACCTTAACCTTCTGCAACATCGCGGTTAGTGACTTCCATTCTACCTGCGTTCACAGCCAGTATACCCATTCCTACGGTCCTCGTGATGGCCTGGGTCGTCATCTCCGGAACTGCTGCAAGCAACCAGCTAGCTATGGGCGATGATCATTTCTTCTTCCCATATTTGTTCACTAACTTTCACTTTTTTTTTTTTTTACAATGCTACAACTGGCAGGATCGCCATGTAATGCCTGGTCCTGGTGGTTAAATGATACACATGTTCATTTTATACTTTAGCTTTATTTGTACGGACTCTAGACTATACTGTTAGCCTCTCGGCCAGAGTGACAGTCCCAAGTCTTACTTCAGTCTTACTATATCTCTCTCGGAGATTCCCTCTGGTCTTATATGTATGTTTATACAATAAACTGCTGACGGGCGACCTTGCCCAAGCACGTACGGAATACAATAATAATATCAAGGTGTAACCAAACATCCTTCGGTTATTATGGAGTAACGTGACACTGACCTACTGATCTACTCACCACAAGGCCTTCAAAATTTAATTATTTAAAAATGGTAAAGGTTTAAAATGAATTGTTTTTATTTCAGATAACAAATATGTCTGCGATTGCCATCTCAACTGGATGATCACTCTATATAACGAGACGACAATAAGCAAAATCAAGGATATCCTGGGGGAAGTAACGTGTACGATGCCGACAAAGCGTTTTTCTCAAGTACCCACTACTGTCTCAACTTTCGACCCGATGGAGTGGAAATTCAATCCTTCAGGTAACGACGATCTCACCGGTAAGTAGTCGAAATCATTATATGCGGCTAAGGAGTGAAAATGGTAGGTTTCCACGCGAAATTCTGAAATATCGGAAACTCAAGAAAGGTTCGTAGGGTTCGATAGAAACTACAATAATTGAGTAATTATTGCGGAACTAATGACCATAATCATCGGGTATGGATTTTTCACTGATTTATATGAAATAATTAATATTATACTATAGGTATAGTTTATCGGACAGGCTCGGATTTGAAGATCCGTACTGGTGAAGATAGCACTCAATTTTATTTCATTTCACTCAGCAGTGAATTTATGTAATTCACATAAGAAGACAAAATCTATATGAACAACTACATCTGATATTTTTATTAAAGTGTAGGTACTGTTTTCTTTCACATCTGTTGTTCATTCAAGCCATGAACCATGAAGTATTCATGGTTCATGGCTGCTTGAACAAAATATATTCCCAAAAAATTTCCTTCGTTTTAAAAGAATTTTTCTTTATAAAAACATTTCAGAGCAAACCTAAAGAAAAAAAGACGAGAGATATCGTAAGATACCTGGTTGGAATGCAGAAGTTCCATTCGTGATATATTGTAAATTGAACGTATCCAGTTTAAAAAATATATTCATTAAATTATATTTTTTTTCAACCCCCCTACCAATTCGAACTAAAACCAATTCCATTCAAGATATCATACAAAACTACCTAGATACAAACTTTCAACCGTATTGCTACAAAATTGCGCCCTATGTCGTGTAAACAAGATTTATTTCCCTGGGGGGTCAACCCCCCAACCAATTCGCATTAAAACCTATCCCTTTCAAGATATCATAGAAAACTACCTATTTACCAATTTTCAACCATATCGTTCCAAAATTGCGCCCTTGCGCCCTTTATCGTGTAAACAAGATTTATTTTTCCCTCAGGGGGGTCAACCTCCCAATCAATTCAAACCAAAACTAATCCCATCCAAGATATTATACGAAACTACTTATTCACAAAGTTTCAATACTATTGCTTAAAATTTGCGCTATTTATCATGTAAACAAGATTTATTTCTTCCCCCGGGAGGTCAATTCTAACCAAAACCAATCCTATTCAAGACATCATACAAAACTACCGAGATACGAACTTTCAACACTATTGCTACAAAATTGCGCCATTTATCGTGTAAACAAGATTTATTTCCCCCCAGGGGGGGGTCAACCCCTCAACCAATTCGAACCAAAAACAATCCCATCGAAGATATCATGCGAAACTACCTATTTACAACCCTATTGCTTCAAGATTGCGACCTTAATCAAGTAAACAAGATATTTTTTCCCCAGGGGGGACAATTCTCTAACCAATTCGAACCAAAAACAAACCTACCATGCACATTAGTGTATCTTCATAAAATAAACTCATATCTTCATATTTATATATCTAAAATTTACACACACGTGTACTTATCTGACTTCATCATCACTATCCTCAACTTCTACTGAATGACTTTCACAATGCATTCTTCATCAATCAAATAGCAATAAATTCACATTTTAATGAATAAGAGAGGTTAGGGTCGTTTTTTTACACGACCTGCTGAACACATTCATATACAAATACAGCTGACGTGTACGCCTTGCAATGCTCTTATTACCATTGCACATATTTTGGTCTACCTTCCATTCGCCAAGTTTCTGAACTGTAACGTACGATAAGGAACTTTATTTCAAAATGGTTCCATTGAAATTTTATATAAGTAATAAAGTATAAACTTTAGAATAAAACACACTTGGCTTATGTTCCACTATATAAAAATATTTAGATACTGTATTTAGCAGTAAAGAATAGTCGACATGTTTCGAGTTATGAACTCATCATCAAGACTGACTACAGGAAAGTATTACATTGCTCATTGGGAAAAGACGAATAAAGAATCTGTTGCATTCAATATACCCCACGCAGACTATTAATGAAGAACAAAAATTCTTCTCAATAAATTTTGTGTCGAATTTGAGTAGCAAAATTTGTAACAGACTATCGAAAAATAACGTTAAAACAATTTGTACAAATAAAAGAAACTTGAAGTCATTCTTGGTCAATAATAAAGAAAAATCTAACATCGGAGAAAACAGTGGTGTTTACAAAATATTTTGCGACGAATGTCCTGCTTTCTATATTGGACAAACAGGAAGGAATATAAACATTCGTGTTGAAGAACATAAAAAGTCAATTTTACAAAATAAAAATACCACTGGCTTCTCCGAACATTGTATAAAATTTAATCATTTCCTGGATTTCAACAAAACCCAATTGTTACATTCAGGTAACAAAGGAAAGCGCCTTGACCTTCTTGAAATTCTCGAAATAAGTTCCGCCCATAATAGTAAATTACCCCTTGTAAACGAACAAATTGATTTTCAGGTATCACCTTTGCTTTTGTCTGTTTTATAAAATAAGATGTAATACTCTCCTGTAGTCAGTCTTGATAATGAGTTCATAACTCGAAACATGTCGGCTACCTATTCTTTAGTGCTAAATACAGTATCTAAATGTTTTTATATAGCGAAACATAAGCCAAGTGTTTTTTATTCTAAAGTTTATTCTTTATGATTTTTCACCAAGTGATGTGCGAGAATTCAATATCAGTTATTTTATATAAGTACAGTTCTCAATTTTTTTCATAGTTTGACAATCATTCAATATAATTAAACGTTAAAAGCTTCTCAATCAAATTATACCATTTATATATATAAATATATATATATATATATATATATATATATATATATATATATATATATATATATATATATATATATATATATATATATATATATATATATGATATATATAAAGAACAAAGTTAGTAGGATTTTTGGTTCAGTTAAACAATCTTACGATTATATATATTTCTATTTTCATTAACGTTTCGGTCTGTTACTTTGACCTTTATCAAAATGATTGCATCAATATGTTACCATCACTAAAATAAAAAGACTCATAATAACTTATCGTAAATATCAAAACAGGCTTAACTCACCAGAATTAAAAACTTTTCACATAAATCACAGAAATACATAAACAATTTATAAATACTACGCAAAAAAAAAAAACTTGACAATGATCCACAGTAACAAATTTTAAAAAATTTTCGTCTACATAGACACGTCAGCCTTCGCTTTTAGTTAGAAAGTGAAACACCTATTTTAATTTCAGTTGTTCCTCCCTGTTTATCATTTGCTCAAGATGTTGTTATATATATTCTGCTAAGGCTCTTGATATCTGTTTTGTCATTAATGGCATCCGGGGTTTGTTTTATAAAAATCATCTCATGAAACTCACGTTTTCTTTTATGGTATTCTGATTTCAAAATTTTTGTGGAGGAGAAATCAAATTGATGTTTTAATGTTTGTTCGTGTTTTTTCAAGGCGGTGATGTTCTTCCGATCATATTTATGTCCATTCAGTCTGTTTTTCAAATGCTGGCTAGTCTGACCAATATATACACCCGAGCAGTCAAGGCATGGTATCTGATATATGGTGTGCGTTTTACTATTATCTGGTATTCTGCTTTTCAATTTGCTGAAGTTAGATTGCAACAAGTTATGTCCCTTATGACACATTTTTATGTCATGTTTTTTGAAAAGCTTTTCCAGGTTTTCCGACAGCCTTGGAATATATGGTACAGGCAGGTATTGACAATTTTCTTGAACTTTGTCTACATTAGTGCTGTTGTTATTAATTTGCTGTGTTTGGTGTTTTTTATATCTTTGCTCGAAAATTGCGTTCACTAATTTTTTTGGGTATGAGTTTCGATATAGTACCTGCTTTGCCTTATTTATTGCGTCGTGAATGTAGTTTGGGTCACTGAGCCTTATTGCCCGGTCTGCTAATCCAATGACAACAGCTTTTTTCTGAGAAATGTGGTGCTGTGAATTAAAATTGAGGTAACGTCCCGACCATGTTGGTTTGGTATATCATTTTGTTTCAAGACTGTTGTTATTGTGGTAGACAGTCATGTCAAGGAAATCAATTTTATTTTCATTCTCACACTCTACCGTGAATTGAAGTTTCTCATGGTAATTGTTGAATTGTTCCAATATTTATTCAGTCTTATTCTTAGGGACTGCTGTGATACAATCATCAACGTATCTGTAGAAAAATGGCATAGAAAAATCTAATTTGGTAATCACATCACTCCATTACCAACATGGTCGGGACGTTACCTCAATTTTAATTCACAGCACCACATTTCTCAGAAAAAAGCTGTTGTCATTGGATTAGCAGACCGGGCAATAAGGCTCAGTGATCCAAACTACATTCACGACGCAATAAATAAGGCAAAGCAGGTACTATATCGAAACTACCTGCCTGTACCATATATTCCAAGGCTGTCGGAAAACCTGGAAAAGCTTTTCAAAAAACATGACATAAAAATGTGTCATAAGGGACATAACTTGTTGTAATCTAACTTCAGCAAATTGAAAAGCAGAATACCAGATAATAGTAAAACGCACACCATATATCAGATACAATGCCTTGACTGCTCGGGTGTATATATTGGTCAGACTAGCCAGCATTTGAAAAACAGACTGAATGGACATAAATATGATCGGAAGAACATCACCGCCTTGAAAAAACACGAACAAACATTAAAACATCAATTTGATTTCTCCTCCACAAAAATTTTGAAATCAGAATACCATAAAAGAAAACGTGAGTTTCTTGAGATGATTTTTATAAAACAAACGCCGGATGCCATTAATGACAAAACAGATATCAAGAGCCTTAGCAGAATATATAACATCATCTTGAGCAAATGATAAACAGGGAGGAACAACTGAAATTAAAACAGGTGTTTCACTTTCTAACTAAAAGCGAAGGCTGACGTGTCTATGTAGACGAAAATTTTTTAAAATTTGTTACTGTGGATCATTGTCAAGTTTTTTTTTTTTTTTGCGTAGTATTTATAAATTGTTAATGTATTTCTGTGATTTATGTGAAAAGTTTTTAATTCTGTTGAGTTAAGCCTGTTTTGATATTTACGATAAGTTATTATGAGTCTGTTTATTTTAGTGATGGTAACATATTGATGCAATCATTTTGATAAAGGTCAAAGTAACAGACCGAAACGTTAATGAAAATAGAAATATATATAATCGTAAGATTGTTTAACTGAACCAAAAATCCTACTAACTTTGTTCTTTAAATATAAATAAAATGGTTCAAGAATATAATGAAAATGACTATATATATGATATATATATATATATATATATATATATATATATATATATATACAAATATGCGAGCTTATGGGGTCTCAATATTGAAGATTATATCATTCGAATTTATGTCCCCCGGGATAAATCCATATATTGGAAATTTTTGGATTTAGAATAAAATAATTATAAACTGGATTTATATAGTGTCTATATTCAGCGAAGTTTGGCAAAATCTTCCATTTTTTTTCAGGCCTCAATAAAATGTGTCAGTCCAGTAGTCATCTCCTGGAGTTCCAGATAATCAGATACTCTATTTTGAATCAAACATAAGTACACATATTGAATGAGTGATAGATAGTCATAGTATATGATTTAAGGTGACTAATGGATTGACATATCTAAGCAGATGTCAAATTTAGCGAAACGTTGCTGAATATAAACACTATATAAATCAAGTTTATAATAATTATTTAGACCAAAATCCCAAAATTTCCAATTTAGTTTGATTGAAGATTATGTTTCGTATTTCACCAATAGTTCTTGAACTGTTTTAGGAACAAGATTATTATCCTACCATCGTGCAGACAACAAGAGAAAGGTAATCGACTGGTATCAGGGTTTCGTAAAATTTTCTTGTCCAGATGACGAATACAAACGATCTCTGATGGGAAGTCAAATGGTTTTTGCAAGAGGTACATCCTCAATGCATTGGAAATTGGGAAATTTGTCATTGACCCTTTTAATCTTACCATTTTGCTCATTGCTGTATCTTACAACTAAATGTATACTTTAAATTATAGTAATAAGAAAACAATTACAATGTTACGTAATATGAGACATTTCAATCTAAGATTTCTTTGTCGGAAACATTCTTGTGCAATGTAAACCTAAGATTTATTTATAATGGATGATGGCGCAAGGGCGGATCCAGGGGGGGACATGGGGGTTATGGCCCCCTCCAGAGCATGTTGAATTTCCTTAAAATAATGAAGTGATTCCCACAAATTAAAACAAAAATCATATGCAGTTAATTACCCGCAATACCAAAACGAATGTTATGTGATTGAAAATAGGTCATTTCAAACCAATAAACTGGTGGGAGAGAAGAGGTTTAATTACTATCTATCCAGAGTATGTGAGGTTCGCTAGGTATTATACAAAGCTAAATCGTAGAAGAATATAGTTAAATGACTACAAATTGAAACTAAATTATATTTTTATTTCTTACAAAAACCATTTACAATAACACTAAATTGGATATAACAATTTCTATTCTCAGCAATCTTCCAGTAATTGTCTTCTAAAAATTTTAAGATTTGAAAATTAATTATTTTATGAAATACTGCATTTGTTGGGTTCCCTTGTCAATATAACGATTATAACTTGAGATTTGGTTCACAATTTTTAGACTCATAAAATTTAAATCATTTTGACGTTTTTTTCTACCCAGTTGCTCATTTTTCATATATATTAAGTTCCATTGGTTCAAAAAAATCATAAACATCAATTCCAATGTAACATTTTCTGCTGATCACGATCCCAGTGTCAGAAAAAGGTAGTAAAAATAATAAAAACTTTAGGAGTTGATATCTCAAAAATATCATTTTTTATCGCTCAAATTCTCAGGAAAGATCTATAATTATATGTACTTTGAAATGAAAAAATTTTTGGAACGCAAACCGGTAGTTTGCAGAAAAGTTACAGCAATTTTTCATTATATATAAATATATATATATATATTTATATATATATATATATATATATAAATATATATATATTATATATATAATATATAATTATTTATTCGAATTGTTGTTGCCTGTGATTTATTTTTAATCTCTTGATAATTATAAGCAATAACAGGCTGGTTGAATCTTAAAAAACTCGATTTAATTAATAAATTGACCGTTTCACTATGACATTCATAGTTATTCAAAACTTTTGAACAAATTGAAAATTCTTTGACATTTATTGACTTGATAAAATTGAATAGAAAGATTGATCTGTCTTGTTAAAAATTCTTTCAGTCTAATATTAAACATTCAAAATTGTTTCATTAGAAGGCAAGGGAAAACTACAGAAACCTTTACCTATGTAATGTTCGAAAATAATAATAATGGGGTACTATTTATTTAACAGAAAGAAATTAGTCACGGGAAAATATTAAAAAAGTAGAGCAGAATTATCGGTATAGAACGTTTATATGGAAGCAGCCGTTGACACGTGTTTCGGACTCTTTGGTCCTCATCAGAACGGCGTAGCTAAGTATTGGATTGAACATTTGGAGATGTAAATAGTTTAATAATAAATAATATAATAGTTTCTCCATAACAGAGGATTTATTTATTAAACTATTTTCATCTCCAAATTTTCAATCCAATACTTAGCTACGCCGTTCTGATGAGGACCAAAGAGTCCCGAAACACGTGTCAACGGCTGCCTTCCATATAAACGTTCTATACCGATAATTCTGCTCTACTTTTTTTAATATTTTTCCCGTGACTAATTTCTTTCTGTTTAAATAAATAGTACCCTATTATTATTATTTTCGAACATTACATAGGTAAAGGTTTCTGTAGTTACCCTTGCCTTCTAATGAAACAATTTTGAATGTTAATATTAGACTGAAAGAATTTTTAACAAGACAGATCAATCTTTTTCTATTCAATTTTATCAAGTCAATAAATGTCAAAGAATTTCAATTTTGTTCAAAAGTTTTGAATAACTATTGAATGTCATAGTGAAACGTCAATTTATTAATTAAATCGAGTTTTTTAAGATTCAACCAGCCTGTTATTGCTAATAATTATCAAGAAGAATTACTATATATATATATATATATATATATATATATATATATATATATATATATATATATATATATATGTATATATATATATATATATATATATATATTATATATATATATAGATATCTATGTATATATATATATATATATATATATATATATATATATATATATATATATATATATCAGTGGCGGCTTGTGAGGTTTTGGTTTGAGGAGGCTACAAGAGGTGTTAAAAAATACACCATAGGCGAAAATTTTTAGGATTTCAAGGTCAACCGCTATAATTGAAAGAAAATTAGCTATTAATTTGTTTTCACTTTCGAGTGTCTACCTTGAGACCTACAACTCCTATTTACAATATTCACAAAAACTCTTCTCAGCCAATTAATCAATTCATCTATTCATCATATTTTTTTTTCTTTCACAAAATAGGTACCTACCTACCTACTTAACGAATTTGTTATCAGCTGGTGAGAGCAAATAAAAAGTTATTATATATTTTTGAAGATTAGCGGGATTCTGCGATCTTTAACGTTAGCAAAATGATCTACCTATAATATCCTCATAAAATTTTTTGTCTTTCGCCAAAAGTTTTACCAATTCCTTTTCAATAGACAACGAACTAATATTTTTCAAACGATCCTGGCTCATTGAATTTCGTAAATAAGTTTTAATTCTCTTAAGAGTGGAAAACGAGCGCTCTACGGAAGCCGATGTCACCGGGAAAGAAACAATTAGACATAAGAGTTCATAAATCTTGATTCAAATCATCATCAAAAAGGTATTTAATAGTCCTCACATGATTTTCATTTTGCCCCAAAATTTCATTGTCATTATAAACAACACACAGTTCGCTTTTTATGGCCACCTTATCAAAAAAAGTGTAATTTTGACATAAATTTTCCAAAAGGTTATCTGGAAAATTAGCCGAAAATCCGGTTAACAAATTTTTATTGAGTAAGTCGAAGAAATGCAGTTCTTTCAAATCAGAGAACCTTATTTCTATTTGACCCCTAGCGCCCTGTAAACGATCAAATTTGTTTGACAAACTTCACGTGTGCTTCAAGCAATGGCATAAACGATCAAACCAAATATCAAACAAATTTGTCAAATTCGTCCTTAGTTACGGTTTTCTCGTTGACGTGACGTGACGCGTTCCATGAAAAATGAGCAGTACGGTTTTGAATTTAGTTGTCAAAAATGCCGTCAATCCAATTTTTCATCAAACACTTCAAACACGTGAATTGTTTGACAAACGCATCAAACAAAGCCATAGACTATCAAATAATTTGACAAACACCTAAAATTTGACAAACAAGTTTGATCGTTTACAGGGCGCTTAATAGTATCCAAAATTTCATCAAATATTTGCTTATAGTGAAGCTCCATATCTGCGTAACTGAATTTCTTTCGTTTTGGGCTAAATTGAGTCGTATCATCAGTAGTTTGAAATACAGAAAATAGTTTTTTAAAATAAACTTTTGTACGAAATTCTGAAATTCTTTCCAAAAGAAACTTGAGCCGATTTCGTGAGTAAATTACATCTGAAAACTTGTGCTGTAAGATTTGAAAAACTATTTCTGTTTGTTCAAAAATTAATTGAAAGATGTTTAAAAAATATATAAATTCCTTATCTTGTAAGTAAGATATTAATCCGCGTGCTGTATTCAAAGTTACTTTATCGGTGAAAAATTCCTCACTTTCAACTAGATATAGAATTAAATCCTCAAATCCTAAGCGGCCTCAAACAGAGACATTTTCACCAGTAAAAAGTAAACACTGCCAACAAAATAATTTATTTTTTACCTGTGATCCGGTTAGGCAAGGATGTCTCTCATAATTCCTTGTATTAAAACCGCGGTTTTGTTGTCTGTTACGCTGCACCAAATTGTTTAATTCAGGGGTAGGTCGCAATGTTTTTATGAAAACTTTATCCTCATAACTTAGTGCACTAAAGGTATGGGATAACAAATATTCCACTAAGTCACCATTGAAATTTTCGAAATTAACTTCAGTAACCAAACTCATTTCAAAACAATACGCGAGCAATATAAGTAAACACGCTGCCATTAGTAACTACGATCACACTACGATTCAATTCGCGAAATTCTATAGTTGTGATTGGTCGACATTGTATGAGACTGGGTTCCTATCCGTGTTGCCATTAAGATGTGTTTTGCTTTTCTATTGCAATGAAGTATTCATTCGGAGTATTTGCACCGTTGTTTGCTTTTCTGTGGCAGGCATAAGGAACGTTGAGAATATACCTTTCCATGCCTCCGCAGCGTTGCTACAAATCTTGAAATGAATGAAATGCAGTAAATGTAAATACCATATATCGTAATTAATAAATTATATTATATAATGTAGGTTGAAAGGAAGGTAGGTGCATAAAATAATATGATTTTGATTAATATGAATATGCTGAATGCTGACTATTCAATATAATATATTAGTGATACACGGAATATTATTGAGGAGGCTTAGCCTCCTTAGCCTCCTTTGACTAGCCGCCCCTGATATATATATATATATATATATATATATATATATATATATATATATATATATATATATATATATATATATATATATCTATGTATATATATATATATATATATTATATATATATATATATATATATGTACATATATATATATATATATATATATATAGATATATATATATATATATATATATATATATATATATATATGTTCGAATTGTTTTTGCCTATGCTGCATTTTTTATTTTTCTTTTATTAGAAATTTTGCTCCTTCAAAAGTTTCGAAAAACGAGTATCGTGATGGAACGTTAACATATCAATAAATTCGTTTTTTAAACATCCGTAGCTTGTTATTACTGATAAAATATAATTAAGTATCTATAGGTATATTTGTATAAATATATATATATATATATATATATATGTATATATATATATATATATATATATATATATATATATATATATATATATATATATATATATATATATATATATATATATAGATATATATATATATATATATATATATATATATATATCGAGAATGAATACTATTTGCGCTAGACTAGCGCAGCGTGTATGATAAAGATAATAATACTCATTTGAAAAATTGATGATTATTCAAATCAACCCTTCTACGGGGCTAGCTTCATGATGAGACTGTATGACATGGAATTCACTTCCATCCTTCAATGGAGAATGTTAGAGAATTCGACGTCGGTGCCACATACGATGGAAACACTAGATATTTCATTCCACTCTTCAACGAGCTCATCAATAGACAGCGAAACAAGCTGTTTAGTAGCTTCATCGTGTGTGGTACCGATGTCGAATTTTCTAGTACCTATGTTTAAAATCGAGAAACTTCAACATGAATAATTAAAGAATAAATTTTTCTTCTCGAAATGAACTGTCGGAGTTTCAAGCTCTTCAATTCCGTATTAGTATTATTCCTTACCATGAAACATGTATTATTACCAAGTGATATCAGGAAAATATTTATATTTTGCATTTATTTTAGATGGAGTATCAATTCTTGTTTCGGGATTAAATTGAAATTCAACCGTAACTTTTCTTCGAAATATACATAATTGCAAAGTCAACACTCAATTCGTAAGAATTGATTTGTATAGAATGGAAATGAACGTTTTCCTTTGGGATAAACCGATGTGTATGAAAAAAATATGATGCGCGATAAGGCCTGGCAATTTTAAGCCCTTGTCAGTATTTGGCGTAAAACCTTCGAAAACAGGTCACTTCCATTTATGATTTATGTGCCTTTTTACCTTATCTAGAATCGTCGACCTTCCGTTAGGATATATCTACTTCCTTGTATGACAGAACTTAGTTTTTTTAAAATTAAATTTAATTCTAGACACTAGAAACAGAAAAATGGATACAAGTTTATTATATTCATTAGTAGATAAAAATTAATAGTTCGAATCTCACAATAGATCAATTGAATAAAACAATATTTAAATAAGATTAGGTACTTATTAAGTTATTTTTCATCACACAATCAATGAAGGACCATACACTCTAATTTAATTAATTCAGAAACATAATTAAAATTACGAATAAAACAATACTTATCAAAAACTCTTTGATAAATTATATAACTAAAATCTTATGACAGATGCCCATGTTCTTTATTTCCGTATTTTTCTTCTGTCAAACAATTTTAGTTATTGAGAGTTGATACTCGTTCAAGTCAAGGAATGTTACAATGGGCAAAATTTTTCCCGGAGAAAATATAATTGAAGATGAATGAGTAAAAATACAGTACGGCAAAATCAATTCAAATATATAGATGAATACATATACCTACATATATATATATATATATATATATATATATATATATATATATATATATATATTTATATATAAACATATAAATAAATATGTATCTATATATATATATATATATATATATATATATATATATATATATATATATATATATATATATATATATATATAAATATATACATATTATATATGTATATATATATATATATATATATATATATGAACATATATACTGCGCTCATAAGGATGAACGCGGTATGTCACAAAAACATAAAACTGAGAAAACATGTTTTTTGTGTTTTCTCTCAGCCTTCACGTTGTGTGTCATCAAACTTAAATTTTTATGGTGAATAACTTTTTTTTGTAATGGCTGTTTTATTATTTATATAGCTCAAATTTAAAAAATCATTATATTTTTCTCAAAATTCCACATACCGCAAAATTTTTTTATTGATATAGAGTAATATTTTAAGGATAAAGGCGGTAAGAGTGAATTTTCTATTTTGCCACGTTTATCATTAGCACGGAGGGTTATAATTTAGTATAGTTTTACAAGTAGTATGTTCATTAAATAAAAAAATTTATTGAAAAATAAAGAAATTAAAATTATTTAAAAAAGATTTATTGGCGTTATTAATAATACAAACATTTTTCAATAATATTCATAGCTAAATAATATTTATTGATCTTCGCATTCGGTAGATTTTTCCAAAATAGTTGTCTGCTTGGCAGGAATGATATCATTTAACAACTTAACTAGGTCATCTTTCTTACTTTTGGGAAAGCCTCGTGGTCCAGAAAGACAGGCTGGAATGAATAATAAGCCAGATTTTTTTTTCATTGCTTTTTTACAAAAAAAAAAATCTAATGTCTTGAATTCTTTGTTTTGAATCAAACGAATTTTTGTATTTCAGGAAAATTGATCCAGCGGTTTGGTTTTAGCTGTTCTAGTATTTTGCCAGAAGAGGTCTGTTGCTGTCGCGGTTTTACTTTTTTCTGAGATCTTAAATCTTTCCATAGATAAAAATTCAGCAACATTCATAATTTTTAACTATAAGTCATATATTTTTCCTTGTCTTTTTAAGGAGAGTTCTATTTGGTGGTGAAAGCTATCAGCGGCCATAAAACTATGACCGGGCTCAAATTAGTTCACCACAATTTCCCTGGCTGATACCTCTGCAAAATTTATCATTCTACCCAAGAACGTCAGGAAGCACCAGTTCTTGTTCTGGCTCGAACAATTATCCAACCAAAACACGAAGCAATTGATATCTCTTTGGCTTAGTATAAAAGCAAAAAAGCGCTAATTATGTCCTCCTTATTACGTCCGGAAATCGATTCATTCCACAGGACTGCAAAAGGTGGTAATTTCTTTGTACTGCCAAGAGCAACAAAACTTTCATTATAGGCAATGAGTCTTTTACTGAAGATAACTCTTTTGAAGCCATCTATCCGTGGAACCATGATCACTTTTTGGAGGTCAACGGAAACGTAAACGGTATCGATATTAGAAGACTAACTTGCTCTTGATAAAGCTCTCGAGATTTCTTAGCAAGGTTGATATGTAACTGCCATTTATCACAAACCATACAGTTTTATTGAAAGTTATCTTTTGTATCGCCATGGATTTTAAATTCCTCACACCTCACACTCCTCTTGGCAAAGTTTTGCGAACGAAATATTACTTTCCTTAACACGAACCCTATAGGAATCATAAGAAACTTTTGTATCTGGGAACTTGGACTTAAAATCTTCATACATTAAGGAAACTGAAACGTCGCTAGGAAGGTACAATCTGTTTGGAGCATGTTCTCGTCTATAGTTAGAAACTGAAGGGTTAAAGGAAAAAAAATAACACAACTGAAAAAATAAAACAACTGCACTAGCACAGTCCTTTCGTTTCGTAATTATTTAAAACAATAACAAACTCATGCATGTGTTGCCATCGAACCTGTAGGTGCTACTAAGGAAAAGCGCGGTATCTATTGCATACTAAAAAAGACCGCGGTATCTTAAGGCTCGAATTGTCTTTATACCGCGTTCATTCTTAGCATTGAAAATATACTGCGCTTATCCTTAGCAAGCATGGGTGGTTTGGTACATACGGCAAAAAAGAATATCGCTTTTACAAGGAAATATCAAAGATACGGCAATTTCAGTTATTACACGATTAAACATATGTCTGATAAACCATATCATGCCCTTAACTCAAATTTGAAAAATTTGGAACATACCGCGTTCATCCTTATGAGGGCAGTATATATATGGAATAGATATTATATTTCTCGAGTAGAAAATAACAAATATCAAAAGAATATTTTATTATATTATTTGATATTATATAAACTATTCTGTAATAGCTTGAATAGATAATTTGAAGATAATCTGAAACATATAGCAGACTGCACGTAAATTATTCAAAAATGACGAGTAACTTGATTCACCATTGACATGAAGTTTCGATGATTATGATTGGAGTTAAATTTAGATAAGGATTTCAAAATGGCTGTGTAAATGAATATATGTCTATTATTTAGGGTTTAGAAGAATGTGTCCAAATCTGTATTCACCTATCTAGGAATATTACATGGTATTTAAGGCACAAATAATATTAACGATCTGCATCTCAACACGAATATTGTTTCATGTCGAAATAGGTAACTTCAAGTTGATTTCTGTGATTGTTTGATATTATTATTTTAGTATTGCTTTCCATTTAGGGCGATGCTGTTATAGAAATTTTTTCATGTATAGCTAAATGTATCATAACCTGATATGAGCGTGATAGCTCGTCATAATGGTTTATAATAATTTTCAAGAGTTTAAAACACTTCATCACATTCAAAATGTAAAATAATAATATATTTCAGTTATATTGATATTTCAAGCCTTCCTCAATTTTGTTAATAATTATATCCCTTAAATATATCAACAAGTTTTTTTCGATATCTCTGCATGCTTGAGTGTTTAATGATTAACAATTGTGGCTCTCAACCTTTTAGTCGTCGCGTACCCCTTGAAAATATATTTTCACTAATTGTGCCCCCTAGGATAGAATCCTCAAAATTCATGCTAGCATAATAAAAATGAATTTAAAAATTGGTGTGACAATGAAATGCACATAAATAACTGTAAAATCTCCAGTATTAAATTCTTTCAGAACACACACAATAGAAACAACCTTTAAAAAATACATAGCATATTTATAGGTCACTTGTTCAATAATTTCTTTTAATTTTGTTCGTAATCAAAGCAAAGAGTTTTTTTCTGGATCTAATACTAGCTCTGTCTTTTCTTTTCTTCACTCAGCTTCTTGAAGTCTGGTTCAAACAAATATAAATACCTACAATCTTAAGTCCGGGGCAGCATCTACTTTTTTCTGTACTTGTTTTTATGAATGCGTACGAGGAAAACGCAGTATATGGAAACGGAAACGATGAGTGTCTTACTTTTAAAACCGGATTTCAACGTATAGTCTAGGATCCCACTGCTTGATTCTGCAGGTATCTGTTTTTTGATACAACCAATTTTAAATGAATGTTAAGAAAGTATGCAATGGATTAGGGGTAGGTTGCCTATAATAAATTAGCCGCAATTACCTTTCATTAATTTTAGTATAATTAATTCTCTAATATAACTTGCAAATATATGTTTTTTAATCAATTTCAAGCCATTTGAAAGATAATAATGTCACGAATTGAAAAAAAAATGGTTGCCAGCTCTCAGTCAGCCGCAGCTTTAGGGTTGCCAGGTGTAAACATGTATGGTTCTTAGCAAGACAGCTCTATATGCCGCGCTGTGTATTAGAAAAAGACGTACATATTAAATCAGAAATAGCTTACTTTTAGTAAGGGCACATTTTTGTATTAATTCTATATTTTTTTTGTCATATATTGTATGGCCGATGATCCCAAACAATTTATTTCTTTTTACTTTTACGGTTTTGGTAGAAATTTGTTATTTTATTTCATTTAAATTTCTTATTTTAATCAATTTTTTGGGTTTATTTATATATATATATATATATATATATATATATATATATATATATATATATATATATATATATATATATATATATATATATATATATATATATATATATATATATATATATATATATATATATATATATATATATATATATAAAGAGATAGATAGATAATTTTATTAATTATTAATTACTAAGTTTATTAATTCCATAAAACACAAAAGTTGTAGAACATGTCATGTAAATAAACGAACACATATACGTACATACAAATATATATATATATATAATAATATATATATATATATATATATATATATATATATATATATATATATATATATCATCTATAACTTGATCAATCCAGAACATTTATGTATATACTATTCCATATTGATAGTGCTATTAAAAAATTCATCTAATGTGTAATAAGGATTCTTCTTGAGGTATCGTTGTAACTTCTCTTTCATGATTTTTGTGGGCATTTGTTTAATCTGCTTGGGAAGATAATTATATATTTTCACTATAGTGTGTACCGCATTCCTTTGTAGATATGTGTAAAGGAGTTTTGGTTGATTTAGGTTCTCATTTTGCCTGGAAGAGTATCTGCCTTCTTCAACTCTTCTTATGAAGAACTTCCCATTATCCACCACAAAGGCAATACATTCATATATATACAGATTTGCAATTGTCATTATCGATGTTTCTGCAGAATGTTTTCTGCATGTTTCAGTACCTGGTAGATTCAAAATTGCCCTAAGGTATCGCTTTTGTAATACCAGTAGTCTTTGTATTTCTATAGAATTGCCCCATATGACTATACCATATGTTTACCCGTCACATAGGAATGATATGCCACAAGAGCAGTATCCACATTCACAATCCTAGCGATTGTTCTCAGTGCATATAGATATTTCGACATATGTGCTGCCAAAACCTCCACGTGGCTAGTCCAACTCAGCATGGCGTCCATGGTTATGCCAAGAAATTTCATAGTCTTCTCTGCTGTAATGAATCCACCACTGTAATTATAAGTGCAGGGCTGGAAGG
The DNA here is from genome assembly GCA_030704885.1 of Cynegetis impunctata. Taxonomy (NCBI): domain Eukaryota; kingdom Metazoa; phylum Arthropoda; class Insecta; order Coleoptera; family Coccinellidae; genus Cynegetis; species Cynegetis impunctata. Next base: position 235,493 of record JARQZK010002178.1, on the reverse strand, counting down.
TTCTGCCATACTTGAACTGCAATATTTGTGTCTTTTCATTGTTAATTTTCAGCTCATTATCATCAAACCATCCTTTCATTTCTGTGTAAACTGTATTACGTTGTTTCTCCAGGTTGTCTGTATCAGAAAGTACTATGGAGGTGTCATCAGCAAATTGAAACATAGGCTGAGTCGTGCACTGAGGGAGATCATTGGTGTATATCACATAAAGAAGATGCCCCAGTACCGAACCTTGTGGTACTCCACGTTCTACAGTCAACATATCCGATACTATTGGCTTTGTTATGTCCTTTTGTGGTTCAATTATGCATTGAGTTCTGCCATTCATATATATATATATATATATATATATATATATATATATATATATATATATATATATATATATATATATATATATATATATATATATATATATATATATATATATATATATATATATATTAAAATATATAGAATTGAGAATAGTATATTCTGGCGCAAGGTTAGAATGGAAATTCGTTGCGAGTGGAAAAAAGAGTGGTTCATCACGCTCGCCTTCGGCTCGCGCCACGAGCATTACGAATTTTCATTATAACCGAGTAGCAGACTATACTTTCTCCACGATCAAAAATTAATATTATATTTTCGAATGAAAACGTGACAGCAATAATTTTGACACTTACTCAAATTTGCTACTACGATGACAATCAACTGCGTCAAGGCTAATGTTATTATTGCTAGCCAGTGTGAGAATATTATTCTATTACAAGGGAGAAAGCAAATACATTTAAATTGCATGGGGGCAGAGGTGTTGCAGAATATTTCTTCAATCTCAAGATAAAGAATTCCAGCATTCTGTAATCAAATTTGATATCAGAATTGGCGAATTCTTTGATGATCGTGGAGAAAAAAAATTTCTCACACTGAAAATGAGCTAATTACAATTTCATACGGATGTCTTCTTCCAATACACAGCGGCGCGTATAGCACTGTCTCGCTTAGAAGCATGAGATACCTATTTACACCTGCAACCCTAACGCTGCGGCGGACTGAGAGCTAGCAACCATTTTTTTTCAATTCGTGACATTATTATAGTTAAAATGGAGTAAAATTCATCAAAGATACATATAGTTGCAAGTTATATTAGCGAATTAATTATTCTAAAATTATTTAAAGGTAATTGCAGCTAATTTATTATAGGCAACCTACCCCTAATCTATTGCATACTTTCTTAACATTCATTTAAAGTTAATTGTATCAAAAAAACAGATACCTGCAGAATTGAGCAGTGGGATCCTGTACTAGTACTGTCAGTAGAAAGACCAATGAGTGCTTCTTTTTCTGCAATACTCAATTTTCGCTCATTAAGTTATGCTTTTTTGTCGGTACAGACGTAACGAAATTAAAAGAAATATTTTATTTAAAAAATAACGCGAAACCCATGGCAATACTTGGCGAACCCCCAGGGGTTCGCGTACCCTAGGTTGAGAACCACTGATCAACATGATGATGATCAAGTGATTTGTTTGCAATTATAGAAATTTAAGGTCTTTCATCCTCTATAATAGATTTTTCTTGAAACGCAATTGAAGCATTTAATAGGTTTAGGTTATTTGATTTGTATACATTGAATTACGATAATTCAAATAACAATCCCTGCTTCATTTTAAATAATGAGAAAGAACAAAACTTACACGATATCGGCATATAGATCGCGTTATTTTATGTATTTATCAGAACTGTTTCCATTTTCTAGATTCTAGATTATGAAATGTTTCAAAATAATCATAGAATTATCAGATTTCAATTCACTATGTCAATAGTTGTTAATTACAATTTTGTTTGCAATTTCTCTCAATTCAATACACAAATTGAAGAACGTTCGAGTGAGCTTTTATCGAGTCAAATTGATAGAAACTAGTAAAAAATGTTGCAAGTGCTGAACGGTGATTTTCCACACTCAAGAGGCTTAAATCGTGGTTAAGGTCTACGATGGCCTAGGAAAGATAAGTTGGTTTAACTCTATTAAATACACACAAAGATATTTAAATAGATATTGATGCTGTTATTGATAGATTTTCCAAGCAACGTACAAGCAAACTTGATTTTGTTTAATAATATGTTTACAGGTTAGGCGTACAGCTGTTTGTTTTAAGATATAGAATATTGGGTTTATTGCACTACTATGTATATTATCTAGTCTACTAAATAAATTGCCTGATAAACGGAATATTTTCTTATATATATATATATATATATATATATATATATATATATATATATATATATATATATATATATATATATATATATATATATATATATTATATATATATATATATATATATATATATATATATATATATATATATATATATATATATTATATATATATATATATATATATATATATATATATATATATATATATATATATATATATATATATATATATATATATATATATATATATATATATATATAATGTACCTATAATTTTCTATAGAAAAAACGTGTTTGTGTTGTTTTTGTAGATAAAATTTTTATTTTTTTAATTAAATTATTATCTGATAGGTGGGTTCTGTTTTTTTAAATTTTGTTAATGTTTGTTTTCTACTGTGAAATGTTTTTGTTGATATGATACTTTTTCTGAATTTAAATCAGATCAAAAGTATATTATTCTTGCGTTTATTTTTTAAGTTTACCAGTTAGTTGAATTATTTTAGGTTAATTAGTAGCTAGCTTAACCGATACTTGGTGTAAATTAATAGACATATTAAAACAATGGTTAATAATAGTTTTCAAACTAGAATTTCAGAACACAAACGTAGCTTTGTTAATCAGAAGTCGGATTCACATTATGCAAACCATTTAATCCAAGAAAATCACACATTCAATTTCGATTTTGAAATATTAAATACCTACTGAAAGTAAGGGAATTGAACTTAATTTTTCAGATTCACTAGAGATAAATGAATACAAGCATTCCGGTCTCCTATTGAATAGCTAAATCGATCATACTTCAAGCCCCCTTCTTAATCATTTCAAAATTACCGAACTACCTGACTAGCAGTTCAGAATTGGTTCTTCCTCTTCTAATAATTATTTGTAACCATCTTTATATTTACCCCTTCTACACAATTTGTTATCTCTTTATTTCTTGTTTTCGATATAACATAGAAACATAGTTAGTTTGCCATTAGCATCTGAAGAAGGTGAAGTTCCACCGTAACGTGCGTCATGCGTTATTTCTTTTAATAAATGTGTAAATTGTTATTATTAACCATTGTTTCAATACCAAAATAGTACCCCAAAAAATTTAGCCTGCGTCATTTTATTTACCCGCCAGAAATTGTCGCCCAGGCGATTTTCTCTGCGGCGACCCCCCCTAAGACACAAACATATCTACAACCCCCCTAGGATACAAACATATCTACGCCCCTGCCTGTATGCCCACCGTATTTTGGTGTAAATTGTCGTAATTGTCGTTTTTGCATAAATAATTCTTTTCATTTGTTATTTCATATTTCTACTTCAAGCTCAGCAGCAGAAAAATACTTATAACATAGTACAGAATTATTAATTTCATATTATTATTCTTCTACCAGAGCTAAATAAATTTATGTTGTTGACGGATATGCTTGGAAAGTATGGGCGATGAAAATATTTTGATATTTCTGTACTTTGAATCAGATGATAACAATATTTCAACAATTCAATTAACAATTGTGGTCTTGGATAAAACTGAGCTCTGAAAATTTCATTAATAAATAATCCCGTTCGTAAAATGTAACCTATTATTCATTATAAAAACGGGAATGAAGAGAATAAGGCTAGCTAGCTACATTTTCTTTTGTAAGCGGATAATTCAGGTTTCATTTTCCGATATATAAAATGCAATCAGATCAAATTGTAGGAGCATGTCTAATAGTAATATTCTAGGAAATCTAGTCAATACAAATATGTGCGATAGATAGTCGATTCTTGATTTTAGTTTTCCAATAATCTGAAATCACTTTGATGCAATATATTGTATCCAATTTTTCGTATATTCACCAAAAAATAAAATAACTCCGAATATATTTTTCAATTGCTCTTAAATTTAAATCTTGAATTCTTAGACTAGATCTGAAAATTCAGATTCTTATTTTTCAAGATTAAGAAAAATATAAGTTTCATGTGTGGATGTAGGTTCAGGGCAAATGAGGAATTTTCACTTCAATCAAAATGAAAAGTCGGAGCGAAGGAAATACTAATTTTTGAGAACTGTCGATTAAAATTCCATTATCAAACATTTATTAAAAACAAACTGGGGTGTAGTGGAGCGGGAACGCGTGGGAACGGCGTTCCCACACTGGTTTCATTCAGTAAAAAAAAATAATAATCCCAATCGAACATGGAGCCGTCAAAGAAAAATAAAAAAACACTATTTTCGTTCTTTTCTAAGCAACCAAATGAAGATAAAGGTGAAGAAGTAAATGACGATTTAGATGTATTTCCTTCAGGGAAAAATTCTACTTCTCTTCGTGTGTCTACAGATGAAAAAAGTGGTTTACAGGCAGGAATTGAAAGTAATTCTTCAGTGAGTTCGACTTCGAATATGCATGAGCATTATGTACAAAATAAATCTGAATGGCCTTCTATATGGACTATTGATATGTGGGAACGCAAAAAAGAAGCCTTCCCATGGTTGGGTTGCAAAAACGGTTCATTAGGCTGTACATTATGTAGCAACGTTTCTCATCTTGGTGCTTTTAAAAAGCAACGTACATCAATTTCTAAAGAATGGTGCACATTTGCAATAACATTCAATGGGTCTAGTAAGTCTGCCCAACTTACTTCCCTAAGAAAAAAATTTTTCTTCACAAGCAATCATCTGCCCATTTGACTGCTGAGAGCATAACCGTTAAGGCGAACGAGGAAACTATTGAAAACGTTTGTGATAAAATGAACCTTTTCAATCTAGAATCTACAATTAAGGTATTTCGATCAGCTTACTATTTGGCAAAAAATGATAGGCCCTTTTCTGATTATTCTAAAGTTTTGCAACTTCAGAAAATGAATGGTGTAGACATTGGTGTAGGATTACACTTTAGATTTAGTGCAACTGAAATCATTGACCACATTTCTGATGAAATGAAAAAACGAATTACTCAACAGGTTAAAAGCATTTCAGGTAAAATTTCGATTTTGATCGATGAATCTACAAGCTTAAGTGATAAATCTACTTTGATTGTTCATTTAAAATGTGAAACCAGCAAAGATTTGCCACCAAATGTCTTATTCGTAGACCTAATTGAATTACCTAACCAAACTGCTGATTCTATTTTTGAGGCACTCTTAGGTTGTTTAAAAAAATATGGGTTTGATCTTGAGTACCTAAAAGAGAACTTAGTTGCATTTGCCTGTGATGGCGCTAGTGTCTCTTGTACCCCTCAGACCACTTCCTCCCATTGGTAAGTCAGTATTTAGCGTTCCCACACTTAAAATTTTGCCACTACACCACTGAAAACAAAATACTGGAAGCATGAGCTATGTTTTCTATATTTCTCAAAAATATTTTCAATGCGATTGTTTCGAAGAATTGATAATAAAGATTCGACAAATATATTCTTCAAATACTAAAAATATATTCACCTGAATCTATCAGACTATTGGAGGTTACTATTTAACTACTTAGTAGAAATTGAACATGTTCAAATCAATGGTTAAAGTATCTTAATTTTATTAAAACAATGGTTAATAATAACAATTTACACATTTATTAAAATAAATAACGCATGACGCACGTTTCGGTGGAACTTTGCCTTCTTCAGATGCTAATAGCAAACTAACTATGTTTCTCTGTTATATCGAAAACAAGAAATAAAGAGATGACAAATTGTGTAGAAGGGGTAAATAGAAAAATGGTTACAAATAATTATTAGAATGGGAAAAACCAATTCTGAACTGCTAGCCAGGTAGTTCGGTAATTTTGAAAAGATTGAGAAGGGGGCTTGAAGTATGCTTGTATTTATTTATCTGTAATGGTTTCTAAAAAATTAAGTTTAATTCCCTTACTTTCAGTATTTAATATTTTAAAATCGAAATTGAATGTGTGATTTTCTTGGATTACACATTCAATTTCGATTTTGAAATATTAAATACTGAAAGTAAGGGAATTATACTTAATTTTTTAGAATCATTACAGATAAATAAAAACAAGCATTCCGGTCTCCTATTGAATAGCCAAATCGATCAAAAGTACTTCAAGCCCCCTTCTCAATCTTTTCAAAATTACCGAACTACCGGACTAGCAGTTCAGAATTGGTTTTTCCTATTCTAATAATTATTTGTAACCATTTTTCTATTTACCCCTTCTACACAATATGTCATCTCTTTATTTCTTGTTTTCGATATAACAGAGAAACATAGTTAGTTTGCTATTCGCATCTGAAGAAGGTGAAGTTCCACCGAAACGTGCGACATTATTTTTTTAATAAATTTGTAAATTGTTATTATTAACCATTTTTTTAATATGTTCATTCATTTACACCAAGTATCGGCCCAATCAATCCAAAATATCTTTTTGTTTTTTTTGGATTGATTGGGCCGATACTTGGTGTAAATTAATAAACATATTAAAACAATGGTTAAAAATAACAATTTACACATTTATTATAAGAAATAACGCATGACGCACGTTTCGGTGGAACTTCACCTTCTTCAGATGCTAATGGCAAACTAGGTGGTGAAGTTCCACCGAAACGTGCGTCATGCGTTATTTCTTATAATAAATGTGTAAATTGTTATTTTCAACCATTGTTTTAATACCAAAATATCTTAATTTTTGTGAAGTATCAATCTATTTCTGCCTGAAAATTTCTGGAATTTCTTTTTCAAAACTTGTTGTTACATTCCTGAATTTACAGAATGTTTACCTCGTGAACACCATCTCGTATTGCTCCTCTATTTCCGCACCTGAATGATCCTGAATTCAAATTGGAACTAGGCCATTATCACTGTACAGCGAATGTATAGGACAGCTTCCGTATTCATAAATAAGCCTCTCTATGCATTAGGATGGTAGGATGGCTTATGACAAGAAATTCAGTCAAATGATCTGTGGTAATTTTTAAATGATTAACTCAAAAGGGAGGTTAGATATCAGAAAGGTTTAACCATATCATAGGGGAGACCGGGTACAAAAGTAACATTTTGTACTTTCGCCTTGGTTTCCCATTAGGTGTTATTATTTCGGTGAAATTGATATAGCCATACATAAAATCCGTTTATGTTCTATACATTAACATCTTAAATTACCTTATTATTGTGTATTTTGTATGAATCACAGAAACTTTAAAAAAATTTGTCATTTGAAGTAACACGTTGTGGGTCGAAAGTAACAAGGCAAAGGGGTTTGTAATGAATATGATATGACATATTCAATCAAACAAATATTCATTGGAAAATTCAGTGTCAGTCTTCTGTATTCGAACTCGCAATTATGGCACACATAATTCATTGATGCATGCAGTACCTATGAGACCACATTTTGCATTCGAAACAATGTAAACTTAGCTCATTCAGTCGATTATTGCTAAAATTTTCTAAACAAACGAGGTAGAAGCAATCTTCTTCGTCAAATTACAACTGCGCTAGTATTTCTAGCTTAAAATTTTTTTATTTATCTATGCAATGTAATATAGCGGACATCCAATTTTTTTGCCATTGTTCTAATTTTTTCACCATCATTAAAATGCTCTTCAGCCGCTTTTCGATAGACTTCTATGTTAGTTGTTATTCGTGCGATGGTTATTATGCGTTGTCGCGGCATTTTGTTGAAATAAACACACACACATAAAAAGTTTACTTAGAGTAAATCAATACGGAGACAAAAGTAACATGTTACTTATGTACCCATAGGGCTGCGTTACTTTTGTAGCCTACAGCATTTTTGCTAGAACATAAAAGATAACCTTGAAACGGAACATGCTATACAAAAATGAATTTAAGCACTGTAATATCAATCTAATCGAGTATCGATATGCAAATATTCAGATTAATATCATCCCTTTAATACTACATAAACATTAAATAATTAAACGTCAAAAAATTTACTTTTGATTTGTGAAATCACGTAGCGTCCTCTCACACGATCTAACAGTGCGTGGCGCGAGTGGTGATTCAATGCAACTGAAGGTGGCGCCACTGGCTATCACCTGACAGCAACTAAGTGGTGTTTTGACAACTCTTCAAACCTACAGAGCATTTGTTACTTTCGACCCGCCGTTACTTTTGTACCCGGTCTCCCCTACCCTAATAGTCTAATCAACAAGTACTTTTTTGTTCAACTTCTTTCAGCAGTCTCGGAAAAATATGACCAAGGTGTCATTTGATTCGGAATAGCATCTAGATATTTTTTGAAAAAAATTAAGTTCCGCTCACGAAAATTGTAAAAGTTATAAACAATTGACTGAAAGAAAAAAAATGGGGTTTGGTTTTCTGCGAATACCTCAAACACTAATTGAGATTTTTGATATCTGAAAAAAGATTCGAAATGAAGAGGAAATTTCCTATAATGAAGTTTCAACTCCCGAAACTGTAGGACCAATATTTATAACTTCCTCAGAGGGCTAAAAATACGGCCGAAAACTGCTAATCTGGCTTGCGCAAGCCACGCCTATTTTGGACAATTCAACATTATTTAACCATATTAAATAGGAAAATTAATGTATGAAAAAATTCAGGCACTGAATAGATGAGTGAAATATAATCCGGTGGCAAAAAAATTTTATCACGATTTTTCAATTAGTTATGCAATAGTTAATTATCAATTTTTTTGGGATTGGACATGAAAATTGTAAGTCTTATAACTGTTCAACTATAGATAAAAAAATTTTTTCCTTCTTGGGGCTATTTTTGAAAGGCTTCAGAATATATCCTTCTTGAAAAAATTCGAAAATTTTAATTTTTCAGTTTTTATCAACAATTTAGGTAGTTGCAAAATAAAAACAAATTTTTTTATAATAATTTCAATAAATCCGTTTTTTATCATCGCAAGCTGCATGAATGAAGTTTTTTCAAATTTTCATCTCTTATTGTATGAAAAATTATTATTAAACAAATGCGTTGTTAATAAGATAATTGAAAAAAAAAATTTTATGATTATTTAATTTCTTTTATTTTGAAACCGTAAATTATCAATAAAAAACTTAAAAATGAAATTTTTTGAATTTTTTCAACGAGAATCTATTTTGAAACTTTTCAGAACTAGCTCCAAGAAAGAAAAAAATCTCAGATCCATAGTTTAACAGTTAACACACTTGCAATGTTCATCTTCAAGAAGCAAAAAATTATGAAATTGCATAACTAATTGAAAAATCGCGATAAAATTTTTTTGTCACCGGATTATTGTTCATTCACCTATCCAGTAAGTGTCTGAATTTTTTCATTCAATAATTTTCCTATTTAATATGGTTAAATAATATTTATTGTTGAAGTGTCCAAAATGGGTGTGTCTTGCGCAAGCCAGACTATCTGTTTTCGGCCGTATTTTTATCCCTCTGAGAAAATTATAAATATTGATCCTACAGTTTCGGGAGTTGAGACTTTATTATATGAAATTTTCTCCTATTTTCGAATCTTTTTCGAGATATCAAAAATCTCAATTAGTTTTTGAATAATTCACAGAAAACCAAACCCCTCTTCTTCTCTTTCGGTAAATTGTTTATAACTTTTACAAATTTTGCGAGCGGAACTGTAATTCTTTCAAAAAACATCTACATTCTATTCCAAATCGAATGACATATCGTTCATTTTTTTCCGAGACTGTTGAAAAAAGTTGAACAAAAAAGCACTTGTTGACTAGACTATAATATCGAAGTCTTCAATCATATAACTTTACTTCATACTGTCAAAATTCTAGGTGATAACTTATGGCTAGGCTAGTAGACATTTTTTGCTGTTGTAGACAGTAAGTACAATTAAGGTTCAACATATCATTTTTATTATACAATTATATTTGTCATATACGATTGAATAATGCTTTTGAAAAAACCGTAAACTACAATTAACAAATTACTGACAAGGTTTGACTTTAACGTATATATTTATTGTTAGATTTATTTCACATTGATCATTCAAACCAACTATATCCAACCTATCGAAATTCAATTGGAAAAGTTGGGAGTACCAATCGTTTTTGTTTTTCATCTTATAATCTGGTTTTCATTCTAGACAATATAGAAACACTGATTTCGTACAAATCAATAGCCACTATTGCAAGATAATTCTATAAATGTTTCCTTATGATTAATTGTTTGCTCAAATTAGTTATCTCTATTGCCGATAAATTGATTCCTTACCTACAAAATCTTCAAGAAAAAAAACTAAAACATTAACTTATTATGAAATAAAATGTCTACCAATCTTTTCCGTGTGGAATTGAAAAATTCCACACGGGCTTGTCTAATTAAATTTTTTTGTTACTTCTACTATCAAATTAAATGTGCACATATTAACTCATTCAAATTGATTAATTATTCAAAATTTCATCTGTACAAACGGGTTAATCAAAATTTTGACGATTATTCCGACAATAAATGCTTTCTCAAAAAATAAATTACCTTTAGAATACATATGATTGTATCACATACTAAGTATTAAATTACTTAGGTGCGATAAAAATTTGTATGAAGCATATAGAATAAGAGTATGTAATATGTATGTTATGATATGTATGTTTGGTAAATATATTATTTTCATCAGTTGTGAATTTTGTTCAATACATTGAAAGTGTAGACTTTACTCTCTGAAACTTTCTTCGTTAATAAATTTATTTTGATCCCACAGTCCGTAATATCTAGTATTACAATATGAATTTACCAGCATCCCGATATGAGTTATTGATTGTTATAGAATCCTCTATTTTGCATATTGTAATCGAAACCTAATCATATTACACAAAGTGGGGTTGTTATGTCTGAAATTGAATTATCAGTATCAATTAATATTTGAATATTCAAGAATAAAGGTAACCTCAACCCATCTCATCTCATTTCATAAATTAATGAAATCATTAAAAGGAAAAAATTATTCAATAAATGAAAATGGTAACATAATTAAATTACAGTTGTGAAAAAAATAATGAAAAATTGTTTACTACAACTAAATAAAATAATTTCAGATAAATTTTCTCATATATTTACTTTTAACTTCACATAAGCAAAAATTGGATCAGTGATGTAAGATTAACGTGAACCAACTTGTAAATAGAACGTCTTCTAGAAGGGTTTCGTGTCTTGAACATAAATTAATCTACACTCCTCTCTGGTTCTAGAACTCTTTTTGATATGGTAACTGCACTGTTATAGTATACATACTTTTCAATCAATTTGTAATGTGCCTTTTAATTTTCAAGGCAATAACGCATTTTTGAGAATTTCAGTACCGGTCTCAATAAACGCACAAACATTTTCATAAAACTACCTATATAGTAATGCAAAAAAAACGAACCGCTACTAGCGTTCTTTTCAGGGCCGTAGCCAGCACTGCTTTCTAGAGGGGGCTAAACAAATTATTGAGGGGGCTTGTTCTTTACAAAGTATACTAAAATAGATATACGTGAAAAAAAGACAGGAATATACAGCTGTTTCTGTGTTTTTACCTAGAAAAGTATACTGGAAAACGAATATTCATTAAAAAACGTTTCGGAAAAATAAAAAAATTCATTCCAATTAAAAATAATAAATAAAAAATCTCTCATAGAAAACTCTAAATGAATGAAACAAATAGCTTATAAACTGAGTTAATATTATCTTTCTTGCTTCGTCACTTGTTTGCGCTTTATCATTTTTAGTTCAAGGTATTTCTATTTAAAAATGAAATAACGGCTAATAATATTTTATCTGAAGAGGTAGAAGAAATTAAAAGAAAATGTGTGGATTTTATTGAAGTACTTTTACTTGAATTAATCGAACGCATGCCCTCGCATTTTAATGTTTCTCCGCAGATAAGAAGTTTTAGTCCTGCTTTAATTTTAAATCCAGTCCAAAGACCAAATTTTCTGAGCTGCCACTTACTTTTGTAACTCCCAATAGGATATCTGATATATAGAGATACAATATAGACATTTGTTAAATGTCGATTGGAAAGAGATGTTTGGTGAATCAGTCCCTGATAACCCTATTATTTTTTGGAGGAAGGTTATAGATTTGAAAAATGCAACCTACCAATTCATGTTTAACGATTCAGCTCTATTTGCATTTACCTACTCTTCTAAGCTTACCGTTATCCAATGCATTCGTGGAGAGGATATTTTCATAGATGAATATTGTTAAATGTAAAATTTGAAACAAAATGATACTAAAAATGTTAAATTCAGTTGTGTCTATTAGATCTCACTTTGCAATAAATGAGATTTGCTGTAAATAATTTGAGCCTAGCAAAGCTATGTATGCAAAATTTAATTCTGATATAAGTATATCAGTAGCAGAACCAATCCACAACTTCAACCAGAGACAAAGATGATGATGATGTAATTATGTTTTGTGAACAGTTTATATTAAAATAAAGTTATTTGTAACAGAATCATAGTTTTGATTGTAATAGTAATTAGAGTAAAAAGTCCCGAAAATACCTATTATTGTTTTTTGGACGAGTAGGCAACATGTTGGGTGCTCTATTTTTTCGTGCGGTTCCGAAAAAATCATGATTGCGATTTTGGGCGACAAATTAGCAGCATAACACGTATAGAATAACTGCTAGAATAAGTGATTTTATATGCAAAAATACTTGATACCAATGTTTCCCCATTAACATGTCGCAACCACGGTTGCGCTTTTGGGCGACAAACCAGCGTCTAAAGTGAGACACGGATCTCAAAAATCTGGCAACCCTGCTAGTAGCCGCTCGTTTGTCGCTATTTTATCTTAGGATAAAAACGTCAACATGTTTTGCGGGTTAAAAGATGCCGCAAATGAATAATTTTAAGTCAGTTTTACAATTAGGTAGATTTGTTTGTTACTAGGCTAGTTTTATGTTTCAACGCAGATATAAAAATTTTTGGTTTGTAATAACTCTATTATCTTTTCTAGAGGGGGCTTAAATAATTCCAGAGGGGGCTCAGCCCCCTCTGGCGCCCCATTGGTTACGGCCCTGGTTTTTTTTTTAACACACTTGTATCAGCTTAGTATGTATGTATGTATCTACTGAACGTGATTTTCGCCCCTTCAAAACGTCGGATTGATTTGAAACTTCGCACACTTATCAAGGACCGATGACAATGTAATAATTTAAATAATTTGTCCCATTATCCTGGACCTTCAGGATTAGCGATTTTCCAAATCCAATACGCGGTAGTGTCTTTGTGCCAAGTACACGTCTAAAAACTATAAAAGCAAAGATAAATAATAGTTTTAAAAAATAAAAAACAAGCTTTTGTAGTTAGCAGAATTAAAGAATAGAAAGTATATAATATTTTGAAAAAACTAAGAAACATGCTTTTGAAGATAACCGAACTAAAATGTAGAAAATAAATAATAGTTTGAAAAAACTGAAAAACACGCTTTAATAGAAAAGCAAACTAAAAAGTAGAAAATAATTTTCAATAAATTCAAATTAAGAATAGTGTAAAAAATCGTTTGGTGCTTTTTAAGATATTTTCATAATGACACTATTTTTACCAAAATCTGTCATTAAAATATTATAGCAATTGACTCCATGCACCCCACGCTCTTCAACAATAAAGAATTTTTTTGTTATGTTCACTATTCTTAATTTAAATTCATTGAAAATTTTTTTCTACTTTTTAGTTTGCTTTTCTATTGAAGCGTGTGTTTTAGTTTCTTTAAACTATTATTTTGATGCTGCAACTGCACTTTTATAGTCAACTTGTTTTTCAATCAATTTGTATTGCGGCTATTAATTTTTCAAATAAACCTACAAGTCAGGGCCGTAGCCAAGGAGGCGCCAGAGGGAGTTGAGCCCCCTCTGGAATTATTTAAGCCGCCTCTAGAAAAGATAATAGAATTATTACAAACCAAAAATGTTTATATCTGCGTTGAAACATACAACTAGCCTAGTAACAAACAAATCTACCTAATTGTAAAACTGACTTAAAATTATTTATTTGCGGCATCTTTCAACCCGTAAACACGTTTTTATCCTAATATAAAGTAGCGATGAACTAGCGGCTACTAGCAGGGTTGTCCAATTTTTCAGAGCCGTGTCGCACTTTAGACGCAGATTTAAGGCCCAAAAGCGCAACCGTGGTTGCAACATTTTAACGGGGAAACATTGGTAACATGTATTTTAGCATATAAAATTCACTTTTTCTAGCAGTTATTTCATACGTGTTTTGCTGCTAATTTGTCGCCCAAAATCGCAATCATGATTCTTTCGCAACTTCCCAAAAAAATAATGAACCCATCATGTTGCCTAATCGTCCAAATAACAATAATAGGTATTTTCGGGACTTTTTACTTAAATTACTATTACAATCGAAACCACGATTCTGTTACAAATATCTTCATTTTTATATAAACTGTACACAAAAAATCATTACATTATCATCATCTTTGTCTGTGGTTGAAGTTGTGGATTGGTTCTGCTACTGACACATATCAGAATTAAATTTTGCATACATAGTTTTGCTAGGCTCAAATTATTTACAGCAAATCTCATTTATTGCAAAGCGAGATCTAATAGACACAACTGAATTTAACATTTTTAGTATCATTTTGTTTCGAATTTTACATTTAACAATATTCATCAATGAAAACATCCTCTCCACGAATGCATTGGTTGACGGTAATCTTAGAAGAGTGAATGCAAATAGAGCTAAATCTTTAAACATGAATTGGTAGGCTACATTTTTCAAATCTATAACCTTCATCCAAAAAATAATTAGGGTTATCAGGGACTGATCACCAAACATCTCTTTCCATTCGACATTTAACAAGTTTCTATATTGTATCTCTATGTCAGATATTCTATTGGGAGTTATAAAAGTAAGTAACAGCTCAGAAAATTTTGGTCTTTGGACTGGATTTAAAATTATAGCAGGACTTAAACATCTTATGTGCCGAAAAACATTTAAATGCGGGGGCATGCGTTTGATTAATTCAAGTAAAAGTACTTCAATAAAATCCACACATTTTCCTTTAATTTCTTCAACCTCTTTAGATAAAATATTATTAGCCGTTAATAACTATAACGTAAGTGGAAATAGAAACACAACTAAAAACGATTAAGCGCAAACAAGTGGAGCAAGAGAGAGAATATTAACTTGGTTGTCGATTTACAAGCTATTTGTTTTATTCATTTAGATTTTTTATTTATAATTTTTTATTAGAATAAATTTTTTTCATTTTTCCAAAATGATTTTTAATGAATATTCGTTTTCCAGTATACTTTTCTAGATAAAAAGACAGAAAAAGTTATATATTCCTGTCTTTTTTTCACGTATATTTATTTTAGTACTACGTAAAAAACAAGCCCTAGAATTTGTTTAGCCCCCTCTAGAAAGCAGTGCTGGCTACGGCCCTGCTAAAAGTATTTCATAAAATTCTTTAGTTATTCAAAGAAACGAAACGCTACTAGCGTTCTATTTGATAGTTTCCTCAAAAACCGAGAAGTGAATTTCAAATATATTTCGTATACGTTTGCTTTCTGCGTGTGTTTTCTTATCAAAGAAGAATGAAAAATTCAATTAATTATGACTGACAAGAAAATATTCGAAATTCACGGGCGTGATCGGATTCATTATTCGTTCAGCCTTTACGTGCTCAAAAAGTAAAATACTCTCTATTCTGATTCAAATTTCGTTTATAGAATACATTCCAAGAAATGGCTCATTTATTTCACGTCGAAGAAATTCGACGAAATTATAATTTACATCAAACTTTTGAATCAACCCTGAACAACAGTGTATAAAAATAAATTGGTGGAAAATTTTCTTTTCATTGTAATCAAAATTGCGATGGAAACAACTGCGATTGGTGCCCATGTTTTCCAATTTCCAGGATTAAAATATGCAGACGCCGGCATCTCCAAAATGCAATTATCTTCCATTATTTAATTACTACCAGTTTTCTGGATAAAATCAATTTTAACGTCCTTATGTAACGAAATTATAGTTTCCTTCGTTGGAGAATTTTCCCTAGGCAATTAGGTACTTCAAAAATGCAATTTTCAAATGGCTTTCCTACTGAAAGTAAACATTACTTGGTTGTCCGAAATAATGATAGAATGAGTTTCAAGTACTACTAATAGTCCTACATTATAATTTACTACATTAAGAAATAATTATGTTGAATAGTAATTAACTATTGATCAGCCAGTGGCCGTAATTCATAAAATTTCGAAGTTTATATGTTCTCTACATGTTTGACATCAGCAGTATGAACGTAAACCATGATTATTCAAAATGGCGAAGGCACCGGATCAGAAACTAGAATTAATATATTTGCACCACATATTATACAGGCTGATTCACGATCGATGACGCCCTTGACGATTACGGAAAAAGAGACATATTATCATCCTGAAAATTCGATTACTTATAAGATACTTAGACTTAGAACATAGGCTCCTCCTATCTATACAAAATATTTTCAGTACTGCGACGTTGCCGCTTATAGCAAGAAGTAGCAACAACTTTGATATTTCGCAAGAGACACCCTATATATTATTGCATTGTTCACTGCGTAACTGCTTTCCAAATATCTTTGTATAATGCTTTTATACTTTAATCCAACGGTTGCCGAGAAATTAGTCTGATTCCTTATTTTTTATTCAAAAATTAGCTCCAATCAAATGTTCATTACTGAGGTCTTTTATTCATGGTTTGTTCAAAAATATTCGTTGTTGAGTTGTATAGGGCCGTTCGAAAATTACGATCTATCGGAATATTGAAAAATTATGTAAAGAGCAGTTTTTCAAATGAAACACCCTATATAATGTTGAATATTCTGAATGATAATGATTACGCCAACACAATGTGCCATTTCTATACCTAAATTGTTATATTTCCGAAATAAAATCAAATTTCAAAAAAAATTGAATCATTCAAATCATGAAAAACATACTTGTTGACCATGGTCAATTTCATACATTACATAAAGTGAACAAGGAAAATTCTTTAATAGTTTAAAAAATTATCAAAC
The DNA here is from genome assembly GCA_030704885.1 of Cynegetis impunctata. Taxonomy (NCBI): domain Eukaryota; kingdom Metazoa; phylum Arthropoda; class Insecta; order Coleoptera; family Coccinellidae; genus Cynegetis; species Cynegetis impunctata. Next base: position 218,364 of record JARQZK010002178.1, on the reverse strand, counting down.
AACGTTCCAAGGGTGCTGGTTATACGTATTCTGCACCGCTTAGACCGAAAATGCAGAAATCCGTTGCGCAAACACGTACCTACCTCTAGACATGAAGATATCTACTCTACAACAGTGGTGTATATGATTCCAAGGCACACTAACATAGTGATTTAAAACCTTTGGATATACTCACGAGAGCGCGCTCCGAAGATACTAGCAGCGTAATACGCAAAATACAACAATCAAATCATGAAAAACATACTTGTTGACCATGGTCAATTTCATACATTACATAAAGTGAACAAGGAAAATTCTTTAATAATTTGAAAAATTATGAAACATCTTTCCAAGGGAGCTGGTTATACGTATTCCGCAACGCAAAAAAAGGTTTTAAATCACTATGTTAATTCACCGTTCGATTGTGAATGCAGATTTTGCGTTGCGGAATACGTATAACCAGCTCCCTTGGAAAGTTGTTTCATATTTTTTTAAATTATTAAAGAATTTTCCTTGTTCACTTTATGTTATGTATAAAATTGAATCATTTTGGTTTATTTATATTAGGCAGTCATGTAACATAGCATTTAAAAAATTTGAAAATCAATGATGCGTTATTGATGAAACCTTTGCGCGTTATTCAACGAGGGTAATTTGGGAAGAGTTTCACGTGAATGAGGTTCTGATGAAATTTTCTATTATTCATGGACAATGTGATAAAATTATAGCAAGAACATGCAGAAAGTTTTGAACTAATTAAATGTTTTTGTTATTTGACTTCATGAAAAAGTCTTTTTCAGTTTTGAGCCCATATTAATTATGATGATGTCTTCATTTGCAGTAACATACTTCAGTATATGGAAACATGAAAATAATTTCAAGGATTTTCTGTTGGCCACTATAGTTATAATATTTCTTACCGCAAGTCTCTACGACGATAATTTACGAGATACAGCTATTTGCATTCTTATCTAGCCACCCGGTATATACAGGTGTATCCCCTTGTCTGGTTTGAAGGATTATCAAAACTCAGAGCCCGCCTCCCTCACACATACCTACTTAAAGTAGGAATTAAACACAAGCAATTTTATTTGGTGGCTCCGTAGTTCAGTGGTCAGTGCGTTGGGCTACTGAACAGAAGGTCGGTGGATCGAATCCCGGCCGAACCAACGAATTTATGCGGAGCCACCTCTCGGAAGGCAATGGCCAAACACCGAGCAGTATTCTGCCTAGTAAAGCCTCTCTGTAAAGACGTTCGGAACCGTCGTAAAACTGTAGGTCCCTTCTATTCGTGTATCGCTGTATCACGCACAGCACGAGTTGTAGAGAGGTCGCCACAACCTAAACCGGGTACGGCACCACAAGAAGAACTTCAGTAAATATCTTTTCGCTTTCTGTATTGAACTTTCTTCATGTTCTTGATATAATTCTGTTACTTTGTCTACGAATAATAAACAATTTCATCAAAATCTCTGTCTAGTTATTTTCGTTAATGACGTACTTGATTCATTATTAACTCTCAAATTGTTAATTTGTTACAATGGGTTTCATGATTGCCTAATGTCAATACGCCAAAATAATCCGCTTTTTATAGAAATTTGCTTCTACCTCGATAACATAAGTTATTAAGTATAAAAATATGACACGTCATTCTAGGGGAATTTTCATTGTCTTTAAAATTATTCAATAATATGAATAATATTGCCATAATATGAATGAATTGCCATTTTTGTATATACTGATAAAATCTCGATTTTTGAAAGATCCTGTAATACAAAGAAAAAATTCCTCTAGATGCAATCGAAACACAAGACATTTTTGAACTACCTACCTAAAATTTCAACTTGCCACGTACCCAAATACCGTAGTAATAATAGTAATTTACGTAACAAGTTCTGAAAGTGATATTTTACGGGACGAGTAGGAAATCGCCTACGGCTCGTCCTGGAATCCTGCGAGTCCCGTAAAATCACTTTTGGATCGCGTTACGTACAATATTTTTTCTGTAGCCGTTTTGTAGGTTAAAAAGGATATGGATGGATAATAACGTATGAACTTTATATAGACACATATAACAATAACTCTTATGAATAAATTTCTTATGAATATTAATCACACAATTATGACAGTTACTTATATTAATATTATTAGGGATATTAACAGAAGTGGCAGTGTTGGAATTAGAGCTAGAAGCGTCACTAATTATTGTACTAGTTTTCGAGATATTAATTTCGCTAGGGCCCTTTCCAATCTGTGAAGCTATGTGAATTTCGTTTCTTAAAGAATTTTCTACGTATCCTTCTGCTACATTGGCTGATTTCCTTCCTCCGTGTCTCTCCAAGTTGGTTATACTAGCACCACTTTCAGCGAGTAAAGTGGCTGGGCTCCTGCGTAAACAGTGCCCGGTGTATTCTTTGGGATTCGGTAATTTAAGAAAGTCAGCAATTGTGCAGCCGATTTTTCCAAAAATATGAATACCAATAAGTTGTATAGTACATTTTCCGTTTTTATAATGAACAAATAATCTACGATGTGGTGTGACGCAATGACAAATATTTTTTTGTATAAAGAAATATTGTTTTCTCCAATGACGACAAAGGTTCTTTCGATATTCGTTTTAGAATTAGGAACATTTATCATTAACATAGTTGTTTTATCTTCTATATCATCCAAATTCAGGGGCCTGCCAAATTCAGGGGCCTGCCAAATTCAGGCGCCTGCCAAACCAAATATTAATGCAAACTAAAATTTAAAAAAAATAATCATAAGAAAGAAGAGGAATTAGATATAATTATATTACCTTTGTCATTAGGTAGATATTATCTTCAGCTTCTGATAAGAAGTGATCTATTTCTTCTATATTCAATACTTTTGACTTTTTTTGGTTTATAGCCAATGGATTTTCTTTTGAGGAAAGCAATAACTTTGGGATAGCGGCTTATATCTATATTAATTTTAATATTAATTGTGGACTTAAGCATCGAGTAATTAGTCCAGATGGCTTTAAGATTTTAGCTTTTTCCATTAAATATGCAAGAATCACTTGTTCATTTATAGTATGCACATTTTTATCATTGCTCCATTTTTGAAATAAATTGTAGACCAATTCATACCTCTCTCTTGACTTTACTGGCAATAATTCATAAATAGCCGCTTTAGCAGATTCAATAATCTCATGTGGAATCATTTCAGCCTCATTTTCACTACTGATTTCCATTTTTTGGATTTTAAAGACGAAAAAGCACACGAACGTTACATGACAAGCGAAAATACAAAGTTCACGTTATTGTCGAAGCCGCCTACATAGATACCCAAAATCATTCCGAGAGTAAAGAAATCGTTCCGAAAGTAAATAAAAGCGTCCCGAAAATATCTACTTTCGGTACATTTTCTGTAAAGTGATTTTTTCGATTTAAGAAATCATACCGAAAATTGAGGACGGCTGCAGAAAAACATATTATTGGAGCCATGTTTTGAACAAAAAATAAAGCCTCTGTTCTGCTCATCCAAGCAACCAAATATATATATATATATGGGGCCTCGGTAGACCAGCGGTGAGCGAGTACCGCCTTGTACCGTTTGTTGACCGAGGATGTGGGTTCGAGTCCCACCTTGCTCTTGGGCGTTATGTATGTCCTGAATTTAGTGGTTCTAGTTATGAGATTGAGTGTTGGGTAATGTACATTGTTTACAAGCCCATTGGCCGTTCGGAACCGGCGTTAAACTGTAGGTCCCTCGAGTTAAAAAAAAAAAATAATAATATATATATATAAATATATATATATATATATATATATATATATATATATATATATATATATATATGTATGTATGTATGTATAAATATATATACAGTACAACCTCGATAGCAAGAGTCTCAAGGGGATTTGGAAAACAGTCTTGGGGACTCTCCTAGTCAAGGTTCTTGCTATCAAAGTTATGTAGCCTAAAAGTCGTGCTATCGAGCTAACTGTTTTGACAGCGTGAGCGACTAATCAACAGCAATTGTGCAACTGACGATTTTCATGTTAAGACCTGTGAATCATTGACCGAAAGCCGGAACGGCTGATGTGCTATAAAGGTTCAGCTTCACAAACAACGTCTTATAGAGGTTAATGTCGTGCTATAAAGGTTCAGTTCCACAAACAACGTGTTATAGAGGTTAAGAGCATTCATCTGAACTAGGGATAAATACGTGCTATTGAGGTTTTAAAATAAAATCAGTCGTACAATAGAGGTTATTTTAACATAGAGTGTTATGACAGTTTCAAGGGGATTAGAAAAATGCACGTCTTATCGAGGAAGTCTTGCTATTGAGGGTCGTGTTAGCGAGTGGCTACTGTATATATATATATATATATATATCTCTTGATATATATATATCTATATATATATATTATATATAATATATATATATATATATATATATATATATATATATATATATATATGTATATATATATATATATATATATATGTACATATATATATATATATGTATATATATATATATATATATATATATATATATATATATACAAGGGCGCACCGAGGATTGAGATTCGGGGGGGGAGGGGGGGGGCTGCATCAAAATGTAACATTTGAGTAAGAAATTAAATAATTTATTCATTAAATATAAACTTACATATATGTTGTATATGAAACAAAACATATATTTACCTATTGTACTATTGTACAAAATTCGCTAAATCAACATGTAAAATTTATGTAAGAAACATTTACTCCTCAAATTCTTTGGTACTATTATAAATCTCGGGGGGGGGGCTGTAGCCCCATGGCTCCCCCCCTGGGTGCGCCACTGTATATATATGTATATGGTACGATCGAACATGAATCATTCTGTAAATAAATTTCAGCTTTCTGCACTTCCTTTCTATATAAACTTTAAGAATGCCAAATCTCACACTTTTCCGTTCGTGTATTATGCTTAAGAAGGGGTATAAAATTTTCTCCTCACTTATTAATGTATAGATTCAAACAAACGTTGAAGAAATTTTAATTAATTGTAAATTTACATAATACATATTGAGTACTCCATGTCCTGATAGAAAACTTGCAAATTAAAAATGCATTAATAATGAAATATAAATAAAAATATATTCATGTTTGGCTGTGTAGGATATTCATTTTATTTCGGTTTTTTCAACACAAACATACGTTGGAATATGATGAACAAAATTTATCATAACGTTAGCCAACGTTTCGTTATTTTATTCCAGAACATTCAAGAGAAAAAATTTATTATGACATTAACAAACTCTCGACTATTAAATAGTAAAACAATAGATACCTAATTGAATAGTTCGATTATAAAAGATGTGATTATAATTATATAATGATTGGGTAGAATTTATAACAGAAGTTAGTCTATTTGAGTTTCGCGTTGGTAGATGTATGATTTTCAAAATAAAATCTAACCAGGAAAAAATATGAAGTACTATGTATACATATTCGATTTTACTTACATCCATGTATATATATATATATATATATATATATATATATATATATATATATATATATATATATATATATATATATATATATATATATATATATATATATATATTAATATATATATATATATATATATATATAACTTTTTTATGGACACGTAAGTAAAATAATTATCTGTTAAATTTGAACCACTATAAATAACTAATGAAATTAGTTATTTCAAATTAAAATCAGATATATTAGTGTTTAGGGTCAATGATATACCAAACCCATAAGATATACCTATCAACAAAAATGTCCAGAATATAATTCATTTACTGTAATTATATACCTATACCTACTAAATTAGTGAGTAAGTTATGTTCTTTCTCGTTATCTACTTTAAGTTTTGTTATACCAAACGACCAAGTTGTATGATATTTTTTGCGGAAATAAAAATTAAAACATCCCATCAACTAGTTTTTGTTCATTACTTCTAGCAAAGTAAAGTAAACCTTTGCACTCTCTATCATTTCATATAGAAACGTGATTTTCTATCAAATCCTAAAATGTTCAATTGTCTTCCTTGAAAAATCGCATTCGTACCTATAAATCTATAATTATGGTGAAATTAAAACACAATTTTCATTTGCATTGAAAAAATTACTTGAAATCATTTTCAATCAAATATTTAAGAAATAATCTAGGATGTTTAGAATAAAATGTGGATTCCGATTAATTTCAGCCAGTAACTTTCTTCTCTATGTATGCATTTTTAATTTCGTTTATTCATTTCTCAATATACATATTTCTCAGATTATAAGGAAACATTATTAACTTTCAACAAAAAACTGAAGTAAAAGTAAAATACAATGGTAATAATTCTTCTATTTTCTGGATCAATAACAATTTTTTCAAGGAAGAAAAGAAATTCAAACTAAAAAAATTATAGGTTACAATTTAAGAATGTGAAAAATTTGTCTTGTTATGAATGAATTTTTCTCAGAAATAGGATTTGACGAAATGAATTATTAATATAATAAATCACTATCAGCTGTAGTAACAATTAATTATACTTGCTGACATGATCAGAAGGAGGCAATGAGAACAGAGATGAGAAAAATTAATAAAAAATTCGATTATATTCTCTTGTTTTCAGAATCAAGAAAATGAATCATTTGTTTTGAAAAAAACATTTCAATCTAGACAAGATTTTATTGATAAATATTTTTACTAACCTTGACATTGATTCGGTTAATAATGATAAACATCATGAAAACTATGTCATGTATTAAAGGACAATTATATCATGTACTATTGTGTGAATAAAATTGATTTTTCATGTATCTAGTTCAAATTATTTACTAAACCTTCACTCAATCAAAATGCAAAACCTCATGCATGAAGATAAAAAAACGGCATGAAAGGGTACCTACATTTTGTAAAGAATCGATTAAAATTATAACAATTTGTATATGAATATGAAAATGTCCCAATGATGAAAAATCACAAAAATACATAGCTACTACAGACATTACAATGAAACATTTAATAATTTACTTATCTGCTTCAGAAGAATTTATGAAAATCTTATATAAACATATATGATTACGAGTTTCGTTTCTGATATACAGGGTGCCAAAGTTTTATATTCTTATTTTTTTTTCTTAGTTTCCTCGTATAATTTTCAAAATAATTGGATGAAATTTGGCACACCTATTTCACTTCAATAACTCAAAATTTGGGTCTATTAAGCATTTTTGAATACCTACAGGGTGATACACTTTTGGGGGTCGTACCCAATTCAACCCTCTCGAACTTTTATGCGTGCCGCCTCTGCTTCCAATGAAACATCAATTTGAATTCTCTCTTTATTTTGGGGACTTTTTTCGAAAACTGCATGTATGTCGAGATAAATGCCAAAAGAACCCTGTGATGAAACTTTATTTCTTGAACACACTTTATTTGACATTTATTAGTTAATGACTAAAAAAATTACTGATGAATTGAAATTTGGTAAACATATTACACTTCAATAACTCAATATTGGGGGCTATCAAGCATTTCTGAATACCTACAGGGTGATACACTTTTGGGGTCGTACCCAATTTAGTCAAGTGAATAGAGGAGGATTACCTTACAAACGGTCCGATAGTTCTGAATTTTTGATATGATGTCTAGAATGGTTAGCTAGTAGGTATTTGAAATGCAAAATGCACAATTTTTCTCGCTCTTTGCCCGCCGCCATATTGAATGAACCAAAATAAAAATCGCACTTTCTTCAGAGTTTTGGCATTTATCTCGACATCCATGCAGTTTTCTAAAAACATACAAGAAACCAAAAAGTATCCAAATTGATGAGAGAATTAAAATTAATGATTCATTGGACGCAGAGGCGGCACCCATAAAAGTTCGAGAGGGTTTAATTGGGTACGACCCCCAAAAGTATATCACCCTGTAGGTATTCAAAAATGCTTGATAGCCCCAAATATTGAGCTATTGAAGTGAAATAGGTGTGCTAAAGTTCATTCAATCATTTTGAAAATTATTGGAGGAAACTTAGAAAAAAACAGAAAAATATAAAACTTTGGCAACCTGTATATCTGAAACGAAGCTCCTAAGCATATATGTTTATATAAGATTTTCATCATAAAAAAATGTCTTTCACAAGATGGTAAAGTCCAGCTACAAAAGCTGACTCACCCTGTATTTATATATATATATACAGTGCTTTCATGATGAAAGGAACAAATTCATTAAAAAATTAGGTTTCTATTTCATGTTAAAATCCTCGGACAGGTCGATTAGTATTTTTATTTGGGCAATTTTCGCAATAAAAATTTTGTATACAGGGTGTCTCATTCAAGAGCTATGGCTTTGTCATTAGTTTTTTTTAAAGGTAATACCCTGTATATTATTTCACTTTACAATTCTACGATAAATTCTTATCACTTTTTGTGAACATACCATATGCCTCAACTTGATGGATTCCCAGATTATAACGGAGATAGTGGAGCACCTGGAGATTTAAAATGTGGATTAAAAAGTACAAAAAAAAAATTTAGGTAAACATTGTCATTAAATCTGAAGAATGAGATTTCACATGTACCATCTGAATTCATTCACTGGTGCTGTATAGTCCCGCAGTTTTCACGTTTTTAACGCTCCAGGCACTACACTACTTCATTGTTTAAGAAATTGCAATTACTTGAGAGAGAACGTATTGAAGTACTTATGATGATTGGTTTTGGAGATAGGGTGCGTTCACAAGAAGAAGTCTGCAATCTATTCAATGAAAATCATCCTGATCGTCCGCCAATTACTAGAATCGACAGTCAGCAAATTGAATCAAAATTCAGGAGATACGGCCACGTTAGAGATTTACCTAAAGGAAGACCACCGAGAGTATCTGAAGAAACAGTGCTGAACGTTCTACTAGAAACCCAAGATAACCCTCATACATCCATTACTACAATTTCCAATAATTCAATTTATCAGTAGGCGTCCGTTGCATAAAAATACTTAAGGTAAATAAGTATCATCCCTGTAAAATTAAGCTGGTACATGAATTATTAGAAGACGATTTTGACCGCAGAGTACAGTTTTGTGAGCAGATTCTTGAAATTCATAATCAACATCTAAATTTCATTACAAACATAATTTTTTCTGATGAAGCCACCTTTACTTTAACGGGCCACGTCACCAGACAAAACTGTAGGTCTTGGGCGACCGAGAATCCTCATTGGATGCAAGAATGCCACACACAGCGGCCTCAAAAAATTAATACATGGGCAGCGATTGTTCGAAATCGTATAGTTGGTCCCTATTTTTTTGAAGGAACACTAAACGGAGAGGACTACTTGAACTTTCTCCAGTTCGAACTCATTCCGGCTTTAGCTGTTTTGTTTCCTAACCCACAAGATCCTGACATACCTAATAACGAGATATGGTTTCAACAAGATGGGGCACCTCCTCACTATTCAATCGCTGTTCGACAATTTCTTGATGCAACTTTTCCCAACAGATGGATAGGACGGAGAGGTCCGATTGAGTGGCCGCCAAGATCACCGGACATAACCCCATTGGATTTTTTCTTATGGGGTTATTTGAAGTCTAAAGTTTATTTGAATAGACCAAATAATATTGATGATCTAAAAGAGAAAATCAGGCAGGAAATAAGACTTATCATTCCAGAAGTAATTGAAAATGTGCAACGGGAAACATTGAATCGACTTCAAAAATGTCTCGAAGTAAACGGACAACAGATTGAACATATGTAAAAATTAAATTAGTAATTACATTTGTGTGTTTTCATATCGTACCTCTCATTACCCACTATCTCCGTTTCTGGCAATCCATCGAGTTGAGGCATATGGTATGTTCACAAAAAGTGATAAGAATTTATCGTAGAATTGTAAAGTGAAATAATATACAGGGTATTACTTTTAAAAAACATAATGACAAAGATATAGCTCTTGAATGAGACACCCTGTATACAAATTTTTATTGCGAAAAATGCCCAAATAAAAATACTAATCGACCTGTCCGAGGATTTTAACATGAAATAGAAACCTAATTTTTTAAATAATTTGTTCCTATAAACATAAAAGAACTATATAAATATATATATATATATATATATATATATATATATATATATATATATATATATATATATATATATGTAATATATATACAGGGTGTTCGGCACATGAAGCACCAAAATTTTTTGGAGTATTGTCGGGGTCATTTGCTACCTTTTCTCTTTGGACCCTAAGACTCACGGTTAAGGAGATATAATTTTTTTTCTCAAATTTCCCAAAATTCCGCCTTTAAACCCTCTTAAGTGTTTTATCAATACCTGTAAAACCCCAATTTTTTCAACCGAATATTCTGTAATGTGTGCTTGTTCAAATAGTTAATAGTTTTCATCAAAACTGTTGGTACCAAAGTCGCATACGAGGATTTTCATTCCACAGAATTAGTGATTTTGTGAAAATGAATCAACTTAAAAAGTCAATGTTGAAAAAAGTAACAACAATTGAGAGCTTCACTCTCCTTTAAAAACTTCTTTGCTTAATAGACTTTTTAACGGTATGCTAAACATTGATAAGAAAAATACATTTCTGCTTCAAATTGCGGCGGCTTCAATTTAAAAATAATTTCGTAAAATTTTTGTCAGATTTGTTGCGATCGGAAATAGTTGTTTGGATAAATAAATGGAAAGAAACAAAAAATAAAACAAATGTTTTACCTGAATAGTTACCTCAGATCTCTGCAATAACGAAATATTTCCCAACATATGTACACTGCTTCAGATAATTTTTGTTATGCCGGTAACTATTGCTAGTGCTGAACGGTGATTTTCCACGCTCAAGAGGCTCAAAACCGTGGTTAAGGTCTTCGATGGGCTAGGAAAGATTAGTTGGTTTAACTCTATTAAAAATACATAAAGATATTGAAATAAATATCGTTGCACTTATTGATAGATTCTCCAAGAAACATACAAGAAAACTTGATTTTGTTTTATAATATGTATATAGGTTACCCTTACAGCTGTTTATTTTAAGATATAGAATATAAGGTTTATCTACTCCTATTGAATAATATATTCATTATTCAACTGCGTTTTAGCAATTAATAGTATCTATTACCAAACAGCGTGAGTAATAATAACTCACCGTTATAACTCACTTTATAGTCTACTAAGATCCCAAGTAAGATCGACCGTCACTCATCTGCTAATGTCACTTGAATAATTCTGACGTTTTCAAATTAAATTAATACTACCTAATTATTGTGAATTTGTACTTGTATCTTAGTATTTATTGTTATAGTCGTAGATAAAGTATAGTATTCAACTTGCGGTAATGGTCATAACTCACTTGATGAATTACAGCACTCGCTTCACCTGCGTGAGTTATGACCTACATTACCGCTCGTTGAATATTATACTATTGTTGCATTACTATGTATATTATCTAGCCTACTAGTTGAATTGCCTGATAAAGGGAATATTTTCTTGATTACTATTACTTTTACCTATAATATTCTATAGAAAAAAAGTGTTTGTGTCATGTTTTTGTAGATAAAATTTGTTATTTTTTTTAATTAATTGTTATCTGAGAGGTGTTTACTGTTTTTTTTTTTTTTTTTTTTTACTAATATATATTTTCTACTGTGAAATGTTTTGTTAATATGATGATTTTTTTAAATATAAATTAGATCAAAAGTATATTATTCTAGCGTTTATTTTCTAACTTTTCCAGTTAGTTGACTTAATTTGAGTTAGTTAGTAACTAACGTGAACGAAGAAAATTTCATGGCGAAATAAAATCCAAAAAAATTTCGCCTGCGTCATTTTATTTACCCGTCAGAAATTGTCACCGAGGCGACTCCCACTAAGGCACAAACCTATCTACAGGGCCGGATTAACCCTGTCCGGGTCCCTAAGCAACAATCCTGTCCGAGACCCAGGTCTTTTCAAGTTGATAAAGGGATGTAAGTAACTTCCAGACGATCGACTCCAGGTATCCTGTTACTTCAGAGTCTCATGCGATATTGCAACAACATGGTTACTTTGACTTGATGCTGCAGCATCACCTTACCTGACTCGTTAGCTTTATGGAAATGGTCTTAATGAATAGGTTATAGATAAGTGTTGAATGATGATCCAGGTTGCATGATGGGTTAGGAAAGATAAATGAGACGGGACGCGGTTATTTTAAATTTGATCTTGTTAAACACAAAAAATACACTTAACTAAAGAAAACAGTTTTGTGAAGTTCAAATTGGAAAAAGTCAACTTCCAAGGTATTTATTGTTTTTGTACAGTAGAGTAAGTTCAATATCATCTCTTCTAACTGTTTTAGATACAAAATCGTTTAAAACATCTTGGAAGTTGACCCTTTTTAATACATCATTTTCAATGGCCTTTATCGACAATGAATTCAAACGGTTCTGAGACATTGTTGAACGAAGACAGTTTATTAGTTCTACTACTCGGTACTAGATGGTTCTGTAAGTATGAAGTATTTCATCAATTGACAACATGCGTCGAAAGAAAGAAATAATATTGTTGAGGAATTTCATACAAATTTTCGAATAAAATTTTCATTCGAAGAATTTTTTTTTCTTGTTGCGTGCACGGGCTCCTAGTCGATGCGGGGCCCCTAGGCAGTTGCCTACTCTGCCTAATGGTCAATCCGGCTCTGCCTATCTACGCCCCTGGAGTCAGGTAAGCTGCACTGAAGAGATCTAAGATCGAAACAGCTGTATGCAGATCTTGAGTCGGGGTGACTCGACATTTTCTATAATTCACTTTTGCATTATGAATACAGATTTCGCTTCACGGAATGCATATATCCAGCTCCCTCAGAAGATTGTTTGATAATTTTTAATTATTGAAGAATTTTCCTTGTTCACTTTATGTTTTCCGTTTTCTTCTATAATGACCCGTCAATATTCAAATACACTAACTTGTTTTATATCTCTATTGTCCATCATAAGTACATTCCCTTTGTTCCAACTACCGAAACTTTCGTCTTCTCTAAAATCATTTTTTTTGCATTTTATTTACCAAACCTTCCCCCCAGATATTTGTTTTCCTGTGAAACACGCTCATTCTTAGATGTTATTACGGCGAAATTGTCTTCTATTTTCCATATCCAACAAATATCCTTTTGTTCTATGTTACGTTTGTCTTTGAAGTTCATCCATAAATACATTGAAGAGAATTTTGAAACTGGTATTCAAAATATATATATTTGCCTTCCATATGTGTTCCGGCAGTAATTCATATGCGGGTGACGGGCTCAAAACCTCATATATCCTAAAAAGTACGACCGAAATGAAACTTTACTGCAACACTTCATCATTCGGCGTGTTAAATGTGAAGTTCGAGTCGGTGTCGACTTCCGAAGTTAGAAATCTATGTTGCCATATTTTTGCATATATGATCCATACGTCCTCCGGATGAAAAGATAACGCAATATGATATTTTATGAACTGTTTGTTGTTGCCATACTGTCGTCCGAATTCGATGGGGGATGAGATATATGGAGATAATAAATTAATCGGAAAGAACTAATCAATAATTTGAAACTGAACCTCTTGTTCCATGCAGTATTTAGTAGCAGTATTAAGGTTGCCAACACTAGAAATGATCAATCGGGAGAATTTTTAGAAAATGAAAGAAAAATGCCAATCATTCATAAATTTTAAAATTTATATTTACTTTTCTTTCGAGCAGCATCTTACATTTGATGGTTTTTTACCACAAAATCATAAAAGTTATAACATGAAAAATCGAAGTTTGTTTAGTATTTGCAACTCTGCCTTTACAAAAGAAATATTTTTTCGGTTTACTAAAGAAATATTTATTCGGTTTCTTTCCTTGTTATATATTATATTTGTTCTGCCACACTAAATACCCACTCGCAAGAGGCATCAGAGACAGGAATTGAAAGAATAAACTTAACAATTTTTTTCAGTTCAGGACAGGGATTTCTGTCTTTTGATTTCGTAAAGAAGTCAACCTCCAAGGAGATGTGGTTGCATGTAACTCAAAAGTCCAGTCTCATTGTATAGTTGGCAATTAACTAAGTCCATATTTAATAATTCCTGGAGTCTAGTAAGGTCTGTCCATGTGATTGGTTCTTTTAGAGATAAAATTTTGTAGAAGAGACAAATGCGCTCGGCAAGCCGCAGGCGGGCGTGCGTGACAGGGACAGACACCTCCAAATGGAAATCGTCGACGACGGGACGAACAGGTTTAAACTGGCAGCGGCTCGCGGCATAGCGAGCGAGTAGCGACGGACGCGTATAATTTTAGAAGAACCAGAGAAATTATTGCACCCCGAGAGGTCGGGAGGTTAACCATTATTACCGGTGTCTCCCGGTAATCCTGGAGGGTTGGGAACTTTTGTAAATATTTTCGAAACCTGTGAAGGTAATTGGATAAAATTTGGTATAGTTACGAAAATTTTTACGCTCTATTTATTGTACTAAAAGTTAGTATTGTAATATTTTCAGGAGTGCGTACTGCAGAGGGGTATTGGCGAAAAATTTGGCCCAAATTTTTTGGTGGTTAATTTTCAGTAATTTTAACTTCAAAATTTGAAAGTATGAAGCTTTTTGTACAAATAAGGTACTCTCATACTTCGCTACGAAGCAGCATTTTCAAGAAAAATGCATTTGAATATTTCTTTACGAATTGATTGTTGTCCCCAAATTAGACGTCAATATTCTAACCACGTATTCTACATCCAAAAATAGATATAAAAGTTCATATAAACTAGGGTCCGCAATTTCTTCGTTAAAGGTTTTTTATAAATATCATATTTGAAATCACTATTCTAGTCTAATACAAAGTGTGGTGCTACATTTTCTCAACAAGGTCGACAATTCTGGGTGTTATCTTTGAAAGTGCGCAACCAATATATTCCTTTTTTATCAGAATTTGTCAAATATGAAATTTGCCATTTTAAAGCCCAAAATTTGTAAACTCTCGCGCCTCCCAATGCCCTTCCCCACAGTTTGGGAACCACTGAACTAAACATTAAGGAACAATTATTTGAGGTTTACTCATTCTAACATTTAGACAAGATGCTCGAAAAGGTTGCCCTGCTTATGAAGGCATATTTGGGCTCTACGGATAATCGCATGTGAAACTTGCGAAACTTCAAAATGGTGTTGCCGTATTTGATTCCTTGCCACGAGTATTGTTTCACACAACTCCTCATGGTTGCCTACTTCTGTTGCGTATACTATATCTTTTATACGACCCCAAAAATAGTAGTCTAGTGGATTTAAATCCGGCGATCGGTGTGCCCACGGAATGGGAACACCTCTTCTAATGCATTTACTCGGAAATTACTCGTCTAGCCAATTCCTAATATACCCTCCTGCACTACGCACTCCTGAAAATATTGCAATACTTACTTTCAGTACAATAAATAGAGCGTATAGAGTTTCGTAACTGTACCAAATTTTATCCAATTACCTTCAGGTTTCGAAAATATTTACAAAAAAACACCTTTAACACCCTGTATCTTAAAAACGAAGAAGTTGGGGACCCTAGTTTATATGAACTTTTATCTCTATTTTTTGAAGTAGAATACGTGGTTGAAATATTGACGTCTAATTTCGGGACACCTTGTATGTATATATACAATATATATATATATATATATATATATATATATATATATATATATATATATATATATATATATATATATATATATATATATATATACAATATATATATATATATATATATATATATATATATTACAATATATATATATATATATAGTATATATATATATATATATATATATATATAAACTGAGGATCAGTATCATCTTCAGAAACAACTCTCTACATCACAATGACGGCGGTTGAGTTGAAATCCCCAAAGGATTTTGCCAAAACTTGAACTCAATTCACGTGAGACATGTCTGCCCTCTAACTCCATCTTCAGAATCTGCGTAGATGCGCAAAGCCGCAAAAACGCCGAAAAAATAAGAAATCCCGACATAAAAATGGCGACGATTAGAGAAAAAAGTTTATACCGCCAAAAGGGACTTCCCTAACACCACTTAATCTGAGTACGAATATTCATCCAAAAGTCCCTAGAACAGGCTTTCCCAACCTTAATTTCGCCAAGCCTCCCCGAGCTAAAAATAATATTGTCATGCCCCCCTTAGGTAAGTTTCAACAAAAATAAGGAACGCACATTTTACTTATTAAATAAATTATTTATTTTTAGGTATTTAAATAGGTTAAATACAGATGCAATATATTTTTATTAAGGATAATGAACGAAAGAATACATTTGAATCATTAAGTACTTTTACAAAAAATCTAAATAACTACATTTTGGGTTTTTTATTTTTCTCTCACACAAAACAAAATCGGGTTTTCATGAATCTTGGTGAAAATTTCGTAATAAGTTTTTAATTCACTAAGAGTGGAAAACGACGCTCTCCGGAAGCCGATGTACGGATCAAAAATCGACATAGAAGTTTACACTTGGGTAAACTTGATTCAAATCATTATCAAAAAGGTATCAATAGTACTCACATGATTTTTTGCAGAATCGTGATAAACCCGTTTTAAACCTATCAAAAAAAGTGTATTTTTGACATAAATTTTCCAAAAGTTATCTGGAAATTAGCCGAAATCCGGTAAAAAAATTTATGGTAGTCGAAGAAATGCCGTTCTTTCAATATCAGAGAACTATTCTATTGAACCCTAATAGTATCCAAAATTATAAAATATTTCCTTATAGAGAGCTCCATATCTGCGTAACTGAATTTCTTAATTTTGGGCTAATTGAGTCGTATCGTCTGTAGTTTGAAATACAGAAATATTTTTTAAAATAAACTTCTGTACAAATTCTGAAATTTTTCCAAAAGAAACTGTCCGATTCGTGGTAATTTACATCTGAAATATTTTGCTGTAAGATTGAAAACTATTCTGTTTGTTCAAAAATTAATTTAAAGATGTATAAAAAATATATAAATTCCTTATCTTGTAAGTAAGATATTAATCCGAGTGCGGTATTTAAAGTTACTTTATGGTGAAAAATTCCATACTCTCAACTATAAATTAATCCTCAAATCCTAAGCGGCCCCAACAGGAGACATTTTCCTACTCAAATCACCCGTAATAATATTTTTTCTGTTATTTTATTATATTTTCTTCTATTTTAGATGGGTTTCATCCTGTAACTTTTTTTTTAATTATCTGATAATATATATATAAATATACTATATATATATATATATATATATATATATATATATTATATATATATATATATATATATATATATATATATATATATATATATATATATATATATATTATATACAGTGCCGGTTTTAACACTACCAACGCCCTGGGCGAGATATCTACGGCGTCCCCCAACTGCAATTCAAACCCATACGACAAAAGGAAAAGGATATGATGAAATAACTATTTATTAAAAGAAATAAAACTAATGAAGTTTTATTTTTCTGGCCTTTTTATCACCGAGCTCTTTTATAAGACAATCAAAGACGATGTTTTCAGCAATTACGTTTTCAATTGACAAAGTTGCTAAGTTGTCAATCTAGATTGAGATATTGTTGATCGAAGATAGGTTTTTATCAGCTTCTGCTTTGAAAAACTCCTCTCCCCACTAGCAACCATTATTACAGGTATAGTCAATAATATTCGCAATTCAAATGTATGGATAGCACATTTGGATACACTTCTTGTAATTTGCGATCTTTAATAAAATTTAAAACAAAAATATAAAAACAAGTAACCACATTCTGATCAGGCAAAAAGGATTTCAGACTTACGAGTTTATTACACAACGTACAACCATCTATGTCTGATTTAGAGTCCACAGTTAATTTTAATTGGAGATCACGACAGAGTTTGACAAGGTCGGGTTTTTCCGGAATCTGTTCAATATTGTACGAAAAAGACCAGGATTCCGAGTCCTCATTTAACTTTTCGAACCTTTCATTGACTGAAATTAATGTAGTGTCCCAAAGACAGTTGAAAAATTCAACCCCAATTTTTTTCTGGAGATTTTATAGGGTAATCGCGTGTAATTTCACCAGCTTGACGCTTAACACATCGAATTCTTGTTGTAGCTCTAAGCACAGGTTCAATTTCTAGTTCTTCGGCCCATTCCATTGCAGTAAAGATAGCGCTTTTAAAGCCTGTATTTCTAATAGTCTTCTAAGAAATTGCAGCATTTTTTCAATATTTCTGTACATTTACCGAGATCCATGTCTGTGGATTGTAGAGATTTACTTACGAGATTTATTTGATAAAGTATGTCATACCAAACGACCAATGAACCTATAAAGCTGAAATCTGTAATGCCTCTATTCGAAATTTTTATAGTGTAGCCCTTTAGTGTTCGACACATTAACGACGCTGCATTATTGCAGATAATGCTAATTTCAACCACATGTTGGCAGTCGGCTTTTGTTTGTTTAGCGTACTCTTGCTATAACTTTTTTCCACTTGAAATAAGTAATGGAACTGAATCTTGTTAGTTTTTAAGTATTTTTTTATTTCTCTCAGATCTGCAGTACCTTTGTGTCCATTTGAGCGTACTTTCGAAGAATATGACAGTTTGCTTTTTCTAAATGAGCGATTATTTCTTGTTGGTTACCTGTGGGGCTATATCGCGCTGTTATGCGCGGTATAACCCATCATTAGATCATATGGTAAAATCGTATACATTCAACAAGACTTCAACATTCCAGAATCGATACTTCGAGCCAACAAGAAACTTGAGTTACCAGAAGATGTTTAAGGTAGAAAAGGTACATTCTCCACGCAACAAGAACAAGATTCAGTAAATCATTTGATGATATTGGCAAATTTATTATTTGGGTTGACCCCTTTAGTCTGAGAAAAATGGCATTCAATTTCGCAGTAAAAATAAAATTAAACAAAATTAGAAAAGTTCGATCGTAATGAATAAACAAGAAACAATTAGTAAAAAATTACAAAACCTAATTTTTCCATGTAAATGGATACAATTGCGTATTTTAACGTGGTTTTTAGTTTTCATCAACTTTCTGTGATAACAGTTTTCAGTTTTGTCAAAAATGAAGGTATCTACCTACTTCACTCGAGGGCAGCATTCATATTTTTTTGACAAACCTCGTATACCACTAGAAGAAATTTGTATTTCAGATTTTAGAACATGCAGAAATTTTTACAAACAATAGTTTTTTTTCCTACAGTTAATAATAACATAGTTTTCTAAATGGTTTCGACATAAAGAGATATACTGTATATATGTATAAGAATATGTTCTCCATGTTTCGCCTCAGCATGCCAACTACTAAACAGAAGAGAAAGGAATCATGAAAAATAAAATCGTTCATGGAATATAAACTATACGCAAGTTGAATCAGATAGTAAAACACCGAACGAGAATATTTAATTACAGTAGAATTCAGATAGAATTGCTTTATCGCTTTTAATTAGCGCATAAACCTGAATCAAAGTAGATAACACAAGTAATTAAAAATGGTTTAGAGCCACGAAATTCCATTCGCTGTGATACTTTACATTCTTGAATTAATTAATTTTGCGTCTTGAATAAGCTTCTATAGTTTTAAGATGTTATTATTATGTATCCTGTGGTGATCAGCAACAGTTAATCTTCCTTCCAATGGACGCTATACCCCAGGGTGAGCCTTAGCTCCCACAACAATTCGCCTCGATCATCTGTCCCCCACCCTGTCACTCTAACAGTTATAATATTATTCAATATTTGATCCATCCATCTCAGCCGTGTTCTTCCCTTCCTCCTGTTTCCGACTTTTAAGGAATGAAATACTCTCATTGGCATCCTTCCCTTATCCTTCATTTTAATATGCTCAAACCATCTCAGTCTTTGTGATGTATTAAATCTGTCTATGTCCTCGCCATTCAAAATATCATTGATTTCAATGTTGTTTTGCATTATCTGTTCTACTGGCCATCTTTCGCATCCATAGGTAATGACAGGTCGGATCGGGTCCTGTATATTTCAACCTTTGTTTTCCTAGTAATGAGTTTATTCTTTAGAAGTCTTAAATTGGTAATAAGCACAGTAGGATTTATTACGACTCTGGAGTT
The DNA here is from genome assembly GCA_030704885.1 of Cynegetis impunctata. Lineage (NCBI taxonomy): Eukaryota > Metazoa > Arthropoda > Insecta > Coleoptera > Coccinellidae > Cynegetis > Cynegetis impunctata. The sequence goes on along the minus strand of JARQZK010002178.1, from coordinate 198,279 downwards.
TTTTATAGCAATTCTTAAATAAGAAAAAAAATGGGTGTATGCAATTCACAGACGGCAGAAGTGAAACTTCAGAAAAGTATCCTACGAAAGAATGAGATAAACATAGATCATCAGGAACGTTAGGATAATTATAAGATCTATTATTCTTATAATATTTTTACCAAGCTCAAAAACTATTTTCTATTTAATTAAAATAATTAATAATTAAAATATTAAAATTCATATATTAATTACATATTTAAGATATATTATAACACATATTATTCAGAGTCCATGTTTTCACTTTAAACAAATAATACGAGAGACTTATGGTAAGTAAAATAGGAAATAAATGCTCTAGTTTCATTGATTTATATATATTTAGAACACGGCGTCAATTACTATTTTCAAACTGATAGTAGGTTGAGTGCGAGTTTTCCACATTTTTAAATTAAATATCTAATACGTGCTAGCAAGTTCAAAGATATACATGTAGAGCGTTTGGACCGAACCAAGTATTAGACATATACGACGCAATTTTTCTCGGTTCGGTTCGGTAATACGTAGGCCCACAGCCCCACATAACCAACATAATAGTGTTTCGACAAAAAAAAACGAACAAAGAGGAGACGAAGATTATTAGGAACGTAGTCTATTTCACAATGGTGCTCAAAAAGTTTCCTTCAAAAATTATAGAGTGATAATTAAACATCTTATCTTATTTTTTTATTATCAATCAATTGTTAATTCATTCGTTAATTCTTCTTTTGATTCGACTTCCATAGCGAAGTTTTACACTGAGATATTTACCTTGAAAAATTATTTTTCTAATGTTGACATATTTTGACACTTTCAAAACTGATTGACATTATGAAACGTCTCACTTTTTGTAACTAGTTGCATAAAGTAAAATTTTATGCAATTGGTGACGAAAAATGTATTTCAAAATTAGTGACAAAAAGAATTATTCTATTTATTAAATTGTTATAATACAAGTTAAAAACATAAATTATAAATTAATTAATTATTATAAATATTGATAACACAATTATTGCAATTATTCAAATTAATTCCGGACGACATATTTTTTTCATTGCTCGAACTTGCTGTTATTTGGGAAGCGGCGCACATTGCATTAGATGTTTCACCAAATATTTCTTGCGCTATAAGTTTTTTATTATTCATGGAATTTTCAACATATCCCTCCGCAACAGAGGTAGATTTCCAACCTCCATGCCTCTTTAATTTTAAAATATCAGCGCCACTGTCTGCTAGGAAAGTGGCAGAGCTTCTTCTGAAGCAGTGGCCAGTACATAGAACAGGATTTGAAAGACCAAGAAATTGTGCAATAACTTTTTGCAGACTGCTAAATGTGTTAATTTCCACAGGATTTCTGGTACATTTTCCATTCGCATATTTTACAAAAAATCTGTTGTGTTTAAGAACCTGGGGACGCAACTTAATATATTTTCTTAATATTTCAACAAGATTCGTATTTTCAATGTCTCCAGTGGTAATTGCAAACTGCCGTATAACTTTTGTTTTTGAAGGTGGGATATCAACACGAAAATGGCTTCCTTCGTCATATAACATTTTCAACTGGAAGAAATGTTAATTCTGCTTTTCTGCATGCTCCTGCCATTCCAATTATTATTGCAACCTTAGCAATTAAGTATTCTTTGTCATCAGCTTCCACTAAAAATTTGGCAAAATCTTCTTTAATAAAAACTTTTGACTTTTTAGCACTGTACCCGTCCGCTTGCCTTTCAATATATGCTACCAAATTTGTATATTTTTTAATATCAATATTCCTTTTCAGATTTAGTTCAGACCTTAACATTGAGTAAAGTGTCCATAATGTGGAAACTTTCAGATCTTTCTTACCCTCAAAATATGCAAGTAAAACTTTCTCATTAACATGTTTAATTTTCTTCTCATCACACCACGTAACAAATTTTTTGTATGCCAAATCATAAACTGCCTTTGACTTTTTGGGAATTACTGATAATAGAGCATTACCTGCTGCCTCTTCAATATCGCTTGGTAGCTCTTCAGAACTTGAATCACTCGTTTTTTAAAAATAAAACTAAAAATATATCAATCTCGCTAAAAACCTTCCGTCTAGACTTTTTTACAAAATGTCAAACTGACAACTAACATGAAGTAACAGCAACAAACTAAATTTATGTTTTCCAAATTTTTATCAATTATATTAAATTTTATTTTTTTATTACTTTCTTCAAAATTAGAGAAAATCTTGTATGCAATACGTTACGAAATGAAATTTTGTGTAACTTGTGAGTTTTTGCGAAACTCACTTCGTTCGTTCCGCAAAAATCTCACGCGTTACACAAAATTAGGCATTTCGTAACTGATGGCATAAATAGCTATTCTGCAATTTCGTGAAGGATATGGTCATGTTTTGGGTCTGTATGTTAATTTATATAGCAATACTTAAAAGGTAAATTAACTGCGAATAACTTTTTTCTGGAATCTGAGGTACCTACCTTATTCAGATAATAAACAGTTCTAGAAAATATCTACTGATGCAAAGGAATAGAAAACTTATATTTTCATGCACAAGCTACCTAAGATGAAAGTTCATTAAAAAATCCAAAGTATGCTTTACTTTAAACTGTAAATTTTCTCTATCTAGAGGTTATCAAATTTCAATTATTTAAAACCTGAAGACAATCTGAAAACAGGGGAATAAAATAAAATCCTTCAATAGAATATATTGTTATATATAGAATATTTGATAATATTCCCTGATAATTACCTTTAATATAAATTATTTGTAACCCTCCTCTTTTATTTTTAATCCAGCTCTGGTTAAATATAATAACTACTTGTTGTTTGTTGACTTGTTCTTTTAAAATTATTGTATAATTTTCTTTGTCCGTGCTACTAAAGGAAACAAATATTTGTGCAAATTACTGCCATCTATGGTCTGTCCAGAGTAATTCATAAAAGTATCATAGTTTATAAAAGCAGTAGGTAACTATATAGATTCTAATAAATGCCTATGCCTGTATACATAATGACATTTAATTTAGGTTAAGTTCACAGCTCGTCTGTTTACAATTATTTTTTAGGAAGATATTTATTAATATTTGAAAAAGATGGGTCAGAAATGTTTGAGTGCGAAAATATTTAATTAATTGTGCTGTAAAATTAACTTAAATCCTCACACAATTTTAGCTTCGAATATTATATATTCAAAATGGAAAAGGATGATGAATTTCTACATACATTTTTCAATAACATATCGCAACTTTGTTTTGATAAAGCAAAAGAAAATATTGTACGTTTAAAATACGTTTATAGAATTATATAAATTTTTTAAATAATTTAACTTGGTAAATTGACAGGAAAAGGAAAAGGATCAACACAAATCATCACCGCTATCTCCTTGGATGTCTTTCCTAAACTTTCTACAACAACTTGCATTGTCTGAAAAAAGTTATATAGATATTGGTTTTCTTCAAACTAAAAATAAAGGCTTCCTAAGAAAAGATGTTAGTCTGTATTTTCTGGATTGTATCGAAATGTTATGATTATTATAATTTCAGAATTCATTACGAGCAGTTTATGAGGCAATGAAGATTGATCTTAGGCGGCTAGAGGAGAGTTTTCGACTGACTGATAAAAGAGTGCAGAACTACTGCCAGAATATATTCCAGTTTCTATGTGCCAGAATAAGTCTTATGGAACTGTATCCATTGAAAAATATATATTTACTCAAAGTTCCCTTTTTAAGTACTCTTAAATTCTTCAATTGAATTACATAACTATAATAGCATGAAAGTGTGGTACATTCAAAATTTTTTCTCCAGGAATGCAGAATTTTGAAAGAAGCTGAATAACCCTGAATTTTTAAAATAAAATTCAAAGCAATTTAATTTTGTAATTATCGTATGATCATGTTGGAATTAACAGGATCAGTTTGGCACCTTCAAAATGTGTTTAAAATAAATCAATATGTAAAATAATTATTTTCTACATTAAAAATTCAGTGTTCACAGTCTTATGAAAAATGTTGCACTGTTGCTAAATTGTCCCAAATATATTTCTGCCGTTTAATTGAATTATATTCTAATTGACTGTCTTCTTTGGGCATGATTCATACACAACAAATTGTAAATATTAATTTCCTTAAGTTAACAGATATGAAAAAATTTATCAAATGGGATCAGGAAAGCATTTGAGATATATAGAATTATTGAACCAAGCTGAAACTATAATTCAAAAAAGTGCTTTGTGCTTCACTGACATAAGTCTGACGCCAGTTAAGGCTATTTTTAATTTAGAATGTGAAATATTGCAGCAGCTTTTCAAAGCTTTAACAGAGTTGCAAAGATTGCAGTTTTTACCTTCTCTGGCATTAATCCATGGGGCTCATGCAAGACTGACTGCTTGGGAAGGAAAAATGCAGAACAGAGAGGTAAATAATAAGATATTATATTTGAAAATATGTCACTTACAATAATAATTAGATTTTCCCAACAAATTGCACTAAAAAACATCTGGTTGTGTGTGTGTGTGTGTGTGTATATATATATATATATATATATATATATATATATATATATATATATATATATATATATATATATATATATATATATATATATATATATATATATATATAATATATATATAATATATATATAATATATATATATATATAATATATATAAAATACATACATATATATAAAGATACATAGTCAATTCACCCAACATAAATTTATTTTTAATTCCTAATTTTCGCTGTTCCGAAAATGCTTCGAAATAGTTATACTTACATAAACTCTTCTTTAAATTGATAACAATACTTATCAACATTGAAATGCCAAAATCGATTTGATATGAAATCAAGGATATAATCAACCAAATATGATTTCACCTTTTGTCTGACCAAATGTTTTAAATTTTTTTCACCACAAGTATTTTGCATTTAAATTTTCAATTGTTTTTAGAGTTGGAAACTTGGATTCCTCAAAAACAATCCTCTGCCAGCTCTTTACCAGTGGCTACAAAAGTTGAAAGGAATTATACTTAGCAAATACAGTCTTTATTTTCATAATACTTTGGCTCAACAAACAACTCCAAATGACATGAGAAGCATTTGTGCTAAATTGCAACATGATCACTATCAGAAGTAATGATTATTCTTTTATATTACTTAATCTTAAAATAATTTGGGAAAGCTCAGTACGTGTACACTCAACTCCACATTTATAAATTTCTATTGTTTTCAGGATGGTTACCTTCCAGAAAAAATATGACGCTGCTTATGTGATCCTTCTTTCTGACAATCAAGTTGTTTGTGACACTGCAGACTATGACAGCTTTCCAATAATAGTTTCATATCCACCAGTAAGTACATATTTTTATAAATTAGAAATTGGATGTACGTATGAACCTATTATATATTTTTTCGATTTTACTCTTACTAATCGTATGGTGCTCTATAGTTATTTGTTAATTTTTGAGATTCAATATTGTTATGTGCTCTAAAAATTTTCATATATCTACTTAGCTTTTATTTTGTTGACTGGTCTGATAGGAGTTATATATCATATAATTTATATTTTTCATATTGCATATTTTATTCATCAAAGATAAAAAAATTCTATTTCAGAAATGTCCTCCACAGCTGGAAACCATAATGAGAATGATATCAGATACTGTTTCAGAACTTGTAATCGTGGACAAGGTTATCTACAAATTCAGCACCCAAGTAAGTGATTTTTTCAATACCATTACTGAGTGTAACTCTCTTATGTTATTATAAAGCCGGTAAGTTATTGTTTGTTTGTTATTCCTTATAGATTAGAAAGTGCAGTGTTAGTTTTACAAGCAAAAACATTTGAGAAATCAAATTTTCTTTCATCAAAAATGAATTCCTAAAATGCAGAAATAATATTAGTTTTGTGAATGAAGTACCCCAGTAAATTCATAAGTTAGACAATATCATTTTTAATTTCTATTTCCGAGCAACAACCACCTCCTTTATGCGCTATTACAATGTAACAGAATTGAATGATGAAAACAATAGCGAGCACTTCAAGGACATTGCATATATATATTTTTTTTCTATTCAAACAACATAAAATAAACAGTTTCTATATATGTGTTACTTAAACACATTATCGAAAATATGAAATACAGTATTCCATCAGTGCCAAAAAATAAACCTGTGAATTATTTCACTTGCCTACATTTAAATCACCTTTGTAATTCAATTTAGGTGTGGCTAGTATTTAATAATTAATATATGGAATTCTTGTATGAAAGTGTATTAATCAATTTAAAGGAGCGAAGTGCTTTCGACTTTCGTCATCTTCAGTGCTTCAAAGTCAGGTAACAGGAAGACATTAAAATTAGAGAAGACACAGTTACAAGTATTAACAAAACTTTTCAACAAACTTTTTAGGATTAATTTAATAACATAAAGTCCGAAAAATAAAATAAAACGGCCATGTGGATATGTCTTAACAACTTGAAGTTGTTAAGACATGTCCACATGGCCGTTTTATTTTATTTTTTTATTTTTCGGGCTTTGTTATTAAATTAATCCTAAAAAGTTTTGTTAATACTTGTAACTGTGTCTTCTCTAATTGTAATATCTTCCTGTTACCTGACTTTGAAGCACTGAAGATGACGAAAGTCGAAAGCGCTTTGCTCCTTTAAATTGATTAATACACTTTCATACAAGAATTCCTTATTTTAATTATTATACACAAGTGTATTCAGCTTCCTACATTAATTAGTATTTAATAGTAATATGCTTCATTTGTTAGCTGAAAGGTAGTTGTTACCAATATAAATTATTATACCAAAATTTAAATTTTCAGAATTTCGTATTGAATAATTTGAGAAATTTTTTTTTTACTAAATATTCTAAAGATATCAAGAAGTCAATTATAGTCTCCATTGCATGCCTCGATTTGTAATTAGTTTTTTTCTAAACTGTATCTAACTTATTGTCTTTTTCTTGTTTTAAGGATCTCTGTACCTATGTGATAACTACTGTCGAGCCAAACATTTACTTGGTTATCGTATTTGAATCTAAGAAGTCAGAAAAGGATGTTTTCATTGATAATTTCATTTCTGAAATATGCACAAACCTGAGGTGTACCAGAGTCTTTATGAGCCTTAAGTATACATCCAAATAATGTAAAATATTTGGTAATTAATGAATTATTTATGTAGGAAATATTTTGAAACTCTGTAAAATGTATTATTTTGCAAGTAAATCTGGAAATATATTAATATAAAAACACTTTTATTTCAATATAAAATAACACAAATCAGTCAAAAACAGATACCCTAACATAACTCCTAATAAAATGTTATTTACAAAAATATACATGTCATATCACTAGAAGGAGTAGAAAGCAAGAGCAAAGTTTTGAATGCACACATAAGTCATATAAAAAACTGAAGTAAATATAACTGTAATGACAAAAATATATAAAATTAAATAAATTTCATTAACTACTAACAACCTATTATTTGCACAACAGACTTTGTCAGTTTCATTTTCAAAAAAATGCTTGAAATTTTCAGAGTTAAAGAGTAAATATAAATGTACAACTGATATCAAAAAAAGTTTCCAACAATTGTCTATTTGCTTCGAACTCCTCCAATTTAAAAATAAATATGGTAATTAGTGCCTTTCTGATTCTCAACCTATAAGGGATCAGCCTTTATCATATCCGTCATCACTTCCTGAAATAAAAAAATAATTTAAGAATACACTAAGCTTGCAAAAATAATATATATACATATATATATATATATATATATATATATATATATATATATATATATATATATATATATATATATATATATATATATATATAAATATATATATATATATATATAATATATATATATATATATATATATATATATATATATATATATATATATATATATATATATATATATATATATATATATATATATATATATATATATATATATATATATATATATATATATATATATATATATATATATATATATATATATATATATATATATATATATATATATATATACTAGCTGACCCGGCAAATGCTGTTTAAATTATTAAGATAACTATTAAAAAATATGGGTTGTTGATAGAAGGGTGAAAATTCAGAGTTGTATGTATTTTCAATGCAAAATCATAAAAAATAAAAAATTTTGTCCAAAAAATTAATAGAAATGTTTGGTGTATGGGTATTAAAAATATATTACGACCTATTCTCAGACCGACTATTGTTATTTTCGATTGCCATCTTGCAACCCTATTGCGGATCTGTGGATGAAATTTAAAAAAATGACAAAATAATAATAAAAATCTTGCCAAAAGAATTGAAGTATATAATTAACAAATAAAAAGTAGGGGTTGATCGTGGAGGAGTGGAAATTTAGGGTAGTATGTATTTTTGAATGCCAAATCATGAAAAAAAATAGAACAGAAAATTTTGTCTGAAAAAAAAATTAAGGACCACCCTCAACATTCAGGGGGATGAAAAATAGATTTTGTCCGATTGGCAGACCTACCGATATGCACACAAAATTTCATGAGAATCGATCGAGCCATTTCGAAGGATTTTGACAAATAAAAATAGGAGTTGATCGTAGAGGGGTGAAAATTAGAGTTGTATTTTTGAATACTGTATCATAAAAAAAACAGAACAGGAAATTTTGTCTGAAAAATAAAAAATCAAATTAAGGGGTGGATCACCCTTAACATTTAGGGGGATGAAAAATAGATGTTGGCCGATTCTCAGACCTATCCGATATGCACACAAAATTTAATGAGAATCGGTCGAGCCATTTCGGAGGAGTTTAACTTCTAACACCGTGACACGAGAATTTTATATAATATATATATATATATATATATATATATATATATATATATATATATATATATATATATATATATATATATATATATATATATATATATATATATATATATATATATATATATATATATATATATATATATATATATATATATATATATATATATATATATATATATATATATATATATATATATATATATATATATATATATATATATATATATATATATATATATATATATATATATATATATATATATATATATATATATATATATATATATATATGTATGTGTGTGTGTGTGTGTGTGTGTGTGTGTGTGTGTGTGTGTGTGTGTGTGTGTGTGTGTGTGTGTGTTTATCTATTTTAAGCAATAACAGATCATTTAATTATGAAAAACCGATTTCATTAATGAGTTTATAAATTCTTTATTCGCCCAACCAAAATAATCAGTTTATCAGTAGTATGAAACAATACTTGAATATAAGCTTAATATCAAAGATTAAAGCAGAGTATTAATGTGATTTCTTCTTTTATTTGATGGTGTTTCTTTCACTTTTACGGGTAAGTACTTTTTCAATTATTATACTCGAAACCTTTTCTGTTGGTAAGGAATGTAACCATGTTAATATTCTCGAAAAGCGAAAGTAGAACGCAACGTTTTTAGAAATACATTACATAATGTAAACTTTTTGTTTCAGTTTATGCATATTCGCTTTATAGGCTTTATGAGCTAAAATACTAATTTGTCCCCTTGTTCTATTACATGTGGAGTTTTAACATAAAACTGCCATATGTTATATTGTTTTTTTTTAGACTAAATGTTTTCACTTCTCAAGCAAAAAATACAACTGTTTATTTCCACCTTTCACTTCCTTGAACAAGCACTAACGAAATACGCGGGACGTATTGGGCAATAGCAATTTAAAGGTAGGGAAAGAATCAAGCCGTGACATAATCTTTCTTGGACATTCTGACAAATATTAAGGCAGAAAGTATAAACTTTTAAATAAAAACACTTGGCTTATGTTTCACAATAAAAAATATTCAGATACTGTATTTAGCAGTAACGAAAAGTCGACATGTTTCGAGTTATGAACTCATTATCAAGACTGACTACATGAGAGTATTGCATCGTTATTTATAAAACAGACAAAAGCAAAGGTGATACCTGAAAATCAATTTGTTCGTTTACAAGGGGTAATTGACTATTATGGGCGGAACTTATTTCGAGAATTTCAAGAAGGTCAAGGCGTTTTCCTTTGTTACCTGAGTGTAACAATTTGGTTTTGTTGAAATCCAGGAAGTGATTGAATTTTATACAATGTTCAGAGAAGCCAGTGGTATTTTTGTTTTGTAAAATTGACTTTTTATGTTCTTCAACACGAATATTTATATTCCTTCCTGTCTGTCCAGTATAGAAAGCAGGACATTCGTCGCAAAATATTTTGTAAATACCACTGTTTATGTCTCCGATGTTAGATTTGATTCAGTCTCAGTTAAGGCTGTACATTGTACTATAATTTTCAAACTTATATTGAATACCTTCAAATAATTTGTATTAATTGAAAAAAAGAACCCCAACAACCCACTTTACAATGCTTCAAACAAACTCTTATATGATACTGCGGATATAAATCCAATATTGAATCGAAGTAATAAACTTGGCAAAAAATTCATCTTAAATCAGAAGAATATTGTGGAACCGCTGATACACCATTAATACTATCAAGAAACTATAGCACAAGCAAAAATACCAGCATTAACCTCTTTTTGAATATTTAATATCCTTGGAATAACACCGTTAAAATCAGTATATGTTTTTTAAAATATAAATTCATGTAACCGCCTGGAAAACCGAGGCCGATAGCCATTTGATTTATAATAATCAATAAAGTTGATTTCTCTCTCTACAAAAAAGTGAGATGTTTGAACATCTATTTAAATTAAAAATAATCAATAATTCTGCCCAGCCCTGATGGAAGGTATAGTAAAAATATGCTGAGAAAAACCTTTTTTAACTTATAGTTATTCCATTCCAGTAAGTAACTTACCTCGATGATTATTGGCGTTTGCATTTCTAAATTACCATATGCCATACCCATAGCTCTTTGTTGCGCCTGAGCTTCCTCTTGCCGCCTCATTTCTTCCCTGCGCATAAAATTGAGTAACAGTTATTAAGAGTTTCAACATCATTTTCATATATCTTATGTCAAAAATTAAGTGATCACCTACCTCCTCTTTTTAACAGAACCAGAGTGAAACCGTCCCCCTTCTCCTCTTATTCGGTTCATCGCATGCCTATGTCTCGACTCATGAAGGTATTTCTATATGAAAGAGAAAAATCACTAAAAAATAATCACACCAAAATCGGTTAAAATAACTTACTGGTCTTTCTTTAGGTATTTTTCCTTCTGCCTCTAATTTTGCTCTTGCCTGCCTCCTCTTCAGTATTCGCCTGTATTGTTTGGCATTAACATATAAAGGTTCTTCTTCTAAAAATTCTGTAGCAGCAATAGGAACTCTTTGAAACTGTGTGCCACTAGTGCTGGGTATCATCTGGGAATGAGAAAAAACTTTGTAGTGATAAGATATACAATCCACTACTATTACATTATCCTTCTCAATTAAAAATGAATATGTTTTTTCAGTAAAAACTATTTATCCGAGATCACTGTCAAAGTTATGAAGAAATATAAAATGACAGACTCATGGTTTACCCTGTTAGACGAAGTGTACTATTGATAGCAGTCAGCAAACCGTTTAGGTACTTGATTTACATTTCCACCTGAAGCAGAAACCCCTGGAGTTTCCAAAAGCCAAAACTGTTATTGTTGCAAATTTAATTATTCCTGATAATATTGTATATATAATTTTATATTGAAACTTCAAGAATTGAGTATTATTTATTAATGTTAAAACAATGGTTTGTTTACATAAGTCAATCAAATGTTAGAAAAGAAAATCAATGAAATCTCAAATTTAACACATCTGCTAAAGTCTTACATCAATCAAAATACAGATACAAATTAAAAATCGTTATAAATTTATCCAATTAAAACTCTAATAATGGCTTATTAAGGAACTCATTATAGCTGTAAAAAGCATTTTCCATCAAGAGGCCAGACACATGTCTCTTAAATGGAGCCAATGGAAGCTGTCTGACTGCATGTGTCAATTTATTGAAAAACTTCGGTCCCAGGAAATGAGGCCCATCCCGAGTTCTTTTAAGGCGACAAAAGTCCGAGAGCAGATCGTGTTTAAGCCGTGTATCATGTAAATGGATATCAGAGTGACATTCATATAGATTATGATTTTTTTTTTATATGAAGTAGATTTTCCAGTATGAAGATGGATGGCAGTGTCAGAACTCTAAGTTTGATGAAAAGCTCTCTACAGTCATCCCTGTATCCTAATCCTCCGATAATTCTTATGGCTTTTCTCTGAAGCCCGAAAATTCTGTCAGCATGACAAGAGTGTCCCCATAATAGTGTCCCCAGACTTGCATAGGCCAGTCTGCTGTGAAAGACACCAAAGTATGCAGATCTCAGAACCTCACGAGACACACAGCCCGACAAACCGTGCAGCAAAAATAGATTGCTCTTCAGGCTAGCCGCCAAATTGTCAACCTGTGCCTCCCATGTGCGTTTCCGATCAAGATGTACTCCCAAAAACCTACACACGCCACCCTCTCTTCCCGCATGTTTCAGACCACCAACTGTAAAAATCATTCCACTTGTTTTACTCTTATTCAGGTGAAGCCCATTCACCGCAAACCATAGCTCTGCCCTCTCCTGTAGTCTCTCAGAATCAGCAACAGCTTCTATTATGGAATCGGCGGAGGTCGAGATGGTAGTGTCATCAGCAAAAAGAGTGAATATATGGTAAGTCATTTACAAAAATTAGGAATAACAGAGGCCCAAGCACAGATCCCTGTGGAACTCCAATATCAATATTGCCTCTTGCCGATGTGGCACCACCAACCCGAACCACCTGTGTTCTTTCTGCCAAATACGACTTTATCAGATCAATGCTGCTACTTTCAAAATGATAGGCAGACAGTTTCTTCACTAGAATATCATGAGAGACGCAGTCGAAGGCCTTGCTGAGATCACAGAACAATGTGGCACAGACCGAACCTTCATTGAATGAGTCCAAAATATATGAAGTTAGGTCAGCTATTGCCAGGGTGGTGTTCCTACCCTTTCGAAAGCCAAACTGAGAGTCAGTAAAATAACTATTTGACACGAAGTAATCAGTGATCCGGATCGCGATACATTTTTCAAAGATCTTCGAGAAAACTGGCAACAGTGATATAGGTCTATAACTTTCAGGAAGATCCCTATTGCCCTTTTTAAAGATGGGGGTCACTAAAGCCTCTTTAAGGATGTTTGGAAAAATAGATTTGTTTATGCAGGCATTTATGAGCTTAGTTAGAGAAGAAATAATCTGATTTTTCACCATTATAAAAAAGTCTGCTACCAATAAAGCATATAATTTACAATTAATTGACAATATTACCAATAAGAATAATTTTACTTTAGCAATGAATAAAGTTTTTCCGCTTTCGGAAGATGTAGACAAGAAATTTGATGTTTAACTTTATATATGTTCTAGCGCTACTGCAAATTTGAAAAAGATATGTGTCCAATTTCTGATACTGTCACAATATTATGCTTAATATACCCCTGAATATAAGTAACATAAATTTATGTAATCAATAATTGGTAATTTCACCTGTAAAAGAACTAATGGGATTTACTTGTAAATATCTAACAATTTAAAGACATTTAATAAATTATGTTTTATCCTTAGAAAATAAAATCTTTAAAAAAAGATTTATCATTCAATGTGCTAGAGTAAAGTTAAATAAGATTTCATGAGAACAAGAGATTCAAATATTAAATATATTTCTATCAAAATTTTGTAAGAGAACTACTTATTCGAAAGGCAACTTTCACATGTGCCAACTCCAAATATCATAACTTCTCAATGAGTTACTCAAACAATCAAAATGCTTACTTCTGTCATATTCCTCACCATGACTAAATTTCCATTAGCCATAGCCAGTTGATTGGGTGATGTTGATGTGATAGTAGGCTGAACTACAGTTTGAGAATTAGGTGACTGTGGTTGTGTTGACACTGTTGCCTGATGCGCTCCTTGAATTTGGACCAAGTTTCCGTTTATGTTCAATACTGAAACAAGGAGTTTTAGATATTAGCCAATATGACATCTCTTTTTCCACAATTTATTGCGAGATTTTTTTTTATGAAGTCAGAGTTTCAAAGCAAAGATAAGACCAAATTTTGACTACACATACTCTGTATGGAGCTTTCATTTTGTGAAAAATATTGAAAAATAGGAAAAGTAACTTAACTATGTTGACTATACCATCATAAAAATATATTGTAGTTATAAATACCTGTATAGAACAAGACTACCTTTACCAGATATATCAAACTTAGAATTTACAAGAGGATAATAATTAAATAAATTGAGAAACTTAATAAAGAAAAGCGTTCCACAAATAATAGGTAAAATCCGAGACGTTATCCTTAAGATTGTAAACAAATTATATTCAAAAGCACTAGAGAACAAGTTATTAAGAGATGAACAGTTTTATTTCTTGTTACTCTCACTGATCATATATGTGATCAATCAACAAAAAAGAAAACATCATGGGATTGTTTTTCGATATGAGCCGAGCTTTCGACACGGTTGACCACAATCTGTTAGAAGCTAAACTCTATCGGATGGGAGTCAGAGGCCCATGTTTGGAATGGATAATCTCATACCTATCGGATAGAAAGCAGAAAGTCGAGATCAACGGTGTTAGATCGGAGTCGATCAAAATTCGAATAGGCACACCACAAGGATCATGCCTGTCACCAACATTATTTAATGTTTTTATAACTGATCTACCCAATGAACTGAGGAATACAGGTTGTCCAATACTTTACGCGGATGATACTAATTTAATCGTCTCAGGACAATCTAAGAGAGAAACACAAAACAAGTCCAATGAATCTATTAGAAGCATGTCCCAATGGTGCAGTAATAATAAAAACTCTTTGAATGTAGACAAGTCAATAGCTGTCCAGTTTATTACGAAAAATGTAACTGTAAATGAAAGCATGTTACTTAAAACAGAAGGAAAATCCCTGGAGAACTCAGCAAGTACAACATTTTCAGGAGTTTATCTAGATCAGAAACTCACATGGAATGAGCATGTTGATCATACAGCTTCAAAACTGAGTTCATTGTTTCGTTATCAGGAACTTATGGAATACAGTATCGATCGACGTGCTCAAACTACTATACTTTGACCTTATTCAGTCGTCTCTTTCATATGGTCTAGTTTTCTGGGGAAAAACCCATACCTCTGGCCAACTATTTATTATTCAAAAAAAAATTATAAGATGCATGCTAAACTTGCCTAACAAAGAACCATGTAAAAACCACTTTGTCGAATTGGGTGTTATGTCATTACCAAGTTTGTATATTTGCTCATTGATTGTTTACATTGTTAATAAGCAGGACACTTTAAAGACGAGAAGGGAGGTACACGGTCATAATACACGACAGAAGGACAAAATCAATTTGGGTTTTTCCAGATTATCAATTGGGCAGGAAAATCCCAATTATATGGGAACACAATGCTACAATAAGATTTGTGCAATGAAGGAGTTCAGAGAATGTGAAACAAAATTGCTCAAAAAATATCTCAAGAGGTTTTTGGTACGGAAATGCTATTACTCACTGCAGGCATTTCTCAATGATACCCCTGACTAGATTTTAATTAGCAAATGATAAATTACTTTTAAAAATGTGCAATTGTAAATCTGTATTTTATTTTATTTCATTTTACATTATTTTATAACTCAAGCCAGGTTCCTATATTACCAAATAGCGAACCAGCTTATCTGTTTGTGCCTTATCCCATAATGTGTTGTACTTGCCTGTATTGTGACATTCAGTGGACAAATAAAATTATTAAATTATTATTATTAATCTTGTGATGTTTCTCATATAATTCAGTCAAGGTGTATAATATGCATCCAAAAGCCTTTAAATCAAATACTCTATAGTTGTTTAACAGCACCTATGTTCCATTTTTAATGTCATGAGGTACCCACCATTCTTTGTCATTATTTTCTTTTCCACTGGTTATATAGAATGGTTTATATATTTTACTTATGTTTTTTTGTTATAGGTTCACTAGATGTTGGTTTTTTAGTTGTTGAGGGTACTGGGTTAAACTGAACAGCATTAATGCTGGACTTGCCCAGGGTTAGGAAAATAAACTTTTATTATTATTAATTGATCATTACTTTGACGTAACTATTTAAAATCCAAATGACCAGACTGTGATAATTTGACATTGAGCAAGAGTTTATCTATCCTCTTCTTTATCATTGATAGAAATTGTTAATGAAACTAATAATAATATTACTATCCCAAATCTGATTAAGATGATATCAATATATTTGCTCACTTTACCTGTAGGTTGTGCCTGTTGAATAGTAGTATTATCAATTGTAACGGGCTGGTAAATAAAAGTTTGCCCATCAGCTGTTTGTACAATTTGAGTCTGTTGTGGCTGTTGTAGGAGAACTTGTCCCTGACCACCTTGCAAACTCGAAACTGGCACTACTTGTATTTGTTGCAGTCCTTGTGCCCCCTGTGGTATCGTATGAACCATTATCTGTTGACCCCCTGCGCTCTGTATAACTTGACCATTAGGCATTTGCATCACCTGAACTTGCTGGGGCGTAACAGCTTGCATAACGACTTGCCCATCCGAAGTCGTTAACTGCTCCATCATTTAAAATAATTCAAAACAAAAGTCTGAAGATATCAATGCAATTTCTGAAAAATTATAGAAAAATGTATGATCCAATCAGCTTAGCAAAATTTAAGTGGAATATATAATGACATGTCTGCAAGTATTCCTGTGTAATTGAAAATAGACACTTAATGTTATTGTATTGTCACTCATGCTTTGCCTCTACCAGAACTTCTTCGGAAACAATAATACAATTTTTGAAAACATGTTGAATTCACATCAAGTAACAACCTCTATTCAGTTATTTTATCTTTATATTTATAAAAATACGCTAATAGTTAATGAAGCAGACAACTTCATAAAATACTAAAAAAAACTCAATAATATAACAAAAAACTTATTCTTATATTAATTGTGCAGAAAAATTCAGCGATGCTTTACACCTCAATAGGATATTCATAATTGCAGTTGCTAGTATTTCCAATGAACTTATATGGCAAGTATATCTCATAAAAACAATAATACAATCTTGTAGATCACTTACATTCAGCCTAATTTTAAATATTATTTTACTATACTTATAGCAGCAGTTTTAAAAGTAGTAAAAATCTTTCAGTTTTTCAAATTTCAAATTTGTTTGTATCATTTGGGGGGATATTTATTTAAGATTAACATAGCGTATGAATTATGTGGTTTTAGAAGAAGTGTATCACAAAATTTAGACATTATGGTAACAATTACAACTTCAATACCTAGTTCATCAATTTCTTTTACAGGTGTATTGTTATAATATGGTAGTGGTAGTAGCCCATAATTTATCAATAAAAATTCATAACTGAGGAATCGAACACAATTATGTATTATGGTTAGATAAGCATTTTGATTAGGAAAAACATTTTCTCAAATAGGCTAGGCAGAATAATACCTAAAACTGTAGTTCTTTAGTTAATCGACTATTTCAACCTTTTGCATTGTTATTAATTTGAATGTCAATATAACATACAGCCCTGAAAACTAATATATGCTACACTAACGCAAAACAGAAAAATTTGTAAACTCGAAGGACGTGGATGCATCACTGATTATTGCATTTTATAACAGAAATTATCAATTCAGAGCCAATACGAAGAATTCAAATTGATAAGAATATCTATACCAACCTCTGTTCCTACCAATAATATGTGCATGGCGCCGACACATTCTGGATTTGTGCTAACGTTTATGTTTTATATGAGAAAATAAATAATTTTTTCAAGCTTCATAATACCACAGTAAATCCAATCATAGTACAAGAGAAATTTCCAGTAAACGTTTCTGTAAACTGAATAATTCAGAAATATGGAGTGATCACGAACACAGAATTGAAAATTGAGGAGTTTGATAATCGCCATTACAGAGTAAGTGAACACAAGGCCAACAACAATTGTCAACCACAGAAAAGTCAATCAAAAAGGCTTGTAATTCTTGATGGTAAAATACTATAAACAATTTCACCAAACCGGCACAACCCCCGAAACCTACAAGAAATTTGTTTGATAATTTGTGAACTTACATTGGATATTTTAGTCCACACTTTCCCAATGATTGGTCGGCAATTCATAGACCAATGGTCGCAATGCACTACACACAAAGCTGTTTGTGTATTGGCCACTGACGTTTCATATGCTACCACTCCCTCCCGAGTTTTTCGGTCGATGGCCTGCCAGCTTATCGATGTATTGTTACTCGAACTGCGCGGGAAAACTGGAACCAATTACGAAGGTAGAAAAGGAAAACTAAGTTCCCAATGGAATATAGGACTTATTAGAAGAAAGTTTGTCAGTTGAGACTAACTCGTGTTCAATTTACAAAAATGTAAGAAGGATTTCATTTATTTATGATACGATATATCCCAGAAATGTTCAAAATTATAGATACATAAGTTATAAAGTATTACATCACTGCCTGTTTGCTCGATGACGACAATCAAACTAGTTTCCGGAAACAGTAATAAATTATTCCTCATGCTCATGTCATCAAAGTAATGCTTCAAATGATGCTGAAAATATATGTGTTAGGAATGTTCTTTAAGAAAGTTTTTTCTTCATTATCAAATTATTGTAATTCATAAATCCTATACATATTTGTACATTAAGGTAGATACAGCACTGGTGAAGACTTTTCTGGAAGTTTTCTACAATAAGAAAATTAGATGTAGATTATATTTTTAATAGATATCTATCAATGATTCTATCACCCAAAAGGTGGAGCCACCTATCAGGCATTTCGTAGTTTGAATGTTCCGTTATTTGTAATATTCGTTTTACAAAGGATTTTTTTTCCCTACCAAATTTAGTTAAAATTAACTAGAGTTAGAAGTAGACTTTTGTAAAAACTTGAAAATCAATTTTCCAAGCTAGATATATTAAGAATTGAAACCAAAAAATGCTTCAATTGTTAATATTACGAGTCATTCCAATAAACGTGTAATTCTACAGAACTTTTAGAAGATATATTTTTAAGTTTGTTATTATTTTTCTATTATTTATTATTCGAGGATTTTTTTTCAAGAGTTACTGATTTCTCAATTGTTTTTTATTTTTCAAGAATGTTATTTATTTATTTCTTTTTTTTTCAGGAATGTTTTTTTCCTTGTTGTGTTTGTATAGTCATTAAAATAAACTTATTGTATCAGCTTTTTGAATTTCCTGCATTTTGTCTCTTCCAAGATATTCATTATAAAACAATTACCGGTCTGTAGATATATACTGCATAGCCGAATTTTAGAAGGAATCAACAAGTTATATTACTTTTTTTAAATTCTCGCGTTTTGTCTGTATTAGTATTTTAGTATTGAAGCTTCAAACCAAAACCCAGGTCATTTTTAGTATTCACACCTGGCATCGGAGCATGCATCGCAGCACAACCCTGTTCTGATGCTATTTGTAGGGATGTTTGATAATTGTAACAGTATTCTATAGCCATACAGTTAATTGTATCCACTGATTTTTTATTTGTTTAGGAATAATTTTTGTTTGATGCTGTGATTACAAACAAGGCTAGTTCTTATATCTATTTGTCATATAGAAAGGAACAATTGTATTTATTACATATCACTATTGAATAGAGCAGATAGGTATGATAAAAATAAATTTAATAATTTAACGAAAATGTTTCATAAAAGCCTAACAAGAATTTTCAATTTGGAGATCCAATTAGCAAGGGTTGCAAGTAACCATCACGCACTCGATGTTCTCAAGAGACACAAAACAGTAGAAAATGTGCTAGATTTCAAAAAACTCCGTTCTCGAACACTTAACATTATGAAAAAAAGTAAAAAGAACTCTTGGATCAATTACATATCCACCATGAACGAGTCCACTCCAACTCAAATTATTTGGAATCAAATACGCAAACTAGAAGGCTCAAACTTTCTTCGAAATATATAAGTACCCTTTCACACAAGAACACACTCTCAATCTCAAACAACGAAGAAATTTCCGAATTTCTGGCGGATGCATATTTTCTTTTACCAGAACTTCTTCGGAAACAATAGGTAATACAATTTTTGATTTTTTTAAAAATGTTGAATTCACATCAAGTAACAACCTCCAATATATATTAAGTTATTTTATCTTTATATTTATAAAAATACGCTAACAGTGAATGAGGTAGTCAAATACATAAAATACTAAAAAAAACTCAATAATACAACAAAAAACTTATGCAAAAATTCAGCGATGCTTTACACCTCAAGAGGATATTCATAATTGAAGTTGCTAGTATTTCGAATGAACTTAAATGGCAAGTTTATCTCATAAAAACAATAATACAATCTTTTAGATCACTTATTACATTCAGTCTTATTTTAATAATATTATTTCTGGAGGATGCATATCAGTACAACAGACAATACCGTAGTGTCGGTACAACTCCATAGATCTGAATTTAACCTCTAATTTCGTAGAATACAAGAAATCTACAGAAAACTCAGGTATCTCCATAATTAATCGGATGATTGTTATCTCAACGACCCTATAAAAAGGCAATAATTAGACTACGGTTTATCCGAATTAAAAATGACCGCCCCCGAACCTGATGATATACTTCCTATTTTTCTAAAAAACCTCCCATATAAAGCTTAACTCATTTTATTAGATATATTCAAATATATATTCCTAAATCATAATTTTTCAGAACCTTGGACTAAAGCAAAAATAGTGCCAATCCTGAAGCTAAATAAACCAAAAGATGAGCCCTCCTCATACCGTCCAATCTCATTAACATGCTGTTTGTGCAAATTGCTGGAGAAAATCCTGAATTTCAAACTAACTTATTTAGAAAGAGAAAAACTCCTATCCCCATTTCAAAGTGGCTTCCGAAAAGCCGGATGAACCACAGACAACTTAGTACCACTTGAATCAAAAGTGCATGAAGCCTTAACAGCCAAAAATTAATCGCAGTATTTTTTGATATTAACAAAACTTTCGATAATACATGGAGATATCATATTATTGAATCACTACAAAACAGGAACATTCAAACCCACATGCTAGCACTTGTTAAAAATTTCCTGAGTCACCGATCCATCCAGGTTAAGGTAAACCGATCCATCCAGGTTAAGGTAAATGGACTCACCTCCGCTGCTAGATTACTCCAAAATGCCATCCCCCAAGGATCTATCTTAAGTCCAACCCTATTCCTGCAATAAATAACATACTGAGTAAAATGAGATCTACCCTAAAAGCCAACTTATATGCCGATGATTTAGTCATATACACAAAAAGCAAATATACTTTTTCCGCCAGTCAAATACTACAACTTCATCCAAAAAATAGAATACTGTTTTCAGTAAAAAGAAAAATACAGACAATATTAACCTAACGCTAAACGTATCCATTCTGCGCAGAGACGAAGAAAGAAATTTTCTTTGTTTGTCATTTGACTTAGCCTAGCCAACAAAAAATAAATATCTTGAAAATATTATCGTACATTAACTGGGGAGCCGATACATCAAATATCCTCAACCTCTATAAAACTATCATAAGAAGGATATTAGACTATGGTTCGATTTGTTACAACACCGCAAATAAAACTCTATTGAAAAAACTCGATCCTATTCAAAGCTAGGCCTTAAGACTAGCCCGAACCACTCCTAATATTGGCTAGTCTGAAAGTAGCTGCTAGTGAACAGTCATTAAATTTACAACCAAAAATTACTGGCTCTTCAATGAAACCCGAGTTTAATAAAACAAAAATAATTTTATCTATTCGACCATTTTTAAAACAAGTATGTTACGTCAGGATTTCTATTACAGCAAGCCGCTCAAAAGTATTCCATTCCAGGAAATAATAAGATGCAATGGTTATGACGTTGGACCAATATCCAGTAATTTGAATCACCCTCCATGTAAAATCTAAATACCTAAAAATCGATACATATCTAACAATTTACCCAAAAAACTCCACAAACTCTCACATATTTCAAATTGCTTTCCAAAAATCCATCTCCAAATACTCTCATTTCCACCAAATTTTCACTGACGCATCTAAAACCGCACAAGGACATGCTTCAGCTTACATAAGCGATGAACATAATTTTACTATACGCCTGCCACAAAAATGCCATATTTTCACAGGCGAAACGACAGCCATACTTGAGACAAACAGATTACAGAATGTGCAGAAAAGACCTCAGAAATGACTTCATTATCATCACAGAGTCTCTAAGTGCGATTTATGTACCGAAACAGTACACATATCTCATCCAATTCTCCTATAAATTAAAGAAGTACTTTACCAACTACAAACTGAAGGAAAAAACATCGCATTTATATGGATACCTTCTCACGTGGGCATCAAGGTGAATGAAGAAGTTGATGCTCTAGCCCATAAAGCAGTTTCAGATGAGGATATTATTTTTTCAAAATAAGTGTAATAACCAACACCTGGCAATCAACTTGGAATTGAACAACAACCAAAATCAAAGAACTAGTAATTAGTAAATGAGAGGTTATCCCTACCCACAACAAGGAGAGACCAAATAATCATAAACTGTAACAACTGTGATACGCAACTCACAGTTAAACACTTCTTGATGTAGTGTCCATTATATAATGAAGAAAGATCAAACAACCTAGATAACAACTTTAACTATCCTCAACCGCGATCTACAGAAATAGCTTAATTTTTTAAGGATACTAACATATACTAAAAACTCTGATTTATAATTACTTCATGTCTGACTCTGCTAATAACTAATTATTGTTGATGCAGGGTTATTCTTGTTAAAATAAAAAAGAATGTACATAATACGATATTCTCCGGATTCAAATTAAATTAAGAAAATAGAAACTAAAAATGAGATAAATATTACTAGAAGGCGAATGCATGAAGTGTTTCGTGTAATTTGGCTGGAAAAACTTATGTTTTTCGTAAATGTAATTGGACTACTCGTGTAATAAAAATAACATGTTATTTCAGTTTAATTCAAACTTATTGATCATGTACTTGTTAGTTCATTGAATGGTTCTGATTAGCTTGCGTGATTTTAATATATATGTATATATATATATATATATATATATATATATATATATATATATATATATATATATATATATATATATATATATATATATATATATATATAAATGTATATATCGAACTACCAATTATGCTTGCACAGTTTGAAGAAAATAACTGAGAATAGTTAAAATGTGGTTACCAATACTTTCAAAAGGGAAAAATCCTATGGAGTTACCACAATTATATACCATAACGATCAATGTCTTCCTAGGGTGGTATAAGTAGCCTACTGCGTTACATTGCTTTTGCAAATTCAGTGGCATACACAATTCCTCCAACAGATAGTATAATATACTCGAGTTCTTTTCTAGTAATTTCCATACTTACTCCATACTAATTTTCCTTGATTAATGAATATAAGATATTAAGTCATTTAATATTTAAGTCCTGTTAGAGATGTACTCTTTAGTGAATACTTAATTGAATTAAATTTATCATTGAGATATATATGAGATAACAGTGAGGGGCAACTTTCTCCCCAACAGAGTCTTCGAAATCTGGAATCGGCTTCCCTCTGAGATTGTGTTATCGTAAACGGTGAATTCCTTCAAGAACTCTCTGGATAGATGGTCTGAACTTCATCGTTAATAAATATAAGTAAAGTAAATTTAGTTTCAATTACAGCTCATTTGTTTTGTTACTCAGTTTATATGTTTGTAACATTTCTCGAATTCTTTCTTAGTTTCAATTTTATGTTTATATTTTTGAGTTTATAGGTTAACCTTAACTCTCAACTTTGTAATAATAATAATAATTCTCACCATCTGATATAAAAACAAACTACTGTTGAAGTTATATTAAATTATGAATCAATACAAGTTATTACTTATCGTACTATATCTATACTAAGTAAATACTTTCAATATAAAAAATACAGTGAAAAGTAATATTGAACCTATAAAGAATATTCATAAATTATTTATTATGGAATACTTTGAGCAATTATATTTAAAGGAAATGACCAAGATGACTACAGTACTTGTATATTTTTGGCATCACATACTCATGGCAAAAGTAACTGGCCTGTACATAACTTATACGTGATATAATGAAATTGTCTTGTATTCAAAACTCCTTGGACATTTATGATAAACCACAAAATATAAAAGGGCTAAGTAAAAAATTGGATACAGTAGTTCTTCCTGCTTCTAAAAGATAGTCACAATTAATTTAAATCTTAAATATTTCTTCTAGTTGGTCTTACGTAATATGAATGAATTTATAATGACGTTGGAAGTAATTTGGACCATTCTATTCCTATCTCAATATTGACGACACAAGTTTTCCATTTTCATATCAATTAAGATTACAGTATTTCAATTAGAGTGAAAATTTTTGCAGAACTAAAATGGGTGAGAATAAAAAATGGAATGTCTTGTTAGAAGAGGTCCAGATATGATATTAGAAAAATACACAACTTTTAAAAATTAAAAGATTTCAACCTGAATAGTTCAATTCAGTAGAATATCGAGTGTGAGAATAATTCACAAAATATTTCATTTTTAATGAAATGTATCAGTAAATTCAAATAAATATAATGTGAAATGAATTTTGTGGAATGTTATATTTCAAATATTATGCTTATTTGCAGCAACTGTTTTCAGTATTTTCTTATAAAACACATAGATGCCTAAAATTTTTGTAATCATATAAAAACTGGTTAAAATTTTTACCAGTTTGTATTATGTATTTTGCTATTATCAGGGTATACAATAAACCATGTGTTGAGATATAAAATATATCAAAACCACTTAGCTTAACATTACAAATATAAAAAAATGAATTAAAACTTATGACATAAATACATTCCTTATATATATTACATCGGTATAAACTTGTGTATTTGCCCTTTCCATTTTGTCATGTCGATTAAAGTATAAAATTCGTAGTACTTGTGCTTCAAACTGTACTCATAACATATAAATTGAATTCTCAACAGAAAAATGTAGAATTAAGTTTGGAAGAAATATTCAGCTGACTTTTCATACTTATATTCAAAAGCGAATACTTCAACAGCAAGCCACACCAAAATGCTAGAATCCTTGACTAATGCAAGGAATTTTCCTTTTTCTTTCAACCTGATTTCGAACCTATAAATATATCTCCGTACAAGTTGTCATGAAATTGCATTAGCATATATATAAATATATATATATATATAAATAAATATTAAAAAGTATAAATAGAAAATATAAAAATATGTATACAAATATAAGAATGAAATAGGAGGATAAATGAGATAAATTAGATTAAGACAATATTTTGGGCGTATGTGTTACCCACATTTTTGAAAATTTAATTAGTTACTCCCATTCTTTTTCATCCACGCCTTCCATATCGTCCTGTTCTAGCTTCATGTTTATTTCCAATTTGTTGCTTACCGATTTCTGAATCTGCAATAAAAAAAACCAGATTGATAAATTGAAAAACAAGGAAATAAAATGAATATTTATTTTAATTGAAAGCTATTGGGATCTGACATTCCAGCTGGCGCACTCTGGCGGCCAGATGGATGAAGTTTTTATTTCCAACGTTAACGTATGCGATTGCATGTACAAGTTTCTGATTTCTTACAAATTACGGCGCAAAAGCTGAAAAATGGAAAGTGCAAATTTCGCAAAAGGTTGAATCAGGAAGTCTAGATAGTGCTGTTGCATGAAAAGTTGTAATTTGAAAGCATATACAAATGCGAGTGTTAGCTTTCATCGGTTTCCGAAGCCAAACAAATTATTGTATAAAGAGAAAATCAATTTGTAAAAACGGAAAAGATTGATATATTGCAGGTGTGGAAAATCAATCTGAAGAAGAATCACACAACTCCGAGAATGACGGTGTGTTCTTTGCATTTCACAAAAGAAATACATTCTTTCAGGTAATTACTCATATGATTTTATTAATTTAAATAGTTTTCTTTATTAATGAAAATTCAAAGGAGTTTTGAAGAAAAATTACGTTCCTACATGTAATCTTCCAAAACCTTATGATAAGGAAAGGAATTTGAAAGCATACCGATCATGTTCATAAAGAATTGATCGAGACGTTAAATCTGATACTTTAGTGAATACTCAAGATATCAAAAAATATCATCCATCAAACCAGGCAGGATTTAACCAAGATATTTTCACAGAAAGAGGCCAATTTCAATTTCATAGAGAAAGACTTTTGGCGGATGTCTTAAATGTAGGATTGAAGGTGAATGCTGAAACTAAAACAGACGAAAGCATTTTCAAACAAAAAAAATGTGAGCCTAGTATCAAGAAATTCAAGGATTCTGAAATGTAAGTAAATACTTTAAATCACAAAGGACCGAGTTTTAAATATTCAATTGACAAAAAGCACTAAAGTTGACGATATCAGGCCTTGACTTCTATTCAATTTCCCACATTGTATAATGAATTTGCATCTTTCCAACCTATCACCTCCTCTGTATTTCCTCTGGATTAAGTTTTCATCTTCATATCACTTCACACTTTCACTTGAAACTAACATTGTCATGAAAAACTCAAAAAACTTTCAAATTTCCCATATTCAAAGTTGGTTTTGACGCGCCATGTTTTAACGTTATCACCGTTGACTCTATGTCAGATCACAATATTATATTACAAATATACATCGTGAAGAAAGCTTTTTATTTTTCACTGTGTACTCACCTCATTCTGTTTTTCTTTAATTTGACTAGATAATTCAGGATCCCATCTGTTCACAGGCTTAATAGCCCCAATGAAAGGAGATGAGGCAGATTTATTCAGAGAATTTTTATCAGTGGGCTTGTCTGCAATATTTTGTGATGTTTTCTGCTCAGACACTGTGAAGGTTTAAAACAGAACAATAAGTAGTGATTGGAAATAAACCTTCGATTTTCTATGTATTGATAGGGTACGAAAATCAAATTGATTATTATATTACACGATTAAAATAGAAGATATTGAACACACAAATAAGATTTTGTACTATTTCTCAGTTAACTGTGTAAACAAATCCGAAATATTTGATTGAAATATCGGTAACGATTTATACATTAATATTACAGTTTATATTTGAAATATTCTGATACTTTTCTGAATACTACAGAATTTTTGGAAAATTGATCATTCATTAAGAACAATACATTGTTAAAAAATAATGAAACACTACTGATAACAATTTTCACAAATATCTGAATAATAATGCATGTTTCGAAGTACTACTTCTTAGTAAATAAATAATGGTAAAATTCTACAGATACTTCTATTTATATCCCTAAGTAAAATACTACAAATTCATACAGAGCTACCTGTAATAGCATTGAACAAGTTTACTCAAGTTACTTTAGTTAATTAAGACGTTATAAATATCTATATCTGTAGAATTTCATCATTATTCAGTCATCATATGACGAACACATAGTTCTTCAAAATGAGCATCATTATAATTCAAATAGTTGATAGTAATTTTTTTTCAGCATTACACTATGAATATTAATTTCCACGAAGCATCGGCCTCATCAATTAACAACATTGTTAAATAGGAGCAAGATAAAGAGAACGAAAACGCTGCTCAACTATAGAGCTTATTAATAAAAAAAAATATTTACATGCGTTCATTCCGCTTGGCTGTAGACTGATTCTTTGTGGTAATTTATCTTTACCATCAAACCATTCCTTGGCAGTGATGCATGGTTTCCATGTAACTCTTGTAGGTGGAAACAGATCGTCTTGAAATAGTTCCGTCTACCAAATACAAACAGATAAGCGTCCAACTATACCTAATACTGATATTCAATTTACCTTGATTCTTGGAACAGTGAAAGACAAAGGTTCTATTGTATTATTAGTCAATCTTAGAGCTGATGCAAATTCTACATTGGCTACATCACAAGCATTTTTTGGAAGAAAGGATAGTCCTTGATGTAGAGTGGGACATCGGTGGTGACTCAATGGGCACAAATAGGGAGCTTCTTCTGTAACCTCATATGCATATATTGTTGAGTCACCCTTAAATGAAAACGAAATATAACACCTGATGAAGTTTATGTTCCTTAAAAACAATTTTTCAAAAACAATATTATTTAATAAAGTAAATTGGAAACCAACATTACGGAGATGTTTCAATGTATTTAATGGTCTACTTCCACCAAAACATTTTTTACAGAAATGTATGCATAAAAGATTGAAACTAGCATCAAAAATGTTTCTATTGATACAGACAAAAATGAAAGATGATAGAAAATTATTAGAGAAAAAGATGAAAATATTGAAATTTTTTCAAAAAATTCATGGATACAAAATCGGAACTAGCATCAAAAATGTTACGAGATACACAAAAAGCGTGAATATCACGTTCCGTTAATAAAGTCGCATTTCCCCCCTAAATTCTGTTTGGAAAAAAAATACAAAGTGATTTAATTGGGTTCTTTTATATACACAAATTTTTAATCCCTTAAGTCAATTTGGAGGTACTGAAGAGATGCAAAAAGCTTGAATACCTGCAGAAACGCATGAAATTTCTACATCGAAATTGCAGTTGAGAGAAAAATTCGAAACCTTCAAATACCAAAACCTTGGTAACAACCGAGTTTAACTGAATTTGGAGTGGCTGTAAAGATGCGCAATGCTCTAAAAACCTCAAAAATTGATATTTCAACATACAATTTGCGGCGATAAAAGAAATCAACACACGTAAGAATTCTCAATCTGGATGGGTAGTGGATATGAGCAAATGTTCAAAAGTCAAGAAAAACCCAAAAATCTCTACATAAAAATGCCGGCTATTAAAGAAATAAGTTTATACCACCAAAGGGCACTTTCCTACATACAAATTTTCAATTCTCTAACCTAATTTAGAATATATATATATACATATATATATATATATATATATATATATATATATATAAATATATATATATATATATATATATATATATATATATATAAATATATATATATATATATATATATATATATATACATACATACATATATGTATTATTTTTTCACCTTTATTTGGAGGAAGAGGAAGCAAAGATTTCAAGAACCATATTTTCCAGATATGTTATTCAGAACTGAGTTAGACATTATATGCAACCAGTTTGAAAATTTTTTATTTACAATCGTAGCCAAAATGAATCATTAAATGATTCTGAAACTGCAAGTTTGTTTCTCAATTATCAATGATTTACAGATTATTTATACAATTTTTATTATAAATGATAAGATGTTTCTCTAGAGAAAGGCTTATTCACTTACGTTTATAACTGTATTTGTACACAAAGAATGCCAAAATAAAATCTAATACTAAATTGGATAACTAGTTCTTCATCTGTAATAGCTATAAAGAATTTAACTAAGTCAGGCTTCTACCTATCATACTTATGAAGAATAAAAGCTTTTAATTGTAACAGACTTACCTTTCCCGTCAAAAATAATGTAGAACTATCTTCATCGTAGAAAGGAATGAGAATTGCAGGTGAAACATCACTTACAATGGTATTTAAAGGTTTCTCCAAATCGTTAATTTTGTATACAGAAATCAACCTCTGGGAAACTTTATCGAAGCCTGTTACTGCCAAATAATGTCCGTCTAGCGCCCAAACAATTCTGGCTCCCCTATTACCTTCTGGCCCTTTGCCTTCTCTGAGTGGTGTTTCGGAAATTCTTGGATTATAAACTCTAATTTTACCATCTTTGCTTACAGTACTGCAAAAAGCACCACACGGTGACCAGGCAAAACTGAAGATTTGATCAGTATGACCTGGGAAATAAAAAAATGCGTTTTTATAACCCTCAACATTTTTTTTATTTGAATTAATGAATCAAACATTGCATCTCTAAAATCCAGCAGCCTTGCAATAAAAAAAATCAGTGTGGGATCCAGCGCACTTGAAAATCAAGAAAATAATCCCAAAAGTCTCAAAGCTAAATATGAATTGAAATATTACTACCTGGAATGAGAAGTTTTCACCTTTTAATACAATTTTATCAGTACTATCAGTCAGATCCCAAATTTTAATTGTCATATCGTAAGAACCAGAAGCAATCACATCTTTAGCTGTTGGATGAAATTTAATAAAGTAGATTTTATCAGAGTGAGCGTTGAATTCCAGTTGTGGCTCATTTGTAGGTTCCTTCAAACCACCTTCTTCAAGTTTCCACAGCTTGATGGTCCCATCATCGCACGCTACAGCTAGTCGATAATTGTCAAAGGGGTCCCAACAGAAATCCATTATGTTGCTACCTTGGACCAAGGATGGGATTACTCCATCTGGCAGCTTTCCAGGTTTGTTACAATTCAATATGGATATTCTCCCACCAGGACCACTTAAAGCAACTGCAAGAAACTCTGGATTTGCTGTAATGTTTGAAAGTAGTTTAATATCATACACTAACCAGGAATTCAATAAAATTATATTTATTTTATACCAATAACTCACCATGGAAACCATCACATTCCCCAGGTATTTGCCTGCTTAAATTTCTGAGGTTCTCAATATGATGAGATTTATGAGCAGGAGTCACTTTTAAATGTCTGAATTTTGATACCCGACCTACAAAAATTAAAATATAGCAAACAATTTATTATATATTCCATTGAAATATAGAAAAATAATGTGCAAGCACAAATTACTCAGCTTTATTATTCTAAGAAAAAAACAGCTCATGGAAAAATTTGAGATGTGTGATTTCAAACATCAGTGGAATGCTTGAAAGAAAGCAACGCTTGGTTGAAAATATATATTTCTACTAAATTGCTAAAACCGTATAAGTACGTCACTCTAACACGTAAGTTATAAAAAAATGAACATTGTAAAAACAAATATTTAATATATCACAATCTCAATCAAATTGTTCATAATTCTGTCCGATCATATTAGAAATTTCATAATCGACAAAATAACGTTTGTGTTTGCTACAGTTACTGCTATAATATTTTATATATGGTTCATCAAAGTTAAGCAATCAAAAGTTGAAAGGTGATAAAACTGATTTTTTTGAAAATTACATTTCTGAAAGGAAGCTAGATTTCAAATTTCTTTTATAATGTATTCATTTTTTAAAGTATCATCAGTTAATTTTTTTGCTCGCATTAAATATACAAAAGATTGAATGATGTTGAACATTAAACTTTCTCACCAAAAACTGTAGATGTTCTTTTTGGCACAGGAGCTGTAATAACTTCACTCTTCCTGAATGTTTGAGGGTCATGTGAATGTTGCTTTGTGATTCCCACACTTCTTCTATTATCTTCTCTGGGAGTGTCGCCACCTTCAGCATTGTTAGAATTTTTAAAAGATCCTTTTCGCCTCAATAGTACAGGGGAACTTATAGGTTTATCCTTTGTAGCACTGTCGATAAATGAAAGAGACTTATTTTCGTACATTTTTTTTCGTTCTGCAATGCTTGTCCGTTGTCCCCCACCCCTCTCGAAATTATTAGCGTCGATCGAGTCCAGATTTTCCTCATTTTCGCTCGATTCAAACATTTTTCTTCTTTCTGCAGTTGTAGGTGTTTTAGATGAATAGCCAGAGTCCACACTTGTATCTTTATCATCGAAAGTCTCATTCTCTGATCTGCCAGGTGTTGTGTTATTTTCATTATCTTCATTCTGTACCAGTTTTGGATCTTCATTTACTACTTCAGATTCTAAGCTATTACTTTCAGCAGTGGGGCTCTTGAGATCATGACCGTTGGTCTGATTTTGACCTGGTACTGGTGGAACACAGAAAACTTGATCAAATGATTTTGATTCATTCAACTTCAAAGGAGTGAAAGGTTTTGGTCCCAAACGAGGCTGAAATTCAAGATGTTTAGTGAATAATCAAATAATTCATATGAAGCACATATTTCGATAATACAAAATTTATTTTTTAAATGTGTGAAGATGGGTTATGAAAACAAATATGTATTTCGAATAGCATTGATATTTTTGACTGCACATACTACTCAATAATAATCAACTGGAAAATTTTTGGTAATAATACCTGAGGGAATATTTTAATATTAATATTTAAGGTTATTGAAACAATATTATTGTTTAAAAATGATTCAATCATTTAAATATTCACCAACATATATAAAGATCTCAGAATAGCTAGTATATAGATGAAGATTTTATCATAAAACGTAAAGAGAAAACAAAAAAGTACAATAATATACATACACAGAATAACATGCAATTAATTACAAATAATAAAATCTATATGGTTTACATCATTTTTCAGATCATTGTTTCCAACACAATTGAATCTGAAAAACATAATGCAAAATCTACATGAACAAATTACATCGGATATAGCTCCACTCAAAAATCATTAAGCTAAAACACGGCAGTTTTCAAAAACACTTTTAACTACCAAAAATAAAATATAAAATATAGACAGTCACTATGTTTAACATAAAAAAAAATAACATAACGATTGATGTACTGAAAGAAACAATATAAAAATGATCTCGCAATAACCTTATATCCTCCAGAAATCGGCGCTATAGGGCACACTGAAGTCACAACAGGAACGCAACTATTAGTTCTAGGTCTTGCAACAGGTTTTGGAATATACCCCTCTTCACTAATTTCACAAACAGAGCCAGTTCTAGAAACCCTAGGAAGTGGTTTTGGTGGACAAATTTTTTCAAATTCCAAGTTATCTTCATCTTGTTTTTCCTCAGATACACCACTTCTCACTTCTTTCTCAGAATCTGATTTCTCATACTCGTCATCCTCAATACCTTTTTCTCTACTATCCTCTGACCCAAAAGAGTCATTCACATCATAATTATTATCTTTACCTCTAAATACATTTCCTTTGGAGTACATATTGTTCTCCTCGTCATTAACTGATGAACTTAAGGCTAGGTTAATAATGGCACATGGATCAGTGATCTTCGTTCTCGATATTTTTTCTTCACAAATTTTTAATTGGAGTTGAGTTTCATAATGTTCTTTTATTGCTAGGAGAGATCCTCTGTAAACCTACCAGGTGATAATTGTTTAATGTAAATGTTAAGATAAATTACTAATAAACTGTTGCTTAACTAAATGATACCAAATCAGTAAATCTTTCTTTATTCTCTGAATTTTTCAACAAAAAAATGAAGTAAATATATGTGTGGATTGAATGACAATTAAGAGAAAAACGTCAGATTTCAACATTTTTTTCATACTATGCTGATACATTAAAAAAAATTATTCAACCCAAGAATGTCCAATTAACATATAAATTGGATTGTATTACTTACAATGATTGGAGCTTCACCATTTTCACGATCTGCAGGATTCAAGCTAATTTTTGGAACCATCAAATTTTCTCCCTTAAACCACCTTTCTGCATTCATTTCAGTCTTACAACCAACAGTATTTGGATAGAGATCTGCATGAAAGTCCCTGAAATAGTAAATCAAAATGAATGTTATGATATATTTTGACTAAAAAAATGTGTTAATTAATTTCACCAATTCTAATCATTAATTTAACATCTTTTAAACGAGGGGAAATTTAAAATAAATAGAAGTTATTGGTCAGCTTCTTCCCTTCGATATTTCCCAGGGATAAACTTATTTTATTTGTTGTTCGACGTTCCATTATCTAAAAGACAGATATATTTCGTATAATTCCTGTGTAAAGGCTAGCTTGATGAAGTTAGAATTGGCAATCTTGAATCATTTTCATTTCATCTTCAAGAGTGGAATATTAAAAATATCAATATGTTGACTATATACACAGAAGCTTCGGCCGAATCGTTTGTTAACGTGTTGTGAAACAAACAAAAAAAACGCGAAGAAATATAAAATAAATGAAAGTTCTTGGTCAGTCAGCTTCTTCCATTGGATATTTGCAAGTGATCAATTTATTTTATTTGATATTCTCAGTTTGAGGTTCTATAAAAACCATAATTTTTCTCCGTACCGAAGTGAGACCAAACCAGAGTTCAAGTGAAAGCCTCAAATGTGCGCTTGTAACCAGCAACGAATTTTTTTTAATACTTTTGTCCGCTGCCAACGTTTTCCATCTCGAACTTGACTGATTCCTTAATATGCACGGGTATCATACCAGAAATAGGAACGCACTGGCAATGGATTACCATCGGATGAAGAAAACTCAAAGCAGCACAAATTACGTGGCCATTAAATTGTATAACAAGCTGCCAAATACAGTCCGAACCCTCACCACTGCAAGGTTTGCAAAAGATGTGAAGCGCTTCCTGGTTGAAAACTGCTTTTACTCCGTAGACGAATACTTAGATTTTAAATTTTAATTAATGTACATGTATTTTATTTTATTGTTGTACTTATACACTATATGTGACATTCCATGTAGATTTTTTTTATTGATGGCGAAATAAATGAATATCAATATGAAAATATGAATACATATAATAATAATAATTTTATTGCACAAACAAAACAACTCTATCTGTATTTGTACAAAAGGTTTAAAGTTCAATCTTCATTGTTCTACCACTTCAACCTAATTAAAGAGACTTAAAATGACAGTAACATCCTCAATAAATCAAAGCACACAGACCATATATATATATATATATATATATATATATATATATATATATATATATATATATATATATATATATATATATATATATATATATATATATATATATATATATATATATATATATATATATATATATATATATATATATATATATATATATATATATGTATATATATATATATATATATAGGTATATATATATATATATATATATATCCTTAGATATATAATACTTCTGTCTGTGTGTATGTGACTAAACTCCTCTTAAACGGCCGGACCGATTTTGATGAAATTTTTGTTGTGTGTTCCAGTGGATTCGAGAATGGTTCAGATTCACAATTCAGTCCACTGGAAAAGTTTATTTAATTTATTTTTCATTTATAAATTATTGTTGCTCTTGGAGCGTTTTACATTGGATCCGGCAGAAAGCGCCTGAAAATTATAATTACAGACATTTTATAATTGAAACAAATATGCCTTCAAATTTTTTTCAAAGAAAGAAAAATCTTGGAACTGAAAGTTTCGCTACAAAATATGTATATGAGAATATATCAGAACAAAGTAATATAAACACATAACATGAACTGAAATGGCATTTCAATGACGCAAAAATTCATACTTATATTGTTGTTTCTGTCTTTTTTAAAGTCGCATCGTAAAATCGTATTTCTAATTTAAAAAGAAGCTGCAAAGATTCTGTATCTCTGTGATCTTCAGCAGAACGTTTGAGCTGATTGGTTGAAGTAATAGGATCACCATAACTTGGGATAGACTCTGTTGGCAGTTGGTACTGCAACCTCATCGACATCGGAATCTTCGTGTTTTTCAACTGAATTTTAATTTTCCTTTTCCTGAATCTGCATCTTCAATACATAGATTTTCAAATATCACGTAATATTTTCCCGCAAGAAACAGTATAAAATGGCGATAAAACTGGGTTAAATTAAGTGAAAAATGTTTCTCCACTAAAATATGGCTAAATCATACATAATAATATTCATCGCGGCTTAATTATGCACTGATAGAAGAATTTATCAACTACAAATAAATTACATTTATTTGGAAACAATTTATTCATTTATTAAATATGAACTATTCTTCTAACATCACTTGTTAACTATTAATGAATATGTATTTATTAACAGTAAATAAATTTTTTGTTGGAAGGAATATTTTCATATACCGTAGGATGGGAAGATTATTCATAAATAATAATGCTTTTAAAATAAATATACGATGCACTAATAATTTTCACTGAAAAAAAAGATCTGTATGACTTATTACAACAATTATTGTTTTATTATCAATTTTATTTCCTCCACATTTCAATAAAATATTACTAATTTACTTGAACTAATAGAATTTTTTATTGAAGTTATGGCGGAATAAAAAGTGTTAAAGTAGTATTCACACTTGAGATCATACATGAGTTAATTGAATTAGAGTGAATATTTTTTTACAAATTGTAGTAGTTCCTATTTAGGTATTTTATTGTTAAACCTCATTGTGATTCTATGCTACGTCATTAAAAATATTAAATAGAAAAAACTATAAGAAAATGGTTTCTTTGAATAAATCTAATGGAGTCGAGCACAGATTGACTTATTTACATAATAAATAAGCATTTAAAAAAATTACAGATACAAATGTTATTTGACAAATTTTCTAATTTGAAAAAAAAATATTTCATGAGGTGCAGAAGTTATGATATTTGAAATATTAATACAAAACCTGGAAAATATGTATCTAAAAAGAAAGGATTTCAGCAAAAATTATATTTTTTTACCTGTAAGTTTTCCTAGGTACTTGGTAAGTAACTGGAATCACAGATGATGAGGTCAACTGAAGTACACGATTTACTTCCCCTTGCATTACATTGAGAGCTCTTTTTGGTACTAAGCATGCTCCTTTAGTTTGCTCACCAGAGTGCCTGATTCCTTCTACCAAATATGGTTCTTTATCAGTGACTTCCATATAACCAATGGTAGTATCCCCTGCATAACGAAATTTGATCCAAATAATGAATATTGTAGGCAATCATATTATCAACAATATTTAGTTGATGGAATTCATCGTTGCTACATGATAAATTATCATCATGGACAAACAGAAGAATTGATTTTACTATGTTTATTATCACATAATAGTTTTGTGAATTATAGATTGCTATTGCAATTTCTGTCACATTACCATCGGATTAAGTTTAGTTCTAATCTCAATCTGATCGATGAAGATTGTACTACTGAAATTGCAACAGCAGTACATTTTTTTGTGCTAGTTTATGTGAATAAATATCAAGTGTTGTTATTGTTCATCAACAATATTTTCTGAAAATGACATAAGAAAACCTATAAACAAGAAATGTAAATTCTTTGAAATTCCATTTCATCTTTTCATAATGCTCACCTGTCTGGTCAGAATAACAATAGTAATTTATAAAAATCATCAATCATTGCAACACTATTGATTGAAAGAACAATTAAAAAATTAAAAATTAAACTCAACAACAAGCAAGTGAAACTATATTACCTTGTGGATTTATGTAATATGTAACATATTATATAATAAAAAAATATGTAAATGTGTCAGTAATCTACTGAGAAGAAAGTACATCAACAAAAACATTATACTTATTTAAGTTGTAAAGGATCCACAAATATTTTACCTTTTCCAGCCAAAAAAAGCATTCCAGTATCAGCATCATATAAAGGAATCAATATACCAGTAGAACAATCCAATTCAAGTGATTTTTCAATTTGTTCCAAATTTCTCATATCCCTAATAATAATCTGACGTAACCTTTGGGAATCAAATCCTGTAGTAAGAATTCTATTACTTTCACCTAACCAAATAATTCGAGAATCCTTTATACTCTGATGGCTATCTGTAGTCTTCAAACAGGATTTTTCACACCTTGGATCAAATATACGAACCTGTTTATCTTTACATGATGTAGCAAGCAAAGTACCATCTTTCTTCCAACTCACAGATTGAATAACTTCATAGTGATCATCAGAATTTGTGTATGTATCTTTTTGTGATAGTAGATCCCATAATGTGAGATTAGTATATGAAGTACAATGTATAAAACACTCTGCAGTGGGATGAAATCCTACAGTTTCAATCCTACGCTGGGTATTAGAGAAGACGCATTCAGGATTGCTAAGAGGTTCATGTAAACCGTCTTCAGGTATGACCCAAATTTTTATTGTACAATCTTGAGACCCTGTAGCTAGTAACCCATCATGAAAAGGCGAAAAATCAAGATCTGTAACAGTATCCGAATGTGCATGCAGTAAAGGCATCTGTTTGGTCTTACGTCCAGAATCATTCAACGGAAGCACAGCTAGACTAGAACCTGCATGATCCCAGTTGAAGGCCATGAATTTAGCAGAAGCTGCAATGTTATTTCCATAGGTTTGGTAAGATCCTACACATACATCTCTTACATAGTTTTCAGGTTTTGGAACTACAGGTGCAGCATTTTTGTATTTTGAGGCTTTGAATCTCCAAGCCATGACTTCTCTTTTAGTAGAAGAAAAAACCGGTCTACATTAAATTTAACTGTACAAGTTTACACCCAATTTCACTATTTTTGGATAATTAATGTTGAACTGGATGGATTAGCACTTATACTAATGACTCACTAAAGAATAAAGCTTAAACGGCAATTATTAATTCATTTATTCGCATAAATTTACACAAAAATTAGTAATCAACAAACTTGAATTACACTTCAATTCTCCTGTTCCCCACCTATTGCCATTCCCACTTCAATACAAATTACAAAACTTTTCGATCCTTTTGTTTGTAATCATTTTCTGTGAGAATGTATGAAATGAGTCAAACATTTCATAGAATACTTCATTTTCTACCCATGGACTCAATTTAAAGAATATTTCATGCAGAAAATGAATTGTAGTTATATTATAGGCACTGTTGTAATAATTATCGATAAAAACAAAATTCCTAAAGAATTATGACTTTTTTGACAAAAGTATTAATTACAGAAGTCAGAACTTCACGAGATTTACTCGCTAAAGCAAACGAGATGGAGAAGGCCACGCAAGAAAAAGTAGTTTTAGAAGAAGGTTAATAAATAAATAAATAAATAAATATATATATATATATATATATATATATATATATATATATATATATATATATATATATATATATATATATATATATATATATATATATATAATATATATATATATATATATATATATATATATATATATATATATATATATATATATATATATATATATATATATATATATATATATATATATATATATATATATATATATATATATATATATATATATATATATATATATAAATATATTTTGGCGTTCGAAATTAAGATCGTAGCGCCAGAACGGCTAATATCGGTACTAGAGCATGGGCCATTAGCTGTTTGTTTATACTGATTGGTAATGGTATTTACGCTCATTTCATTTTGAGGTTTCGAACGTTTAGCTTCGTGATTTGTGTTTTTTGGACTTAGTATTTTATAGTGGTTCATTGTGTATCGATTGAGGACAATATTATCTCTGTTCAACAGTAGATAACCTACCTACATCAAGTTGAAATTTACACTGAGTTTTTATCATTGAGCATGAAAATCAATAATAAAATAAAGTAGAGGACGAATAGGTTAATTGGTTGAAGGAACTATGTATACCTCATGAAAAGGCTGTATGATAGAATACCTATTTATTTGAAAAATAAAAAAACTTTCAAGAAAACATCTCTGACATGTCTACTTTCATTACGAACTGAAGAACTTTTGAGTATAATGGACAAAACTAAGTACTTACCAGCAAAACTGAAAGAAACAACATGAAATGAAAGAAGAATTAATATGAATACTCTGCTTGAATGGTTTGAACGTAATGAGTTCAATATTATATTTTTTAAATTTTCCTGACGTATAACAGCTCTCCTAAAAGACTTCTGAGAGTCTGGTTTTTTTGATAGAATCTCTGTTTTTCTGATAATATAATTGAATATTTTAGTTTTTACCTAGCTATAGAATCAAGATTTATTTCATATTCTTGATGTTATGATAAACTGTTATTTTGGTTGTGCAAATAAACATCATTTGTTATTATTATTTTAATAGTATCTCTGGTTGTTACATGAAAGAAAGGGTGTATTCGCGGGGCATAAATATATCTAAAAGGGAGGTTGGTTACGCGCTTACTCGCTTTAAGCGCTCACGCTTAAAAGCACAGATTATTGGCGTTCGTGTTGGCCTACTAGCGCTTAGAGACGCCCACGCTTTGAGCATTAAAGTTGAATGTCAGATCTTCTTTTTACGCTTAGGTAGGCCAAAGCCCGATAGTTCACGCAAATACTGTGCTTTAACATTTCCCTACAAATTTATTAATTATCGACAACAAAAGTTAGGTTAGCTTACGATTAGTGTTAAGCGTTTGTGAGCGCGAGTCGACCACAGAGAACGAAGCTTATTAGTGCTTAAAGCGTGTAAGCGCCCAACGCGAATGCACCCAAAATACAATTTTCTAGAATCTCTGGTTGATGACTCAGGTTCAGATTCCGATAAAAGTGGAACATTTTTCGTTGGAATAGCATTGGACTTCAAAAACTCTACGTTTTCGGTTAGCTGAAAATTGCACATCATTAGTTGGTATAATTCTATATGGAAAAATCCACAAACTTACTGCAGGGAAAATAATTATTCTCAGTAAACTGTAAAGAACAATTCTCTTATGTTCAGACATTTTTTTCAATCTTCAAGTTGTGAATCCACACCTTTCTTTTGTCCATAATTTCCTTGTTTCCCAACTTTGTTTGGAATGCAACTTTGAATTGTCCAGCTTTCGGAAAGGTATGTAAGCTATATTCGGGTTTTTTTTTGACCAAGATGAACAATAGGATACACAACAATAGTGATTCATCTCCTCTGAACGTTTGTAAACGATCCAAAATACAATTAAAACTCAAAAAGTTCTCATATAAAATACACGTAAACAGATGTAAACAAAGCAATCTATCGCCCATGTTCTAGTAACATTCGGCACCGGTAGGGAGCGTATCGCTTATTATGTTTATAAAACGTCGTTTAACTAATTTTGTAATCTAAACTTGGTTTATGCGGGATTTAAGACGGCTTGGACACCGTTTACATTTTGGTGCAAGCGAAAATGTCAAATTGAACTCGATTTATCATTAAACTTTGTTTAATAATATACGGTCGCGCTTTAGAAGCACAGATTATTGGCCTTTTTGTTGGCCTACTTATATTTAAGATTTCTATGGTTCACATTATGTGAATTCTATGTTCATTTTACTTACAACTGTCAAAGATAAAAATTTTTTGAATATAAAAGGAATTTGGTTGGCTCGTATATCTGCCCGAGTTGAACTATTTTTTCAACTGTGTCCACATCAGTTACATTCTATCAATTCAAGATGAGAATGACTAACAAAGTAAAATGCAAAGTGTTGTGGTGCAGGATATAAATAAGGTTATTTCATCCTTTGAACTATTTATCAATACCTATGAAAACTTAAAGCAGTTCTTAACATTACGTTCAACTGAAGAGATCAAAAACTCTTTTAAATTAGCAAACTTTATTGAACTGACAGTATCATCTTTCAGGTCAAAAAATACACTTACAAAATTGATAGATGTATTAGATCAACATTTTAAAAACCAAGGTAAACCATATAGTTATGATTCAGAATTTTTCAGTGCTGCATGTGATAATTTACTGAAAATGTTTTTCAAGTATAAATCAATGGATGTAAACATAATAGATATATCTGTGCGAATATACACAACGCTATTACCAAAGGAGAGATTTCAGAAATTATTATGTGATTTATTAGTGAAGTCTGCTTCATATGAAGCTATTATGGACTTTGTTTTAGTGAATGAGTATCCACGTTCAAGAAATTTAGATTATAAGCTTGTGTTAAATGATTGGAAAAGACAATTCGATATGGGAAAGTGTAGAGAATTATCTTCAACTATAAATAAAATGTTGAAGTTTTCAAAGGTTGAAAAATCTTTGCATATTATTATTGGAATATTAGCTTTAGAAAATGTGAAAGTAGAAAACTCAGTTCAAAGTTTGGTGTTAGAACTTCTTCTGGAAAAAATGTATGATAGAAGCATTTTAGGCAAGAAATTTTGGTTAACTTTATTCAATGTCGACAAAAGTGATATATTAAAAATTTGTAATTTCTCTGACAAGTTTTTAGAATCAATTTGTAATTTTTTTATTTATATAGGCAGTATGATGGAATTAAAATTTTCAAATGGACTTTATCAATGGATAAGTAATCCAAATATATCAATTTGCCCTGAGATAACTTATAATGATCTTTTATCTTTTATAAAATATTTAACAAGAGAGGAATTTGATAAAAAGGATTTTATAATTGATAAAATTCAGGAAGCACACATTAGTACAGGATCCTTTTTATGGACGAATGTAAAGGATGATTTACAACTGTGAAAATATTAAGCATTTTTGTAATTTAGGTATACAGTATAAATATTATTTCACTTGTTTTGTTTTAGTGTCATAGATACCTTCAATTCATTTGTTTAATTTCTGCTACTTACAGTAAGGAAAAAAAAATTATTAAACACTAAAAAACAATTTATACATAAAATTTATTTAAACCTATTTTTCCTACCAGAAACTAATTTCCTCTTATCTTTCCTTCTTCCAAATCAAACATTTGTTATTTGCAGGTAAATCATACTTATGCGCTAAGACAATTCCATGTTTATTTGCTATATTCTCTAAATCTATAATATCTCTTAATCCCCAATCAGGATGTTGACTCCTTATACTTCTGTCAAAATCAATATTTGACTGTGGTTCTATAACTCCTTTATATGCATATGCCCCATAAGTTACAATCAAACCTCCAGGTTTTAACACTTTAGAACCGTTCTTGAACAAACCAACAGAACATTCAATTGGACTAACATGAATCATATTTACACAAATAATGTAATCAAAATATTCATTCAAATGCCAGTCTTTCAGACTCTCTACAGA
Source organism: Cynegetis impunctata (assembly GCA_030704885.1). Taxonomy (NCBI): domain Eukaryota; kingdom Metazoa; phylum Arthropoda; class Insecta; order Coleoptera; family Coccinellidae; genus Cynegetis; species Cynegetis impunctata. The sequence continues at coordinate 155,518 of JARQZK010002178.1, read as the reverse complement.
TGTATCTATTCTTATTGGATATCTGACGTTTTTAGTTGGTGTATCATTGGCATAAGCTTTAATACTTTCAAATAGATATTCTTCTGTTTCTGAGGGCTGGAATTCCAAATTTGGAAAATTTGTGGCAAAGAACGATACATGTTGACCAGTACCAGAAGCTAATTCCAGAACTGTGCCCTTTAAATTATCATCGAAATGCTTTTTGAGTACCTCTAAAATTGGAGTTTTATTTCTGTTGGCAGCTGGATAGTTTATTTTAGCAGAACTAAAAACATATTAATTATAGTGTTTGTTATAAATATCCAACTAAAAAAGAATTTAAAGGAAAAAGAAGCACATACCTCATTTTACTCATGCAACTCCTTATTTCATGAAAGGTGTCCTTTTCTAGATATTGTGAAATTATTGATATTCCTTCAATAACTTTTTTGAATGATTTCATTTTAACATAGAATAGAAAAACAGAAGATTATTGAAGTGAGCTAGATACTTTCGTTTCTGTGGTAAGCGATAAAGGGTGCATTCGCGTTGGGCGCTTACACGCTTTAAGCGCTTATAAGCTTCGTTCTCTGTGGTCGACTCGCGCTCACAACCGCTTAACACTAAGGGCCGGTTTATCAATGCAGGGTTAGGTAGAGTTATCCCTGAGGTAGTGACTAACTGTGAGATAAATGACATAAAAGTGTTTATTGAGCTCAAGGTAACGGTTAACTTAGAGGCAAAGTGGTAGTTATATTATCTCCCACCCGAAAGTACGAGTTTTTATATTTACCTCAGAGGTTAGATTTGACACACGCGTATAACTTGAAATTCAAAACCACTTTTAATTAAACTTCTCGGGTATATAACCTCAAAAGTAATAGTTCGTAAGATTGTGTTAACTAAAGAAATAGAGTATGTTTTGAATAAAAATGGAAGCATTTGATGATTTATATGACGACGATGAAGACTTGTTAGAATTTCTAGAATATGAACGGAGACCATACACTTTAAAGCCAAGAACAAATCCATTTTAAGAATTAGATGAGGTGGATTTTTTTATGAGATTCAGGTTAATAAAGCACACTGTTCTGTTTTTGTTGGGCTTAATTGAAGAGCAAATTGAGAGCCTTACGGACAGGAATCATTCAGTGACCCCTATAAATAAACTATTACTAACATGAAGGTTTTTACTGGGAGCTTTTTGATTGCACTAGCAGATTTTATGTGTGCATCAAAAAATAGCTTTCTCATGAGAGGTAAAATTGGTAGAACGTAATTTTGCACTTTTCTCCATTATTCTCACAAAATATAAAATTATCAAAATCTCTCACTACTGGGCTAACTAGCTTGGCTTGGTTTGAAATTTTAAATGGTCAGGTTATATTATTTCCCTCCAACTTATTCTGATCATTTGTTGATTGGTTAAACTATCATACCTACTATCATTTTCGACCAATCATAATTAAGTACCAACCGGCATCGTTGTCAACAGCTGTCTGGGATATTATATCCTAGAGGTAACTACCTCGCAGATAAATTGACGATGATAAACGATCAAAGCTTTGCCACCAACTTTGCCCCGAAGGTAGATTTATCCGCAGGGTAGGTACCTCCCAGATTTAACCCTGCATTGATAAACCGGCCCTAAGCGTAAGCTAACCCAACTTTGGTTGTCGATAATTAATAAATTTGTAGGGAAATGTTAAAGCACAGTATTTGCATGAACTATCGGGCTTTTGCCTACTTAAGCGTAAAAAGAAGATCTGACATTCATCTTTAATGCTCAAAGCCAAAGCGTGAGCGTCTCTAAGCGCTAGTAGGCCAACACGAACGCCAATAATCTGTGCTTCTAAGCGTGAGCGTTTAAAGCGTGTAAGCGCCCAACGCGAATACACCCTTTATTGAATCTTCTGTGAAATCAGACACTTGACAGTCTTGACACTTTTTGGGAAATGTCAAAGCACGGTATATTGTATATACCGTGAACTATCATACTTTTTGCCTACCAAAGCTTGAAAAGATTACATTATTCTCTGGTTGTCTGCTTATAAATATACAACCAGATTAATATTCTCTCTCTTTACTTAGCCACTTCTTCGCGCTTATTCAGTTTATAGTTCAACATAGAACATAGTAATAAATAGTTCTCTAATTTCCAAGTTGTGTTGTGTTTCTATTCCCATTTACAAGTCCTACACACTGTACTAAATTCAAAATTATTCATTATGCATTCGCGTTGACGCTTCGCTTACACGCATTAAGCGCTCATAAGCTTTGTTTTATGTTGTCGAATCGCGCTTACAAACGCTTAACAGTAAGCGCATAGATATTAGTGAAATTTCTATGAGTAAGCGTAAGCTAACCTAACTTTTGTTGACGATATATATTTGTAGGGAAATGTCAAAGCACGGTATTTGCGTGAACTATCGTGCTTTTGCCTACCCTACCTAACCGCAAAAAGAAGATCTGACATTCGCCATGTTGAAATAACTAATGTTCGAACAAAAGGTCGTGTTGGTTCGAAGCCAAAGCGTCATAAGCGTGAGCGTCTCTAAGCGCTAGTAGGCCAACACAAACGTCAATAATCTGTGCTTCTAAGCGTGAGCGCTTAAAGTGTGTAAGCGCCCAACGCGAATGCACCCCTCTGGTTTCATGGTGATGATAATGATTTTTACATAATTCGAGGATTGTACCGTCACAACGTCACAATTACCTGTCAATTTCATATTTTGACTGACACTGGAAATATGATGAATTTTTAATAGAATCTGTTTTCCTGGTTATATAATTGAATATGTCAGTTTTTACTTAGCTATAGAGTCAAGTTTTATTTCATATTCTTGATGTTATGATAAACTGTTATTTTGGTTGTGCGAATAAACATTATTTATTATTATTATTTTAATAGTATCTCTGGTTGTTACATGAAAGACAATAATTATCTAGAATCTTTGGATGATGGCCTAGGTTCAGATTCGGATAACAGTGGAAGTTTTTTCGTGGGAACAGCATTGGACTTCGAAACCCCTACGTTTTCGGTTTGCTGAAAATTGCTCATCATCAGTTGGTATAATTCTATATGGATAAATCCACAAACTCACTGCAGGGAAAATAATTATTATGAGTAAACTGTAAAGAACAACTCTCTTATGTTCATACACTTTTTTTCAATCTTCAAGTTATGAATCCACAACTTTCTTCTGTCCATCATTTCCTGGTTTCCCAACTTTGTTTGGAATACAACATTGAATTGTCCAGCTTTCGGAAAGGTATGTAAGCTATATTCGGTTTTTTTTTTGCCCAAGATGATACACAACAATAGTGATTAATCTCTTCTGAACGTTTGTAACGCCCGAACAAAATTAAACATAATTAAAACTCAACAACTTCTCATATAAAATACACGTAAACAGATGTAAACAAAGCAATCTATGGCCCATGCGTTAGTAACATTATACACCGATAGGGGGCGTATAGCTTATCTACGTTCGCCAATAGACATGTGCAGGTTTTTGAACCTGCGCAGGCGACCGGAGCAACATCGAAAATCAATTTTTTTTACGGTGTAACTGTGCGTATATACTCCGGTCGCCTGCGCAGATCGCGTTAGTTTTTTTCTAGTGTCTAAATAAACGCTAGGCCAAGCGCCAGAGCAAAAAACACTGTTCGTAATGCAATATTCTACAGAATTGATTTGAACATTGGAACATGTGCAGGGGTATCCCCTGAACATAAATTCACGTTGGCGTCATGCAGAGTACTTCTACCCTCCATAATGCGGAGGTAGTCGCGTCAGCCGCCATATTGGAAAACACGTTTTATCAAATATCTCGTGAACCGTGCATCGTACGACAAAAATAGTTGAAACCATTTTCGCAGATAATAACATTCTCTAAAACTTTTACCCATAACTTTTTTCTGTACAATACATATATTTTTATTTATATCAAATTCAAATTGTTTATTTCCATAGACATAAAAATACATGTATTGAAATTGTCAATAATAGTAAAAGTAATTTAAAAGTAAAAGTAAGAAACACAAGTATACTAACATATAAACATAAAAAAACAGAAACTACATACTATATAATACTAATCTTACATAATTATAAAAAAATCTTAAAAAGTACAACCAAAAAACTCAGCAAGAGAATAAAATAGATTCACAGCCAGCACATTTTTAGTTTTATCTTAAAAAGTTTGATATTTTGGATATCCCTTAAGTTGGAGGGCAAATGGTTAAAAAATTTTAAAGATGTTATACCTGGCCCTTCTTGGACTTGAGTTAACCTAGCTGCTGGTATGTAAAGGTTGTCTGTTGCTCTTGTTGACTATTTATTTATATCACCGCACCTTTCAAGTTGATCCAAACTCTTAAAACATAGCAGGCACAGTGCAATATATAGAGATTCACAACCGTTAGAATTCTTTCAGAGCTAAAAATATTACGGCAAGATTCTCTAAAAGACAACGAAAACATTGTTCTGAGAATTCTTTTTTGGCACACAAAAACTGCACTTATATTACTGGAGTTTCCCCAAGCCAATAATCCGTATGTTAATAATGACTGGATTGAGCAATAAAAAAACATATTTAATGTTTCCTTGTCAACATATTGCCTAAGTTGTAATATGGCAAAATTTCTACTACTTAGTTTAGAGTGCTGATCAATTGTAATTCCCAAGAAGTTGGTAGAATCTTTTTGTATAAGACTTGTTTGTTTATCCTTGAGTAGTAGGCTAAAATCTTGCACAATTCTAACCGGTGTAAAAACTAGAAAGTTGGTTTTTGTACTATTAAGAGAAAGACCATTCCCATTACACCTATATCCCTCACACATTGATTTGCCTGTGAACACAGTGATACATAATCATGCTCACCTATAATAGCAGAGGTATCATCAGCAAAAAGTGTTATATAGTTTCTGTTTGTAATCAGTGGTAGATCATTTATAAACACTAAAAAAAGAATAGGCCCAAGAACACTACCCTGTGGTACTCCCACCCTTATAGACGTCCAGTCTGAAAAAGTAATACCAGCGCTGCCAGTTATTTTCACTGCCTGGGACCTTCCAGCTAAATAACTCTTTATCCATTTATAGGCCAAACCACGAATTCCATAGTGAGCAAGTTTTTCTAAAAGAATATTATGATTTATCGTATCGAAAGCTTTTGAAAAGTCAAAAAATATGCCTAGTGGTTTCAATTTTTTATTAAAGCTATCGAGAATATGTAGATAAAAAGAAATTATAGCATCTTCAGTTGACCGATTCATTCTAAATCCAAATTGTCTATCAGTTAAGATTTTATTACGTTCTAGAAAACTAATCAGTCTTTTTTGGAATGACCTCTCGAATATCTTTGAAAAAACTGACAATAAGGTAATTGGTCTATAGTTTTCAATAAGACATGAGTTCCCTTTTTTGTGTATTGGAACCACAATGGCTTTTTTCTATTTGAACTTTTTTTTAATTTGTTCATTGTTGAGTTTATAGTTAACGGTTGATGATACATGAAAAATGGTAATAACCAAATTTGTAGAACATAAAATTTACTATAAATTTTATCTGAAACTCTTTTCCGTGAAATGTATACTTTAAGATCTATAACGCTGTAAATGCCGAGACGACGCAGAATAGCCACGAGATTATAATGCTGTATATTGACACAGGGGTCGCCACTCGGCTTCATCGCATTGAAATTTTTGTATCTGCGTCCGTTCTGTGTTATGTACTACAGCTTGGAGTGAAAACATTTCGTATGATAATTTACGAGGTACAAGTTTTATCAAGCTATAGCTCTTAAAGTAGACATTTCCCAAAAAAAGTTTCAGATAAAATTTATAGTAAATTTTATGCTCTACAAATTTGGTTATCACCATTTTTCAAGTATAATCAACTGTTAACTATATATTTAGCAATAAACAAATTAAAAAAGTTTAGAGCGCTATAAATAAAAATGTACGGTGTACAGAAAAAAAGCTATAAATAAAAGTTGTAGAGAATGTCTACGAAAATGACCTCTACTATTTTTTTCGTACGTTACTCGGTTCACGGGATATTTGATAAAACGAGCTTTCCATGGTGGCGGCTAACGCGACCACCCCCGCATGACGCCAAAGTGCATTTTTATTCAGAGGACTCCCCTGAACATATTCCAACAGTCAAATCAATTCTGTAGAATATGGCGTATATGGCGAGCATAAGACAATGGATCTTCAATTTATAATGGCATTTACTTTGGGCGTCAGTACCAGCTTCTTTATCAATTATTGTGCCTTTGGAATTATAAAAAATTTTGCTCAAAGTTCAAATCTTCTGCCTATGTCTTAAGACATATTTAAAATCGATATTTTGTAGATATTGTTGATAAATATAAGTTTCTGTCATTATACTGATACTTTCATGAAGAAGAATATCAAACTAGAAGTAACACAGTGCTTTATTTATACAATAAAAAAAGAAATCAATTTCACCGACTTCATAAAAGATATATACTGACCTCACATTGCACTAAAATAGTGATTGAAATTTAAACAGTAGCTTCAACTAAAATATAAGTTTTGAAAATTTTCAGTTTATTTTCAGTCTTTCCCAATTATTCAGTTCCCAGTTACCTAAAATGAAAACTAAATATCCAGTATATTTCATTCTAGGTAGAGAAAAATATACATCCGCTCTTATTATACATGTGCTTAAGTTATCTAGAAATATATTTGTATACAGTAAAATATGAGAACATAATGAAGGACAACCCAAATTAATGAGTGCAAAAATAAAATTTAATGTTTGTAAGTGCATGCAAAAATACAAATACTTGAGAAAATGTGTGTAGATTCAGAATCAAACTTATAAAAGGATACATTACTAATTTTTGTTTTTCTAATAAATCAATGAGTCATACAATATTGATTCAAGGGTCATTTGATCTGAAATTGAAGTACAATCTTCAACGGTCTCATTTAGGAATATTCTAACTTTTATGCAATATGAGAAAAACTGAAAATTCATGTGTCCTTCATAATCATTAACATCGCAACTTAAAGCGAATAATTTTTCTGAAACGTGATATACAGTTTTACAATTCAATATTGAAACAATAACAAAGTTTCAGCGTTATTCAAAAACATTAAAAAAAAATGTAACACAACTTTGTTTCGATACATAAGCGCCTTATAACTCTAGATATTCTAGCTGCAATTACTTACCAATACCTACACAGTCAAAAACCACAATAGTTTCATAGAATTCTGGAAAATTATATTCCAGGAAATTGATTCACAGATAACCATTTTAATATCAAGATCTATTTTAATCACGAATTATAAAATTAAAAGTCACTTGAAATGCTGGTGGTAATTCCAAGATATACCAGTTCAAATGATTTAAAATATGACATGAAAGGATTTTCCGCCAAATACTACAAAAATATCACAATGAAAATTTCGACTGAATTTGCAAAATAATGACCGTTCAATTTCTTCACAAGTTCAACAAGTCAAAACAAATATTCAACAAATGGGCCTTGGAGAATGTAAACCGATAGTCTGATAGTCGAATTCAGGATCATGGCTTGTTCCCATGGGGCCCCAATCATGCAAAGTAGGCGAATTGGCTAAACGATGAGTAAGCCGATGGGCTATAGAGAAACCACCGCTTCCCTCCAATTGAGTTAAAACTATGATGACCTAAAAATTAGAAACTGTTTTAGATATTACAAAATTATTTTCGCGAACAAATATTTTTCGCAACATTATTAATTCTACTCTGTTGTATTTTGTTGTCCTTTTGAAATACTGAAGACCATATACAGGTGTACGCAAAATACGTCAATACGTGTACGTTTGACAACACGGTCGATCTAAGCCGGCTGAGTTATATCCAAAATTTATTCGTTTAGCTGCTTGAGGGCGTCAAAATCTTTTTGAAAATATTGGTTTTTCCTAAATTACGTGAAAACCTGCTAACTGATTTTTGGTGTATAGTCCAGTATATATATAAAATTACGTTTCCTAGTAGTATAATCACTTGCTGTAAATGAGTGTGACAAAACCGCATGATGAGCGGCTTTGACAGAAAAAATTATTTACAATTACCTGTATACATGAATTTTATTATTAACAGTACTTTGTAATAAAACAAAGTTGAAAGTATGTATTAAAATTATTGTAAGAATTTGAATAAAACGAAAACATCACTACAGCAAATGTGCAAAATGACCACCATTTTACTGAATACTTATTAACACTGATATTTTACCCTATTTAATGTTTTTAACGTCCTCTACCGGCTAAACGAGACAATTTTGGATGTAACTTAGTCGGTTTAGATCGACCTATTTTGACGTCAGGAGCCTGTCGACAAACATTGTACACGTATTTTCCGGACACCCTGTATATTATATACATATAAACAATTACATATATATGTATATATATATATATATATATATATATATATATATATATATATATATATATATATATATATATATATATATATATATATATATATATATATATATATATATATATATATATATATATAAGTGTGTGTGTGTGTAATAAAACTACAATCATTTATTTTCGTTTTCAGCAAAACGTTTCTTAGTGCGGTATGTATTACTACTTCGAAATTTACAAATGCGTCCAGCGGTTCTAAAACTATATCGAAAATCATTCAATATAGGATATTTTCTATCTGTTGGTCGGTCACAAAATATATGGTACTTTAATATTATTATTATACATAGCAATTACAATTTATATCTCCATTTGTATTAGATATTCAGGTAAATTGGTAGATTCCAAAATCCTAACATAAACGTTACCCTCGGTCGAAATTAACCCATAGCGAGACCCTTTGCTTTAAGCATGTAGAAGATTACGCCCCCGTCAACAACTTCGTCATTTTCAAGGGAATTATTACAATCAATAATGTACCTTTTGGAATTCGTGGCTTCCCTCTCATCTATTAGTTCTACAATGGGATTACAGTCTAATTGACTATTCAAAATTTGGAGTTTTGTTTCCCAGCTTATTAATTGCCAATCTTTCCAACAGATTTATTTTTGAGCTGAGTGAGACGAAGAATGAGTCGAGCTAAACCTTCTAATACTAGACACGCGAATTTTGTTTGTAACCCTCCTCCTCCTAAACAGCTTGACAGATTGAAATAGTTTTTTACACAACGATAGACAATATTGATGGGAACGACATAAGCTATATGCACGTGGTGCATACAAGATTTTATTTCTCACGAAAAAATTATTTTATTATAATGAAAAAGCGATTTTAAAATCGGTTCATTGCTCCTATCCATTTTCCTTCTCGTAGTAGGCATGTCATTTGTTGATATTTTGACGTTTGTGAATATTTTTGTCATCATATTTAGTGAATGTCATTGCTGCTTTCTTTGTGTAGTCTTATAGAAATAATGGAAATGAAAATGAATTTACCCAAGAATATCATAGAAAATGCAGCCAAAGCCGCGAATAATTCATTGCCGGAGAAATCCAGAGTCGTATACGACAAGGATTATGAAGTGTTTAATCAATGAAAGTTGATTCATTTCTCATCATAAAATTAGCGGGTGTTATGATCCATAACGCCCGCAAATGGCCTAGGAGGGCATAATGAGTGTCTTTAAAGCAACCGTATCCAAGGTTAAATAAACATATATTCTGTATTCTGTATTTTTGGGAGTGCAGTCGAGACCACAGCACTTAGGCCCCATTGGGCCCTTTGTGCATCCTCCCCGGGAACATCACCAGCCTAGGCTCCCAACCATCCCAGTCGTTTGAAAAAAGAGGGTGATTGCACCTAGGGGGATTTCCCTCAAGGTGGCTAAAATTGGCCACCGTTCACCCAGAATGGATTCTCGGAGTGACAAGACAGCGGGGCATTCACAGAGGACATGTTGTACTGTCTCGTCTTCCTGTTCACAGCCTCTGCAGAGAGGTGTGTCGCTTAATCCCATATTAAATAAGGGCTTCCGAAGTTGGCAGTGTCCCGTTAAAATTCCCACGACATTGCGTAGTTTTCCTCCGGGCATCGACAGGTAAGTCATTGCTGCATCTTTATTGGGATAATTTAAAAGTTCCCTGGCAAGTCTGCAGGTGGTTGTTTCATCCCATAGGATTTTGATGGGTGTTCTCCTTCATCATTTGTGACTTTGCTGTCAGCGGTAGTAGGCTGGAAGGGCCAGGACCGAATATGTTCAGGCCGGCTGCTTTTCTAGCCAATTCGTCAGCTTTTTTGTTGCCATTGCATCTCGAGTGGCCTTTAACCCAGCACACCATAATTTGGTTTGTATGGGCTGCACCCGCAAGTGCTTGATGGCATTCCCATAGTGACTGTGAAGTTATTTTATGATTCTTCAGGGCCAGTAACGATTGTCTACTATCTGTGTAGATTTTAATGGTTTTGTTCGTTATGTTCCTACGAGCAATCTCGTTCGCGGCTATGGTTATGCCCGTTAGCTCTGTCTGAACTATGTTGGCACATTTGTCCATGGTCCACTTAAGTTGAAATCGCAGGTGTCTCGAATATATTCCACAGCCTAACATATAATATACAAGTGAAATATAAAAAACTAATTGTACCAAGCCAGTAGGCTCGCAGACCTAGTTGCAATGGTGAGCCTTAATAACCAGCTAATTATTTAATGTGCTGAAATATGTTTTTTTCTGGGAAAAAAATCACCGGGCTTCGCCTAGGAGTTCGATTTCGAAATCATAAATTCTGGTTGCACGTGGACTGTTTTAATCTTGTATATGTTTTTTTCTGTGATTAGCACCTTTAGCACACGCGTATAAGATTTCTACATTGTCTATAGATATTTGATTGTGCTAATATTATATTCGAAAATTGTTGATTTGTGATTTGAGGTAATATGTTCTTTAAAGTGGAATCGAAAAGTGGTTTGTTATAACGAGTACATATACAGAAAATGGTGTATTGAGAATTATCCTCAGATTGATTTGAAAAAACAAGTTCTGTAGTATTTCCAAAAGACATTTAAACATAATGGGCAATTGATTAACTTAAAATCTACGTCTTATAGTAGGTTAGAGTCACCTGGAAAGACAACTTTGAACATCTAGAGGACAGATTAGATTAAGCACTCTAGTCTTTATCTCAAAAGCAAAGAGAAGCAGGTTATTAGTGTGTCATTATTTTATTTATTTATTTATTCAGAATAAGCTACAAACAGATAAAGATAATCTGACTTAAAATAGCTATTTTTGAGTATTTATATTATTTGACATGATATGATATTATTAAATATATTGTAACAATATAAAATATTTAATTACAAACTCAAATAAAGTTTTAACATTCTAACAAATTTCTTATAGTTTTTTTCTGAAGAAATATAATCTGGTAATTTGTTGTATTCTACTATACTGGCATAGACTGGAGCATGTTTTGACTTTTCACAAGTGGCTCTAACGCTTACATAACCGGTTGCATTCCTTAAGCTTCTTCCATGGAGATTATATTTAGTCTGGAGTGATATTTTCGTTTTCAACATATTGTGTTTGATTTTATGTAATAGTTTGCAAAGTTCGAGTTGTTTTATCTGTCTAATCGTCCCAAAAGAAAGTTTTTTATATAGTTGTATTGTGCTTGTGTAATAAGGGAGGTTATATATTGCTTTTAGGGCTTTGTTCTGGAGTTGCTGGATACGGTTTAAGTTATTTTGAGATCCATTTGCCCAGACTGGCATTAGATATGTTAGAACAGATAATATCAGAGATGAATAAACTGACTTTTTATATGATTCTGTCATATAGCTTGATACTTTTCTCAATGCACCCACCAACCCGGTCAATTTCTTTATAATGAGATCAACATGATCATTCCAGTTTAGCCTTTCATCAATTTTTAGCCCTAAGTAAGTGTATGACGGAACTTTTGAAAATTTGAAAATCATATAAACTGTTTTGTTTTCATTAATTATTAGTTTGTTGTCGGAGAGCAAGGATAAAAACTTTTCCATATCCTTTTTAATTTTTTTTTGTAATAAATTTTCATCTGTAGCGCTGTAAACTGGTACGGTGTCGTCCGCGAACATCCAGTATAATCCACTTAGTTTTAATTTGGCGATGCTTTCAATGTATATTAAATATAATAGCGGACCTAGCACCGTCCCCTGTGGAACTCCAGTTTTTGTTGTTCTATGTCTACTTTTTACTTCTTTCAATTGGACATATTGCCGTCTACCAGTTAAAAAAGTGCTAATTAGTTTCAGAGCTTTACCTTGAATTCCCATTTTTTTTGAGTTTATTTATCAATATTTTAATATGAATAGTGTCGAATGCTTTATGTAGGTCAATGAAGATTGCAAGTACAGATTCTTTTTTATTTAGCTTATTGGTAATAAACTCAATTAGGTCTACAGTTGCGCCTAATGTGGAGCTATTCTTTTGGAAGCCATACTGCTCTTTAGATATATCAAGGAATCCAATTAACCGAATTTTTATGATATTTTCTAATATTTTTGAAAATATGGAAGTAATAGCTATTGGCCTATAATTTGTGGGGTTTGATTTTGCTCCTTTTTTATGGATAGGAATGATTTTTGAAATTTTACACAGATCAGGAAATACACCCGATACGATGCATTTATTTATGAGGTATAGCAGAGTACTTTTTATTGTTGGATAGATCTTTAGAATATCATCTGTTGTTAATCCATCAGGTCCAGGTGCTGTGTTTTTCTTTAAAGACTAAAATTTTTTCTAGTTCTTCCGTGGTTTTTTTTGAAAAATAGACATCTATCAGAAATTATTTCTTTGGACAGTGAAGTTTTATCATTTTTTTAAATTTTTTTTTGCAATTTTTTAGCTATGTTCGTGAAGTAATTATTTAGTGCATTGCATATTGATGATTGCTTAGTGTAGTTTTTGTTGTTTACGGTTAATTGTTTGATGGAATTGACATTCTCAGTTTTTTTAGCAATAGATCATTAACTATTTTCCACGCTTTTCTGACATCATTACCTGTTTTTTTTTATTTTTTGCTATAGTGTATTTTTTTGTGTTTTCTAATGCACTTGTTAACGTTATTTTTTAGGGAGATGAATTTTATTTTTAAGTTTTCATTATTTGGATAAATCTTCATTTTTTTATATATTCTGTCTCTTTTCTTCATGAGTTTATATACTTGGTTATCATACCACAAATTAAATTCATCTTGATGTATTTTTTATAGGTTATTGAATATTTTTTTGCTTCAGTTATTAAGTTTATTAAATTATCAATGTTTTGGATTTGTGTTTCTGAAATTGACTCTTTTAATTTATTATTGAAGATTGTATAATTAATTACTGGTATTTTTTTAGTGATAATTTTTTTAGATCTTTTTTCTTTCAGTTCGACTTCAGTTATTAACAATTTGTGATCAGATATACTAGTATCTTTTGTGAGAATTTTACATTTCAGATTAGTAGGTCCTATAACATGGTCGATATTTGTACCCCCATTTCGATGCCTTCGAGTTAATTTACTATTTTTTATTTTCATGTAGTTTTGTTTTATAACTTCTTGGTAATTGTGGCTTTTGTTAGTTTCAATAGATATATCCAAATTAAAATCTTCCAAAATAATACTATTTGGATGTTGCTCTAAAATTTCATTGAAAGTTTCCAAGAAGACCTCTGTATCATTTTTTGGTGCCCTGTATATTGCCCAAAATTTGTACCGAAATTCCATAACCCATAAGCCAACAATATTACACTGGTTTATTTCTTTGTTTATATTAATTATTTCATAGTTAATGTTATCCCTTATAAATATAGCCACCCCACCACCCCTAGAATTCCTACAGTTATGGATCCCATGATATCCTTCAAGACCATAATATTGTTTTTCAGTATCGTTTAGCCAAGTCTCCGTTAGAAACACTAGATGGGGGCGATTTAGATGTTTCATATAGTAATTTAGGTTATCGATTTTATTATAGTATAACATTTCGCAAATCTTACAATTTTACGTTTATATTCTATTCTTACGTAATTGTAGTTGTAGTTATGTTTATATTAAAATGGAAAATGTTCAACGTAACATAAATTAGCGAAACTTACAGTACATAACTGACTATTTATGACACAATACTTTAGAGTAACAGTTCATTTTATCAAGCATATTTAGATAAGCAAAATAAATTATACAATGAGATTAATTAAATTCAAAACAAGAATGAAACGTCAAAAACCTTCACTCAATTGTGTTAGTTAAAAAATTTTCTTACTTGTCGTGACAATGGTGGTATTGAATCAATGGTTTTCAATGTTCCACGAGTCGAGACGACGTTATAGCTTTCATGGCAGTTGCACTTAATATGAATCCACCGATTTTCATGTCTATTTTCCACCATAACAACCAAACCAGCCCAACCTTTAGTCAGATAAAAGGCGGTCATACCCTCTCTACCCTCGTGACGTTGTCCTTTAGCAATTGTTAAAGATATCAATGTATCGGCAAGGAGAAATTCAGAGGGGGCAGTTTGTTCAGCATATATTGGTTTTGAGCTATGCATCGACAGGACATATCTGAAATAATATAGACTATGAACATAACAATAATATTACTTAATATAATATAATATACTTATAAACTTTATGATGAGATTACTGATCCTAATGAAGGTATTGAATTATTAATTAAACAAATACAGACTAGCATTAAACTTGCATCTGAAAGTAAAAGTGGTACTAAAAATATTACTATGAGAAAACCTTGGATGACATCTGCAATTTTGAAATCTATAAAGTATAAAGAAAGTTTATATAATGAATGGAAAAAAAATAATAACTTGAGTAATAAAGCTAGGTACACTGCTTACAATAAAGTACTACAGAAAACAATTGAAGAGGCGAAAAATTCATTTGAAATAGCAGCAGCAGAATCTTGTTGTAAAGAACCTAAAAGCACCTGGAATTATATAAACAATAAATTAGGAAAAAAGAAAAACAAAATAAAAATAAGCAAAATCGCAGATGGTGAAAATATGATTACTGAGCCAACTAGAATAGCTGATTCTTTTATTGAATTTTTTACTAATATCGGTGAAGAATATGCTAATAACATAGTCTCACTTAGTCATGGGGTATTGTTCAATATAAATGATAGAAACTGTGTCTATAGTATTTTACCCTGTAAGAGTAATTGAAATTTCAAATATTATCACCAGGTTGAGGCATCGAGGGGGAGGAGTTGATGGTATTCATTCAACAATTTATTAGTCCAGTGCTTGAAAAAATCTTTAACTTATGTATAACTAAGGGCATATGGCCAGATGCTCTTAAAAAGGCTGAGATATTACCGATACATAAAAAAGGAAGTAAATTGGAAATAACCAACTATCGTCCAATCTCACTCATCTCTAATCTTGCCAAGATATTTGAGAAGTTGATTCACAACAGATTATATAAATTCTTGATAAAAAACAAGATGATTAGTGAAAAACAATATGGTTTTCTAAAAAATAAAGGTACACTAAATGCACTAGAGAAAGTTTTACAGTCTATATATACTAATTTAGATAATAATAAGAAAATAATAGCTACTTTTATTGATTTGAGCAAAGCATTTGACACAGTGGATCATAAAATCCTATTTAAAAAAATGGAATCGATGGGAATAAGAGGTGTACCTTCACAATTGCTTAAGGACTACCTAACAAATAGGAAACAAAGAGTATTACTAAATGGTACAAAAAGGATAAGTAAAGTAGTTAAGATAGGTGTTCCTCAGGGCTCAGTGCTGGGCCCGCTGCTCTTTTTAATTTATATCAATGACATTTTCAAATATTGTGAACATATTTATGCATATGCGGATGATACTGAAGTACTGAGCTTTGAGGACGAATGGGATGAATCAGTAATATTAATGAATATATACCTAAGTCAACTGAATCTTTGGTTCTGCCAAAATAAATTAACTTTAAATATAACTAAAACCGAATACGTATCTTTTGGATGCTATACAGACAGTGTACCTGAGTTATTAGTAATAAAAATTAATGAAAACCAAATAAACAGGAATACTAATGTTAAATATTTGGGGATAATTGTAGATTTTAATCTAAAATGGGATTTGCATATCCAAAAAATAATAAGCAAAATAAGATACTTTCTATATATTGTTAAAAAATTGCAACATTTACCTCTAAAAATACTTGTCTTAATATATTATGCATATGTTTATACTATAATAAATTATGGATTAATCATATGGGGAGGAGCTTATAAAACTAAGTTAAGACCGTTAGAAAAAATCCAGAAAAAATTCAAAGAAATCCTGAAACTGGATACACTATTAACAATAGAACATTAGTAGATGTATATTATTTCATTATGAAAACTTGAAGATGCAATTTATGAATTCTGTGAGCAAGACCAGATATAAAAAACTGCCTATCCTGTCATATGATTCACCTCTTGCTAAACAAACTTCTTTTTATACTACTATCAAATTTTATAATATGTTATCTAATGGTCTTAAAATAGGAAATCCTAAAAAGAGGAACTTTGTAAATAAATTGAATAAATTTATAGTAGAGAAGGAACTTGTGAGGAACTGAATGAGACAAAAGAAATAAAAGCAAACGACAAGTGTACTTTAATCAAAAATCATAATAAAAAAAAAATTTGGAACAGTTTAGATTGATTAAGTAACTTAGCTTTAGTATAGTTTTTGTTAAGTTAGATATAAGTTACCTGCTCCTGTGCACAGAGGATTCAAGCCTCTCTACAGGTATATTTGCTCTGATGAGTATGTACAAGCAGTTTTCAATACATAAAGCTCCTCCGTGCGAAAATATCGCACACTATTGTTGTAAAATTAAAAATGTTAATATAATGTGGAAATAAGTAAATGTATAAGTTCTTGATGCTCGAAAACATCTTCGCACGCGTCAGCTATATAATATGTTTGATTGAAAATCATTTGAAAAGCTTCATATTAGTTACAATAATTATTCATAGTTCGTATCGTTATTGATAAAATTATTTTTATTACTTTTATATTTTTCGTCAAAAGCAGGAAATAGAAGCTTCAAAATGGTATATTAATTATTATTTTTGGTTGAGTATTTAAAAAGATCTAGACTTTCCAGAAAAAACACCTTTTAGACATAATATATATGATACCTAACAACAACAGAAATAGTTTCTTAAAATAATTAATAATATGAGAGGTGTACCAACACGTTTACTTTCACACAAAAAATAGTGTT
Source organism: Cynegetis impunctata (assembly GCA_030704885.1). Lineage (NCBI taxonomy): Eukaryota > Metazoa > Arthropoda > Insecta > Coleoptera > Coccinellidae > Cynegetis > Cynegetis impunctata. Next base: position 138,293 of record JARQZK010002178.1, on the reverse strand, counting down.
ACCATCCCCATATCAATAAATCTACAAGACACAATCCTACTATAGTAAAAAAAAATGTATACTGACTTATTCAAATTACATTTGAAATGTTGTTTACATAGAGCAATTATTAAATATTTCCAATCTGTAATGTTACCTAGGAAAAGCTTTGTGATCCACCAAACCAGTATTCCAATGATTGAATGCTAGTGGAATAACTATATATTTGCCCAGTTCTAGCATTTTATTGCATCCTACAAAGCCTCGCACCTGTCTCTTGCTATGTTCTAACAAGCCACCTATTGAATCTTCTGCACTTGCCTTGAATACTCCTACACATAAGTCCAGTTGAGATCTTTGAGATTTCTCACTCTTTCTTTGTCCCTCCTAATGAAATTGATACATTTTAACTCTTTATTTCGCTTTTTGTTTGTAATAATAAAATTTATTATAATTACTAATCCTAATAGTCCAAAACTATTCCCATAGTTGAATATTTGAATAGAGACTTTTTCCGTTAAAAATTATATTCATTTTATTTCAAGTGAACAATGAAAAAAACGTGTGAGCAGCGAGAAGTGAATTGCATCGAGATACGACTCGTAAGGAATAAATTATGGTTTGAAAACCCACGTTTCGGTAGCAAACGAAAATAAAAATTAGAAAATAATTTATTCTATTGAAAAAATAAGCTCTAATACCAAACCGAGATCAAAATTAGAAAGTAATTTATTCTATTCAAAAGAAATAAAAAAATCGCGGAGTGCCTGGCTATCAGTAGCGAAGCAGGTCGAGATGCGATTTGAACGGAATAGTCTCCGCGAAAAGCACTGTTGTTGAGGAAAAGGGTTGAAACCCACAAAGGACCGTATTTCAACATGAAGCTGTGGAGCAAATTTTCAAAATCCACGAAAAAAAGAAATAACTACGTAAAATGGTGAAGGTTGTAGAAATCTACCCAAAGTTTGATTGTTTCGTTGTGCCCCAAAAATAATTCCAGATACCGAATTTCAGCTCATTTGGTTAGATTAGGTTAGATGGGAGCCACTGGAGATACCAGAAAAAAAAAATATATATATATATATATATATATATATATATATATATATATATATATATATATACATATATATATATATATATATATATATATATATATATATATATATATATATATATATATATATATATATATATATATATATATACATATATATATATATATATATATATATATATATATATATATATATATATATATATATATATATATATATATATATATATATTGTTGGGATTTTTCGTGGTATAACAGATATTAAATGACTAATAAAGTTGGATTTAATTTGCTCGACGTTTCGGCTCTATTTTTTGAGCCATTTACAAGTATTTCATCAAGAGACTGTAAGATAAAATATAATTTAAAGCTAGTTCACAATACACAGGTTGATATTAAAAACTAGCTTTAAATTATATTTTATCTTACAGACTCTTGATGAAACTATTGTAAAAGGCTCCAAAAATAGAGCCGAAACGTCGAGCAAATTAAATCCATTTTTATTAGTCATTTAATATCTGTTATACCAAATCCCAACAATCTATAATATACAGATACAAAACCAATCCAAATGAATATATATATATATATATATATATATATATATATATATATATATATATATATATATATATATATATATATATATATATATATATTTATTATATATATATATAATAATATATATAATCATATATATATATATATATAATATATTATATATTATTATATATAATTAATTAATTAATTTATTTAATTAATATATATATAATATAATATATATATATTATATATATAATATATATATATATATATTATATAATATCATATATATATATATATATATATATATATATATATATATATATATATATATATATATATATATATATATATATATATATATATATATATGATATATGAATATATCAGACATCAAACAAATTTCATAATTCGCGGTCTAGGTCCAAATTGGTGAAAAAAACTATCCTGCATCTTTTCACTTTCGATACTCTGCAATAGTGTATTATTTTCGGGGAAAATACGACTAAGAAATTTGATAAACAACTTAAGGAAGCTTCCCACCTGAAACAAAGTGAAATCCACCTCCGTTGGTTCTGAAACCGTGAGCAATATGCATGACAAATACTTTTGAACTGCCATTGGAGGTAAAATTCCATTTAATCTTGTTTCCTTCCAACCGGTTCTAATTTTACATATATCAATACAGTCGAAATATTTAAGTACATCTTCAAACGAAATCCAAAAAGTACCATCCTGGGGTCCGTCAGGCATCAGTTGAAGCTGTAGTAATGGTGTCCATAGTTCTGAATTATCTGACCAGTCGCCTTTCCAAACGAAATGCCCTGTGAAATAATAAGACATTTAATTTAATCTGGAAGAGTACTACTAAAATAGTGAGTATTCATTCGGAATGACTACTAACCCCATGGATTTCTCAATCTGAGTAGTCTGTAACCTCTAATATCTACTACGTCTAGTAATGAATAAGCGTGTCTAGGTCTGAGTCCTTTGGTGTAATACTCATTCTCATCTACTTTCATGTTTCCTCCCCCACAAGAAGCACCCATCAGAAAAAAAGCCTGTCTAGAAGATAGCAACCTGAAGATGTAGTAACAACAAATAAATAAAGTCGGTTAAGAACACGAAAATAATACAATTGTGTTTTAACGTATTCTAGCAATGAAAAGGACATGTGAATTATGGCGTTTAGCACTTGATTGAAAATTACTGAATATGGTAAACAATACAATCAATGTTTCGAATTCTTATTAATTAATAGAAAAAAATATGAAGCAATACAAACAGTTCATGGTACATTGTTTAGATGTTGAACGTAGCTGTTGCCTTTTTTGTGAGGAATATAAGTCTACTTAAATGCGTCATATTTTAGAATCATTATAATCTCATTAAACAAGAAATATATTATAAAGATAGATGAATATCTTACTGTGCCCAAATGAGATCAGTATCCAGCTCATCATCAGACTGGAGGGATGAAGCCTGAAGGGGAATGGATTCACAAGGACCTCCTGTAAGAGTAGCAAGGCCCTCTATAGCTCTTCCAGAAACTAGAGCTTCATAACAACCATGTATCTTAGCCACAGCTTTTTCAATCAATGGTACCCACAACTGTTTTCTTTTGGCCTGAAAACGAGTTTGGTTGATTTTATATACTAGAAATTATTAAACTTGAAATTTTTTATATTTCTTGTCATAGTCACCTGAGAATAAAATAAATGCCCTCTTTTATCACAGGGGAAGTAGTCATCAACCAGGACAGTTGTCCATCGTCCATCTTTGCACAGGCGCACTTGATACACCCCTTGGGGAGAAAAATCTCGAGTTATTATAACTGCCCTCACAAGCTCTTCTCTTTCTGCCAGTACAGTTAAGGCACTTAAAAGCCAGCAATTACCCAAAACTCCTGAAAAAATCATATGAAAGGATCGAAAGTAAATTCGAGAGTAAATATAATTACTTTCTTTCAGCATACCTATACATTTATAAAGAATACAAATGCTTTTTCTAATTGGTGTAATGGTTACATCAATAACATATGTTCACACTGAACAGTGATGAACGATCAAAAGTTATAGCATTGCTATATCTAACCTCTAAGTACAGTGCGATTACATTCTTTATACCAAATTTTATACAGCATAATATAGAATACCCCACGATAAATAGTAGGTGATGTATTATTATCATACTATTTCAAAGAATATAAAGTTTTGTTGAAATCATCTGAGAAGAGTTAGAAGCTTATGGCTTTAACGAGAGGTGCTCATTTAAAAAAATAGAAATTGCCTGATAATGGGCAACCTCCTTAGGACGAGTGTTGAAAACATGAGTTGGTATAGTATTTTGAAACATTTTAGTAACAAGTTTTTCAATCAATTGTTATTACATTAAAAAGATCTAATACAAATATATAGAAAGAGAAAGTTGAAATAGACATTAAACATAGTTTGGCCTGTGGAAAATCATATATTCTGAGAAGCACTACAACAATTATTCTTTTTCACTGATATCACTACAACTGTAACTAACAACTAACATATGTAAATGAACTTCATCGATCAGGAGCACAATACCACATGAAGATTTGTTTAATAATCGACTAGCGGATTTCATTTCAACTAATATTGAATATAAAAGTGAAATAAATTCTTCACAATTAGTTAAAGGACATTAAATCTGCATAAACATGAAATGTACTGAATTATATTGCACACTATTTAGTTCTGACATAACAGTTAAAGCTACCATACTAGGAGGTCATCATTTCAGTTATTGAATATAAAAAGTATTTATGATGTTGTTGAAATATGAAAAGCAACCTTCACCAATAGTAACTCCAAATATTCATATTTTTTTGGCATTGAATGAATAAAGCAAAAAAAATTTATGAGATTAATTAGTAGACCACCATATTGTATTAGTTACCTCACAATTATAGAAAGTAATCTGTGAAAAATTGTAATAATCTCTAATCCCTGTTTGCTTTTAAGGTACTGGTAATATTATCTACAACACCAAAGAAACAAAAAACATATTTTTACTGATTTAGTTAAATTTAATTAAAATATTCTATCTGATTATTAAAAACTAGCTTACCTTGTGATATATCCGATATATGAGGTCTTCTGAAAACAGTCCAAGGTAGATCTTTATCAGGACCATCATCAACTGTTATGTCCCTAACTCTTTTCCATTTTACCACGTGTAATTCCTCAGTATCTGAAGGATTGTAATAGAGACTAGAAGGGCCTGGCCGGAACGAATCATCTACAAAGCTTTGCTTTCGGGACCTTAGGAGATTTCAAACATTAAGTCGAACTTCATCATAAATTCCAAATAAGACAATATCGATTCAACAAGCATTAAATTTACACTAACCTACAGTATCGAACGATATAATTCCAATGTTTATCGGCTATTTGCTCATCAGTCAGCCGGAGAGGTTCTTCTGGTTTAGAATCCAGATCTTCACGCATTTTCTGGCACATGTCACAGAGTACTTTTGACTTATTATTTTCGAATGTGCAGTACTGGCAGTGCCAAGGCTTGAACTGAAGAGGAGCAGGTCTAGAGGGTGCTGGAATGGATGCAGAAAATAAACGTAATATTTATAATAAATGGTAAATATGATAATGCGAGTCAGAGATAAATAATCAGGAATCAGTATGTAGAAAGGAATTATTATAAAATGTAATGTGATCAAATATTTATATAAGCTTTCCACTTTTATTATTTTGTAACTGCAGATACTATTTGAATGAAGTAATTTTACTTTAATTTACACACAATATATATATATATATATATATATATATATATATATATATATATATATATATATATATATATATATATATATATTTCAATGGAGAGGTAGTCCTGACTGACTAGTTATATATAAGGTGTGATATTGAGGATGCAACTGGGCTAGATTTAAAGAAAATTCTCAAGTCAAACTGTCAAGCTCTCGGAAATGTTTATTTACTTCTCCAGGACAGTTGTAATTCATAGTATGTTTACTCGAAATAACATCTGTTCTGTAATCACTATTATGGGACGTAAAACGTCTGAAAAGGTGATGTTTAATTCTCTTCCATCTTATCATAGAGCATGTAGGGGGCCGGTTTTCAAAATTTTTTGAATTTCAAGTTATTTATTGTAATTTTTAGCAGGTTTTCACTTATTTCACCTGCTTATTAAAGAGAGACTACAGGAGAGTATACTATACTCTCCTGTAGTCAGTCTTGATAATGAGTTCATAACTCGAAACATGTCGACTATTCGTTACTGCTAAACACAGTATCTAAATATTTTTATATAGTGAAACATAAGCCAAGTGTGTTTTATTTTAAAGTTTATACTTTATTATATATCGATACCCTACTTTGAAAACCTCGTAAGTTCAATTTTTGCCGGAATTGACATTAATAGTCTATTGCGTTAAGGAACTCGTTCTGCATGTACTTTGAAAACCTCGTACTCAATTTCGTAATACTTCGCCATCTCTGACTAGTTTTGAAAACCTCGTATGGGTACCTGTAATATCAAGTGAACTGAAAACCTCGTAAGTTCTCATTTGCCGTTGAAACTGACGTTTGAGTGTGTTTGGATGTTATTATCTGGATGAAGTGTATGTAATTTCTTCAAACAATAAGAAAGTAAGTGATTTTATTATTCAGGAGGTAGCTTAGTGTATGATGATCAAGTTTAGTAAATCCATTTCGCTATAGCAGAATATTTTATTATTAAGGTAACCTATTTACAATTGAGGTGGGAGTTACGAGTTTTTCATTTATCATTTTTATATTAAGTTCTGGAACTTACGAGGTTTTCCTAGTTGATAAGTGATATTTCTTGCTAAAGATATGAATTCCAGAATACAGAAAATGTTCCAACTATTGGAGGTAGAGAACGAGAATCTACTGGTTGAAAATAAAATATATCGCCGACGACGATATTCTCATACTACCTCTTGAGGGTGGACTATGTATTGATGGTGATAATGGGATAGTTTTACAAACGGTAACTATAACAAGTAACGAGGACGAGGATGAGGCTGAAGGCCCTAGTTATGCGCCAGATTCAAATAAGGGAATTCTGAGCAGCGAAGAGGACGATGTTGAAAATCAAAGATACGCAATCACATCAAACGGAGAAATCATGTGCGAAGATGAGAATATTTAAGATCAGGATTATGTAGCTAACAGAACTGAAGAAATACCAAGCAACGAAGAGGATGAGATTGAAAGTCCTCCCAAAACGAAGCGACTGCGTAAGAGGAGGAGTGACAAGAACACGTGAGTTTGTAACGAAAATAAATTTAAAAGGATGAAAGGTTTGAATTATATGGGAAGGGGACAATCTGAAGATGGTAAAGCTTTGTTCAACAAACCCCGATCGGCTCGTAAAATGCTGCCATTTTCAATTGCAAACCAAGTTTGCAAGGAAAAACTTTTAAATGCAGAAACTTCACTTTAGAAAACCGCCAAACAATATTTGATGAATTTTGGGACAAATTGACTTGGCCAAAACGGAAGCAATACATACGGAGATTGGTGAATGCCACTCTCGTTCTGAATTTGAAAAAAGATGGAGTATCGAAAAGAGTGTGCAAAAAAATTTTCCTAAACACGTTAGCAATAGGAGAATGGTCATTGCATAATTGGAACAAACCAGTGCCATTAAATGATACTGAAGAAACAAACCAAAAAGAAAAAACAAATCCACGATCCGCCAAGCGAAGAATCTGGTGCGTAAGTTTTTCGATAATTTGCCCAAGATGGAATCGCACTATTGCAGATCTAGAAGCAATAAACTTTACCTAGAACCCATCTGGCAATCTAAGGCTGATCTTTTTCGGGAATATTCAAAATTTTCTAAGCTGGAGAATCCAGTAACCAATATCGTTTCAATAAAAACTTTTTCAATGGTATTTGAGGAATTGAATATCAGTTTGTTCATACCTTAAAAGGACCAGTGCGATGTTTGCACGAATTTCAGGTCAAAAAAATCTCTCTGAAGAAGAATACCTACAACATCAGAGAAGAAAAGAAGATGCGAGAAAAGAAAAAGAAAATGATAAGGTAGAATCTCAACATGTGTACTGCATGGATCTACAGAAAGTGTTACTGTCACCGCATTCAAATGTTTCTTCATTATATTACAAACGCAAACTATGTGTCCACAACTTTACCCTCTACAACATGAAGAATAATGAAGGTTTTTGTTATATATGGCATGAGGGCGAAGGTGATATAAGTGCCCATTAATTCGCAAGTATTATCTGCAGTTTCATCTCAAATCAGAATATCGGAGGAGGAGAAGAAGTTATAATTTACAGTGATAACTGTAGATATCAAAATAAGAACGTAACGTTATCTAACGCTCTTTTCAACCTCTCATTAGAAAAAAACATTATTATCACCCAGTAGTACTTGGAGCAAGGTCATACGCAGATGGAGGTGGACAGCATGCATGCATGCATTGAAAGACGATTGAAAAATCGTGACATAAGTGTTCCGGCATAGTATGCTGTTAATTGCCGAAAAGCACGACTTTTGCCCAATCCTTACAACGTCCAATACTTGAATCATACGTTTTTTCGCAATTATTCTAATGTTAATTATGTGAGCACTATTAGACCAGGAATCCGATCAGGGGACCCAATGGTCAACGATTTAAAGGCACTAAAATACACGCCGAACAAAGAGATTTACTACAAATTGAATCATACTGATGATTGGTCCTCATTGAATAAGCGTTTCAGAAAAAACGTTCAGCCAATACCGAACGACCTTTTACCAAATTTATATCCCGCACCGAGGCAAATAAGCAAAGAAAAATTCGACAACTTACAGGAATTGAAAAATACATTACTGGCTGATTTTCACATTTTTTATGACCAACTACAATTCAAGTAGAACTTTTTTATCAGAATCATAAGAAAATATAACCCATTAGTTGTTTTATTATTATTGTGAATTTTCCAGATTCTTTAAAGAATTGCAATGTTTTATGTTACCAGAACCACGCTGTTTCTTGTTAGTTTCTCATTATTTCTATTTCTAAACGGTTTTTATAAGTTCGCATATTGTTTTTTATAGTTTATATATAGTACAAACAAGCGTTAAAACGTTGAATGTTTTGTGGCACAACCACTTATGAATGAATAATAAAATTAGACTGAAAACCTTGTAACTGTTACATTTTTTTCGCAACTAATATGAAAAACACGTAAGTTGTTGCAAAATCCAGGTAAGTCAATTTTAGTACTATTTCACGGCAATTACATCTTTTTCTGTGTATACTTGAAGGCATTCAACTAGAAATTCATCAAAAAATAGTCCTAGCAATTGACAAGACAGTTTTTTGTTGCTCCTGTAAAATCAGGTGTTAGGTACATACGAGGTTTTCAAAGTAGGGTATCGATATATATAATAATCAGTTTATGTTTTTGACATTGAAGAATGTGAGATTACTACGGCAGTTATGTCAATGAAAAACAATTACTCGAGTGGATATGATGGAATTCCCATGAATGTTATAAAAAGATGTATTTATATAGTAGGTCCAACTCTGTCTCATATAATGAACCTATCTTTCAAAGAAGGTATTTTTCCAGATCCACTAAAGATAGCAGTTATTAGACCTATTCATAAAAAAGGTGATTACACTAAACTAGGGAACTACCGATCAATCAGTTTAATGAGTTCATTTTCCAAAATCTTCGAGAAAATTTTAGCAAACAGAATGCTCAAATTCTTTAAGAAGTTCAGTGTTATTCAAAACAGTCAACATGGGTTTGTAAGCGGCAAAAATACCGAAACTGCTATTTTCGAACTATCACGTGCTATTGTAGTAGCATTGGAAAAGGGTGAGGTTCCAGCTGCACTGTTCCTTGACCTGCCTAAAGCTTTTGACTCTGTATGCCATAAAATATTACTTTCCAAAATGGAATTATCTGGAATAAGGGGTAAACAACTTGATCTTATAAAAAGTTACCTCACAAATCGCAAACAGAAAGTTTCTGTTACTGTGAAGGGAGTCACATATTCTTCAGATGAGATGATATCAACTGTGGCGGTACCTCAAGGCAGCATTCTGGGGCCACTATTATTTACCATTTATATAAACGATATAACAAAATACTTACCAAGACAAAACTGTCAACCAATTATACATGCGGATGATACAAACATTTTGATACGTACTGCAAATGTCTACAATCTTGCGTTGGAGTCTATTATGGGCAATGTGGAGGAATGGTGCATTAATAATAAACTTGTAATGAATATACAGAAAACTGAATGTATATTCTTCAGTACCAAAAGAACAAGCTGGGTGTCACCAGATGCATTATATTATGGCGACCAAAAAATAAATGTTGGACAACAGGCAAGGTTTTTGGGGGCTACAGTTGTTGAGGTGGTATCCCCATATTGACAAATTGAAGGGAAAACTGTGTTACGTGATATATACACTCAATATATTGAGCAAGCAAGTTGCAATAGATGTGATGAAGATTGTCTACTATGCAAATTTCCAGCCTGTCATGTCGTATTGCATCATTTTTTGGGGTGGGTCATCTTATATGGAAAAAATTTTTATCCTACAGAAGTGGGCATTACGCACAATTTTAGGAAAGGGGTTTAGGGAATCGTGTAGAACTTTATTCAGACAAAATAACATACTGACTGTATATGGCCTGTATATTTATAGACTTCTCCTATTTCTCCAAAAGAATAGTTAATGCTTTGATGAATACAGGAATGGGAATAGAGGTAGACAAATCCATACTTATTTCTATCCTATTCACTGTTCTACATTGCAAGAAAAACATCCAAAGTATGCACTTCCAAAGTCTATACAAAGAATCAAAGAATACAAGACTTTTAAGAGAACTATTTACTGCTTTATCTTAAGATGTGAACCATATAACCTACAAGAGTTTTAAATTTTCTGTAAAAAACAATAATTGTATTTAATTCGAATATTTTAGTTGCAACAAATATGTAATTGATGTGATTGTTAATTTATTCTGTTTGTAGCTTTGCATTTTGACTTTTTTCATTTCAGTGCTACACGCCTCCAGATTGGGAGGGTGTCGCAAGGATTGTTGAAAATAAAGATTATTATTATTATTATTATTATATATTCAAAGATCGAAAACATAGAAAAACCATGTCATTAATGATTCTTAACGGAGATAAAAGAAACGTACTGTTAAAAAATACATAATTTCTGTGTATGAAAGTAAATGAATAATGCGAAAAAATCTAGCTGAGTAGAATTCAAAATATACTGAATTCTAAATACACAAAATCCAGCATGAAAATATATAGTCTCAAGATATATTTCAACTATACAGAACAAAACATTGCAATTTAGCCTAATTAGAAATATATTTAATGTGAAGCTAAAGCAGATTTGCTCAATATTGCCTCAAGTATTAGCACAGTATCAACAGAGAAATTGAAAAAGACTGAAAATTCTTACCTATATCCTTATCTGATTTCAAATTTACTCTTGCACTCTCCACATGAGGCTCAAAGCTCCCACTACTTCGACTAGACGGTTTTTTGACAGAGCGATGACTGGGCGATCCAGTTCTCGACGAATTATTTTTTCTTTCACTTCTGCACACTTTACAGTAAAATAACACCAAAGGATTTTTCAACGTGCACTTGGAACATGTCCAAAATTCTCCTTTTCTTAAAGTCATGTCATTGTTCAAAGAGATAGACTTGAGTTTGGAACCACAACAAGCTTCACAAGAAAGGGATTTGGCATTGTTTACTAAAGTGCATTTTTTGCAGGTCCATGTTTGTTCTTCATTGCTCTCTTCGCCTAAAAATAACAATAGTTTAAGAAAGCCGAGTTAAACTGATTCGTACGTTTACCCATTAGAAGTTGAAAATCGTCATCTAATTCTTGATCTAGGGTTGCAATGGGAACTCTGATTGAGTCATTCCAGGAAATAGATCTGAAAGATACACAAATGCTTGTGCAACTCAAAATATATTTTATTATTTATTTTGAGGTATTCTAAACATAGTATTAATTTTATATTACAAAAACATACGTAATATATATCTGTGATCACAATTATGTATTGGAAAATCTTGATTTTTGCTTTAAAAATTCAAATTTCAGAGTTAAATCTGTACCACTGGAGCAATTTATTTTTGCATATGATCAAAAAAACCATTTACGTTTGGTCAATCAAATCATGAAAAACATACTAGTCGACCATGGTCAATTTCATACATTACATAAAGTGAACAAGGAAAATTCTTTAATAATTAAAAAAATTATCAAACAACTTTCCAAGGAAGCTGGTTATACGTATTCAGCAACGCAAAATCTGCATTCACAATCGAACGGTGAATTATAGAAACTGTCAAGTCACCCCGACTCAAAATCTGCATACAGCTGTTTCGATCTTATTAGATCTCATCAGTGCAGCTTATTTGACTCGGAGTGAATTAACAAATTTCTAATTGTTCCCCAATACAAATCGTGGTCAGTAACACTGTCTGGATAACAATCCAGAGCGCCATCCCACCAAAGATACACCACTGTTGTAGAGTAGATATCTTCATATCAGGAGGTACGTGTTTAAGCGACGAATTTCTGCATTTTCAGTCTAAGCGGTGAATTGTTGTTTCCCAATATCTTTGGTTGGATGGCGCTCTGGATTGTTATCCAGACAGTGTTACTGACCACGATTTGTATTGGGGAACAATTAGAAATTTGTTAATTCACTCCGAGTCAAATAAGCTGCACTGATGAGATCTAATAAGATCGAAACAGCTGTATGCAGATTTTGAGTCGGGGTGACTTGACAGTTTCTATAATTCACCGTTCGATTGTGAATGCAGATTTTGCGTTGCTGAATACGTATAACCAGCTTCCTTGGAAAGTTGTTTGATAATTTTTTAAATTATTAAAGAATTTTCCTTGTTCACTTTATGTTATTTACTTTTGGAGTACATGATGCAAGTCTTTCTTGATTGGTCTGATTGGTTCTTTTTCAGTAAGATGGTTGAAGTATGCTATTGTATTTTATTCATTATTATTGTATTTTATCAATATAAAACAATACTGTGAAGAAATTAGACCATCCAGCTGAAAAATGATCAAGCAGTCAACAAACCAATCTTTCAGCAATACTCAGAAAATAGTCAAACATTTGCAGACTGGCTTACAATCATCTGTAATTTCATCAGATTTTCATCCAGGGAAGGATTTGAGGATCATATGCAAGGCACATTACAAAAAATTAATTGATAAGATATTCGAAGCTGTAAAAAACATTAAAAAAAATTAAAATTAAAAAATTATTCTCCACAAATCGTATGTATATTATGAAAACAATTAATTCTTTGCGTTTTGCTGTTCCCCATGTCTAGATGACATATAGAGGAGCGATTAAATTAGAAATTGACGAAAACTATTTTTATTTCTGTTTATTTGAAATGATTTTCCATAAAATAAATAGTTCATCAATATCGCAATTTCTAGCTCTCACTCTTCGGAAAATTTGTCCGGTAAGATTGATAGATTTTCCAGCTAAATGACGTATTCTGACGGTTCTACAGGTAAACGTAAAGCTTCAAGAAGCGCCGAAAATCATACTCCGCTTAAACAGCAATAAGAGTAATGGCCGAGCAAGCTGAATTCAAAAATTGAAAGATTTTAGATGGGATCGTTGGTCGTAAAACGCTCAAAATCCATTTTACAACAAAAGTAGCTATGTTTTTGACCGAGAAAAGTTCCACAACTTTGCAGCTATCTCGTCCGAAAGTTAAGGACGAATATCCACCGAAATTTTTGCTATATAAAAGAATTTCCTTAACGATAACACATACTGAAATTTCGATCGGACAAATCCTGTACGAGTAAATTTTCGAAGAATTCTAGATCTCGGATGGAAAACGTGACCGCTTTGAAGTATAATGTCTTGCCTAACTATTGAATTAGGTACATACGTTACGTGATAAATTTTAGTTTAAACAGCGAGCTAGAAGGTGACGCAGAGATTACAATTAGTCCATCCAATGGTGTTTCACCCTGTCTCCTACATTCCTCACACACAGCTTTTTTCACAAATGTTAGGAGTTCACTATGGAACGAAAGATATACATGAAAGTAATGTGAAGTCTAACTTCAAAAATAAAATAATGAATTGCTTGAATAAATTTCTTTAATTTAATTTCTTCTACAACAGAGCCGTTCACTAGTATCAAACTAAATATCGTTTCTTAACTGAACATATCTCATGTATTAATGTTATCTTGTACGATATTTTACATAATGTTCAATGAAGTATTTCTTTGTAAATGATCTATCTGAAATAACAGTTATTATGAACACCTAAGTATTTTATACCTTAGATAACCATATGAGAGAATGCAGAACTAGTTCAAGATTCAATAATTATCAAAAAATAACGTACGCTGCCGCTGTTCTGTCATCTGTAACTGTAATTGTACTTGGCTGGCTGAGAGACGGTTTACTCCTCTGACCCTTACAAATATCGCATTGGTCATTCCCTAAACTATTGTAAGAATAAGAACACATCTGGCAAGTCCATTTCCTCTCTAGTGACCAACTACTTGGTTGACTTGGTATGCTACTCTTTAAAACTTGCATTCTAAAAAAAAATCACGGAATTGGAAAGAATGAGCTTCGTTCGCGGTTAGCATCCAGAACTGATTCAGAACTAATTCGAGATTTACACAGTACGCATGCTCGGTTCTGAGTGGCAACGTCAGTCTCGAAACTCAGTGGGAGCGAAAGAGAGAGAGACGATCGCAGAGTTTTTCTGTCCTTGTCAAACGAATCAGACGTAAACATAGACAGATGTAACTGTCAGAGTCTAACCTAACCTTCAGATTCTCTCTCTCTCTCTCATCCGAGCTAACAAGTTTCAGGCTGGCTTGTCGCCTCTATCTGTAATATCTCTATGGTTCTGAACTGGTTCCGAATTAGTTTGATCAGCGAACGATTTCAGAGAAATGTCAAGTTACGGTAGTTATTTATCAAATGTGATTTGCGCAGCCACGATTGTTGGGTTACATGACTTGCGCAGTCCGATTGTTTGGGTAAAATATCAACTAATCGCCAATGCGCGAGTTTCGAACTAAAAATCATAGCTTAATCCGAAGGACTGCTATAACCAGATCTGAACTGATTCGGAATCGTTTCGAGTTTATCCGCGAACGCAGAACTGGATTTAAAAATTCAGAATTTTGTGATACGCGAACACCGCAATTCAAACTGTTGAGAATCCTTACCGCGAACAAAGCTTTTAATTGGACAGAAGAACGTTTGTAGGAATATATAAAATATTGAATTTATTCCTTACATCTTTTCGTGTTGGTCTGGATCAAATTCAGTTTTCATTGCATTTTGCCTGTTCGTCATATCCTGGTTCTCGTACATATGAGTTTTTTTATCGGGTTCTGGAATGCCAATATAACTGTAAAATGGCGAAGATGGATTGAATTGATCTTTGCTTGAAACATCGTTAGAACTCTTATTCAAATTGAGAATTGCTTTCCTATTTATCAGTCCATCCGTTAATGAGAAATTATGAGATCCTGAAAGCAAAAAAAAATAAGTAGTATGGATGGTGAAAGCAGATTTATAACCAAGAAAACTGTTTTGAAGGAATCGTACTATTAAAACCAGTGGTAAAATATGTGGAGACTAATTATGAATAATATATCTGAAATTCAACCTTCTAAGGCTTTTTGGAGGGTAAATGAAGCTAACATTTTTGATACCCAAATACATTCCAAATTCAGTTAAGAGAGGGTTGAAAATTTGTACGTGAATTGCCTTCGTGTTAGGGAAGTGCATTTTGGAGGTATAATTTTATCCAGGCGTCGCTCTTTTAACATAGAGATTTATTGTTTTTTCGTGGATTTTGAGAAGTTGCGCACCTCTACCGATTCTGCAGTTTGAGTAAGTGGGTTAAAATTTGGTACGTGGATTGAGATGATGTTGAAGTACGATCCTTCCTAGGTTTCGACTATTTTCTTTAACCACCATCATTTTAATGTAGTTATTGTACACTCGATAGGACTACTTTCCGTTCGAATAACATCTCGACCTGCTTCGCACGCAATACACTTCGCGATAGGACTAACCACCATGACTCTCTCGATTTTTGACACCGGATATCTTACCTCTGAGAGAAAAATACGATCTTAGTGATGGAGTTCTGCTACTCTCGCATTTTTTCCTAAAACTTATTCGTTGCAAACCCATCACTTGTTAAAATTTGAAAACATAACATGAGTAAATGTATGCTTAATATATATATATATATATATATATATATATATATATATATATATATATATATATATATATATATATATATATATATATATATATATATCGAAATCGAAGAACTATATGAAGATATAACAACTGCTATACACAGTGAAAAAACACAATATAAAATAATCACTGGGGACTTTAATGCCAAAGTTGGACAGATGATAAAAGGAGACAGTGGCGTAGATAGCTTTTTGCGATGGGGGGGGGATATGGCTTAGTATGAAATTTTCCACTGAAGTTCTATTTTTGTTGATAAATAATCTTTCATGTAGTGCAAAATAAGTAGAAAAATTGAAATAAATTGAATTGGAAAAAATTAATTTAAAATTAGTAAAAAATTATATCAAATTGGATTTTTACATATTTGAAAACTTTTTTGGGAAAATTAGAGCAGAAAATTGAGGTTTCGGCGTTTTATTGACAATTCATTTATAGCCCAGTCAATAAAGGTTTTGATGGGAAAAAAATTAGCGTGAAGCTGAATTTTTTCCCATTGATAAACCACTACCAGAGGATCATTTTCACAAAAGTCCCCTAGAATCCCCTTGGAGCTTCACCCCCTACCCCCTCTCAAAGAATGAAAATGTCAATAACTGCGGAAAGCCCTAAATCTACGATAAAATAATCGAATCAAGTTGAATGTTTTTTCGTTGTGTTTTTTATAACATAATCTACAATAATGGTCGTCTTCATTTTAACGTTAAACCTAATAGTTTTCTCATAAATGAATGTGAATGCGTGACAAAAACAATTTTTTAACTCTAACACTTCATATTTTTGCGTATAGGCTTTTGGATATCATATTACAGGAAAAAACCTCAAATGAAAATGGTAGATTATTTAATTTTCTTATTCCCGCGCGGGCTGGAACAGTAGAGGGGAGGATGCAGCAATTTTTAGCTGCGATTACGTTCGGCTGACTATTTCGTTGATCAGTCGTAGTGTATTGAAATAAACGAAATATAAAGTCATTTATTGCTTGTGCCAATTTTGGTTTGGGGGCAAGGAATTCTATAACGATTTTATTTGATTTACGTTCCATTATCCACCACCTATGGATCTGCCGTGTCTTATTATGGCAAAATCGGCAGCTGTTACAAGGTGACAGCTTTAACAGCATCACGGACCATCCACCCAGCACTAAACCATAGTAAAAATATATCCTTCTTTATTATTAAAATTCTTAGTTTTTATAACAGACAGTTCATAAATTTTAATATAGAAATTTAATGAAAATTATGTAGTATGCTATTTACAATATATAAGTTTTTATTCTATTGAACTTGGATCTGAATCTAATCTTTATTCTTCGGAAGAAATCGGCGAGTTTCAACATGACAACCCACTACAATTTTCACACATTCTAGAACAAACTATGTTGGCGCTCCTGCACCCACAATATCTTCCACGTCCTTGTTTGCAAGCACAAGACAGTTGATGCAAAATAGCATCTGGGGCAAATGGTTTTGATGTTATAACCGGTTTCAGTGTTTTTTTCAATATTTTTGTTTTCTAGAGTTTCCATTTTTCATCCCCACTCTGTGGCGGGAAGTTTATTTCCTAACCAACTCTGTACTTGTAAAAAAACTCTTAGTGAATGTTGATGACACGCTTCAGAGGTTGGTGGCAGTTTTGCCAGGTCAAAATGACATCTCAGTGTACTCTTTTTTATTTTAGATGTGTGAATTACTCAGTCAAGTCTTAAGTGTCATGTGACTCAAGCTATTCTATGGCTTTTAATTTACCTATGTCAAAAAAATAAGAGGTGGTATCACAACCTGTTAGTGCATGTGCAAATAGTAGAAATTTTTGTGAACTCTGGTGCTAGTAAAACGAAGCTTCCATCTAAATCGTCGTTGATGATATAGCACCCCTTTCTCTTTTAGGAAATTTATATTTTTCTGTTCAGGAGCCAGCGCAATTGACAATGTTATTAGATCTGTATCTGAGCCCACAACTACAACAATAGAAGTAATATTGATTCGGTTTATAGCTGTCATTGCAATATCTACAGCGGTATCTTTTTCTCTTATTATTACCGGCAGACCATGAGTTTAAAGTTCTGACACCAGAGCAAGCAACAAGTCCTCTTCATTATTCTTATTCCCCAAAAAGTCCTCTTTTGGTGTAACACAAACAGCGTTTCTCTCGAACGCGATAGCACAAGATGAATGCAGGGAATTGTGGAAACTGATAGCTCGAAGATTGCTGGAATTTTTATGAAGTATTTCTCGTCGGTGGGGGAGATACTGCGGGGTAAACATTTTGGCTCCAACATGACTCTTCCACCCACTGCTTGTGATTTTTCATGCGAATCGATGTTTTTGAAGCCTGTTACCGAAACATCACTTTTGCGCATGATTGGTGAGATGAAGCCGTGTGATGCAGTTGGTCTAGATGGTCTCAGTACAAATATGATTAAGTCGATCTCAGGTTCTATTGTTAATCCACTTGTTAAATTGATAAATAAATCATTCAGTGAAGGGGTTTTTCCCTCTATCCTGAAACAAGCTATCATAGTTCCGGTGTACAAGAAGGGAGATGCATCTTTGCCGGACAGTTACCGACAAATTTCGATTCTTTGTGGAATTTCTAAGCTGCTGGAGTTTGTCTTTCATTCACAAGTTGTTGATTTCCTTGAGAACAGTAATCTGATTTCTTCGTCGCAGCATGGATTTCGTAAAGGTAAGTCAACGGAAACTGCAGCTGTTGACATGTTTAATATAGTCTATAAAAAGCTGGATGAAGGTCTGATTGTTGTCGTGTTGTTTTTTGACCTGACTAAGGCTTTTGATCTTATGTGCCCAAATGTTGCTCTGGGTAAGTTTTATAATCTTGGCTTGCGAGGTGTTTGCTATGATTGGTTGAAGTCTTACTTAGAGGGTAGAAGTTTTAAAGTACGGGTGGGAGACTGTGTGTCTGGGGAATGCAAGACTACATTGGGTGTTCCTCAGGGGTCGATCCTAGGACCTTTGTTGTTCATGTTGTTCATGAACGACTTACCTCAACATATTAAGGAGGGCGATGTTTTTGTGTATGCAGATGATACCTCAATAGTGATCTCGGGAT
Source organism: Cynegetis impunctata (assembly GCA_030704885.1). NCBI lineage: Eukaryota > Metazoa > Arthropoda > Insecta > Coleoptera > Coccinellidae > Cynegetis > Cynegetis impunctata. The sequence continues at coordinate 119,290 of JARQZK010002178.1, read as the reverse complement.
CGACATCTGTGGAAATCGAGATGAAAATTGTTGAGGTGTGTGACAGGATGGAGTCGTGGTGTCAGCGCAACAGATTAATTCTCAATGCGAGCAAAACGGTGCAATTACAGTTGCATAATGGTAGGATATCACGTGATAACCAGTTGAATGGTGTTGACGAGGAGACCCGATATTTGGGTTGTTTTCTTAACTCAGAATTGAGGTGGGAGACTCACACGAATCATGTTTGCAAGAGACTGAGTAGCGGATATTTTGCTCTTCTTCAGCTGAGGTCCAGTATGGCACTCACAGATCTTGTGGGTGTGTATCATGCTATGGTACACACGCACCTCACTTTCCACACATTATTATGGGGTATATCAACCGGTTGGAGGAGGGTATTCATCGCACAGAAGAGAGTTATTCGGCTGATGTTTGGCCTACATCCTACTGAGTCGTGTAGGAGGTATTTCGTTGGCCATGGTATACTCACTCTGCCCTCGATATTCGTCCTCAAAGCAGCAATGTATGCTAGACAGAATTTTGCCTCTTTTGCGAGACTGGGTACTGCTTCATATAATACTAGAAATGATTCGAAATTACTTTTTCCTAAGCATAAGAGTGCGTTGTATGAAAAGAGTCCCAGATATGTGTCTGTTACTGTGTATAATAAATTGCCATCATTTATTACTAGCATAAGTAGTACTGTAAAGTTCAAAAAAGAGCTGAAGCGTTTTCTGCTAGGTCGTGCATTTTATTCATTTGAAGAGTTTTGTTCCACATAGTTTTGTGCTGGTATTTGTAACTTATGTTGTGGATATGTTAGTATGTTTTTATTTATATGTGTATTCTAAAATTTTATTTATACATTATTATGACGTGTACATGCTTATTTTAGCCAACGTACGAATAAAATTTATTTATTATTTATTATTTATTAATGGCTTGATACCCTTCAGTTTAGCTCTTCATTATTGGTAGTAGGCTCTTCAGGATATCCGTCAAAATCAATTATAATATGTTTCTAAGTTTCTTGTTTTCGGCCCTTTGTTGACTGGGCTATTATGAGTTCGTCAGCTATGATTTCAATGTCATGATGAATTTCCAGAGCAGCCAAACCATTCAATAACAAAAAATGAGATAAACATGAGTTTTTAATTTGCAATTAATTCCATATAGTCAGAAAGGTCATAACAAACTCACTTCTTTTATCGTGCTCCTTTGAATCATTTTTATTCTCTTCAAACGTCGATACCGGCAACGTAGCTGATATTGATATTCGGAAAAAAAATTTCTAGGCAATCATCTAGCTCTTTTAATGAACTTTTAGGCCTAATATCGCCTCTACGAATTGAATATTTTTTCCACACTTTCAACTCAACGAGAACAGCAGTTGTGGCAGTAAGAAATTTTTCATAAAACTCGTCAGTTTTGATGAATTTATCAGCTGCTTTGTCAATTTCGTATAAATCATTCTTGAATACTACCGAAAATCCTTTAATGTATTGTCATGATTAGTGAATCTTCTTTCAAGATCCATGATGCAGAAGTCCAGAAAACCATCACACGAAACTTTTACTGACTCGACAATTTTTATTAACTTTAGAATATTAAGGAGTAAATAAATTGACAACCAAAGCCAAGATTTAGTCCTATTTTTAAGAAGCTCATATTTTGATACTCTACATTACCAAATATTAAATATTGATTGAAAATCTTCTATGAGTAGAGGTTACGCTTCTCGAATGTGAACAAGAAGTTTAATCGATTACTAGGACCAAAAAACATGTTTAAAAGAGCTCAAATGGATGTAATGGAAAATTTCATTTACGAACTAAGAAGTCAACCGAAACCTCCTCGCACTTTTTCTCTATCTAAATTTTATACTACACTATTAAACAAAACTGCTCGAGCTTTATATATAATATACTACAGTATTAAACAAAAGCTCGAGTAGGTAGTTTTGTTTAAAAGAACACGTGTTTTGCTCATAGAGACCGTTGAAACTCATTAATTAAACATTGAATAAAATATGCTCAAAACTACTAGTTACCCAAAATTAGAAAGATTCAATTTCTTGATTTATTATAAAGATTTTTAATAATTTTGCCTGCTCGAAGCTCGGAAATTATACAATACTCAATTTACAGCCGTCTTAAAAACATATCTAGATGATTTTTATATAATTTTACATACATTATGCACAAAAGGGGTCCTAGTGCTTAATAAATTTCATGTATACTTAAATACGTAGATACGAAGAGTTTGATCCAATTCTATTATAATTTTCTTAGGCTCATGGGGGGGGGGGATTGATCCCCTTGATCCCCCCCTATCTACGCCACTGAAAGGAGATACGGAGTATATTGGAAGCTTTGGCCTGGGGGAACGAAATGATAGGGGATAAATGTTGCTGAATTTTCTAACTAGTGAGAAATGTTATTGTGCGAACACCCTCTTCCAAAAACCTATACGAAGGAAATGGACATGGAAAAGTCCAAACTCAAGATCTTACAATGAAATCGACTATATAATAATAATAATAATCTTTATTTCACCTAAGAATTACATAAAAAATAAGTACAAAAGGTGGAAGTTCAGCTATAGCTGTTCTACCACTACCACCAAAACGAAACAATCACTGTATACAATTAATCTGAAGATTCAGACATTTTTCTTTAAGGTGCCTTTTAAATGTATTGATATTAATACAGTTATTAAAAAGATCCAGATTATCATTTAGAATCTTCACAGCCCTATATGAGAAAGCCCTTTCAAACTTGGATGACCTATGGTATGGTATATCAAAACTACTACTACTACGTACATTCACACAATGACATACTTCTCTCTTAACCAGGAGTTCATTCAAGTATGAACTCCTCGTTAAGAGAGAAGTATGTCATTGTGTGAATGACATACATATCCTCTCCAATAATAGAAAAATATGCAAGGACGTCACTGTACTGAACCGTTTTGACACAGGAAGCGACCATAGGCTAGTTAGGGCAACAATTTCCATAAACACTAGACTGGAAAGAAACAAAATGATAAAAACGCCAAGATTCGGGCAAAGAACTTAAGCTAAAGGAGAAAGAATATCAAAAAGATTTAGAAGTTGAATAAGGCTCCAATAAACATCTAATGGACATGGATATGAACGAGTTACAACAAAAAATCAAAACGGACTTACAAAATGCTACAAAGAAAGTCTGTGCAAGATCAAAACCACAGAAAAATAAGAAAATAAGCCAAAACACCGCAAATATTTTAGCAAAAAGAAGAAATACTTATCGAAACTCTGAAGAATATAGAAGTAAGTATTCTAAGACCATAAAGAAGGAAAGATATGAGAAACTTCAATACCCAACTAATAAAAAGCACAATAGAGGACAATGCAAACATGAAGGTTTTAAGATCCAAATTGTCCAATGGTAAGACAGAAATTAACAAAATGAAGAACGACCAAAATTTCATCGTTTATAGCAAGAAAGAAATAGTTGAGGTGGTCGAGAATTTCTATCGAACGCTATATACATCAAATTCGAGTGACCCAAATGTAAATACTAGAGAGAAAGTCCAAAATGTAGGCACAGAAGACGTTCTGGAAATAATAGTGTCGGAAATACGAACAGCATTAAGACAAATGAAAAACAGAAAGTGCCCTGGTGAGGATCGGATAACCTCCGAAATGTTGAAGATGTGTGGGAAAGTAGTGGAAATAGCCATCCAAGTACTACTAAACAAGTGCTTGTGCGAAGGAAAGATACCCGATGAATGGTACAATGCGGTAGTTATTATACTATTCAAAAAAGGCGATATCACTAAAGTAGAAAACTATCGCCCGATTAGTTTACTGTCACAACTATATAAATTATTTACAAGATTAATAAACAACCGCCTTACGAACAAACTCGACTCATACCAACCCGTTGAGCAAGCAGGCTTTCGGAAAGATTATAGTACAACAGACCATCTACAGACCTTACGACTATTAACAGAGACCACAGAATACAACGTTCCTGTACACTGCGCATTTGAAGACTATCAGAAGACGTTCGATTCAATTGAAAAATGGGCCTTCTTGAAAGCCATGGATCATTGCAGAATATTCTGCAACATATATACGATAATGCATCTTTCCATGTAAAGATCAACGAAGACCTAGAAACACAACTAATTTCAATCCAACGGAGAGTTCGCCAAGGGGATCCTATTTCCCCAAAATTGTTTACTCTAGCACTAGAGACTGTATTTAAACATCTAGCATGGGAAAAGAAAGGCATCAATATAGACGGGTCTTATCTGAAGCACCTACATTTTGCGGACGATATCATTTTAATCTCGAGTGGCGTTGAAGAACTAAAAGAGATGCTACAAGAACTTAATGAAGCGAGCAAATACGTGGTATTACAAATAAACCTGTACAAGACTAAAATTATGCGTGATAGTGAAATAGAAGTGCAAGTGGACAACAAAAGGATTGAGAATAATAACTATGTATACCTCGGTCATAACATCAAACTAGGCAAAGCCAATCAAACAGCAGAGGTGAACAGACGAATAGGTCTAACTTGGGCACCGTTTGGGAAGCTAAGTTACATACTTAAAGACCGAAATATACCAATCAACCTCAAAAGGAAAGTAACGAGGCATGCATACTACCTGTGACCACTTATGGCCTCAAAACAATGACACTCATAAAAAGCAGTGCTCAAAGATTAAGAGTGACGCAAGGGCGATTGAGAGAGCAATGCTAGGAATTAGCATTGGGCTAGGAAGGGACAAGGTGAGAAATGAAGAGATCCGGAGAACAAGATTCACAGACGTTATGAAACGCGTAGCACGATTAAAGTGGCAATGGGTCGGACATTTCGCAAGACAATCAAGAGTACGGTGGACACCAAAAATAACAACATGGAGACCAAGGATGACTGAGAAAAATCTAGGAAGGCCACAAAGAAGATGGCTAGATGACATCAAGCAGATCGCAGGCAAAAACTGGTTCCAAGTGGCACAAAACAGAGAGACGTGGAAAAATTTGAGAGAGGCCTATGTCCAGGAGTGGGTGCAAAATGACTGAATAAGAAGAAGAAGATATATATATATATATATATATAAATAAAAATATATAGATATATATATATATATATATATATATATATATATATGTGTGTGTGTGTGTGTGTGTGTTTGTGTGAGTGTGTGTGTGTGTGATGAAGCTGCAAGAAAAGGATTTTGTAAAAGTAAATGGGTACAGACTGGTATAGCCCTATTGTAGAGCAGTAATGGAACACGGAGGTGCTTGTATATGCGAAGATGAAAAGCATTCATGGCAGGAAGAAACTACAGTAGTTGATAAAAGTATCGAGGTAGTGCTGGAGATGGCATCTGCAGTGGAGGAACAACTAAAGGTAGTCGTGATAGGTATTTATAGAAGAGGTCAAGTATCTTATCATTTATTTCTAGAAACTCTGGAAGACTCTTTGAATTTTCTTCTACAAAAATATTTCACATACAAAATTGTGATTTTAACATAAATTTATTTGAGAAAAATGCGATTACAAGAAATTCCCTAGAATTAATGCATACAATTTATCACCGTGTATTTCTTTGGCAACCAGAGTTAGTCGAATATCATCTACTCTTGTGGATAATATTTTTTGTGATTTTTCTGATGGATATCAGCACAGTTATGTACAGCACTAATAGATCATCACGCTCAACTTCCTTCTTTTGAAACTAAATCAATTCAGAATGAATCTGACTTTGTATTCCGAAGAATTTTTTCACCAAAAAAGCATCTGATGCAGCATAAAACATATATTGTAATTATTTCAAAAAAATCTTTAATGATGTAATCATCCCAAGAAAATTTCGAGCATTCCATAAACAAAACCCGGATAACAAAGTCTTTGTACTATTATTTGCTGCCGGCTTGTAAGTTTTTTTTAAAAGTACTTAGTGATATCCTTAAGCAATAAACAACAAATATTGGCTATGTGTCTAGACCTTTCTAAAGCATTGGATATCGTAGATCATGACAAGCTTATCGTAAAACTGGAAATGTATGGGATACGGGGTATTCCATTAGTTATAATGATATCATATCTGTGTAATAGAACACAAAGAGTTGTGGAGTACGACTCACAGGGAAGTTCAATTCAATCAGAAACGGTAAAAATAACTACGGATGTCCCGCAGGAGTCGATATTGGGGCCACTTTTTTACATTATATAATCTAATTAACTGCCGAATATCTCTGAAGAGCACACGGTACTGTATGCTGCATGTATGATACATCTTTGATATTCAGCGAAAATAATATTAACTCACAAAAAAGGTGTATACGGTAGTTAAAATTGACTAAGTTTTTGTCAAACAACCTGATTCTGAACGTTTCCAAAACGCACTGTGCAAACGATTTTTTAATTTTTGGAACGAAGTTCCTTATCGCGCGTTGCGAAAGAGGGCAAGACGGAAAAAAACTAAGACCAAAAGTTGTAACGACACTTTTTGCGCGCGCACGCCGTTTTTTCCCTCTTTCTTTCCGTTCTCTCATCCCGTCTCTTTCTGATCCCACTCCGCTACGTCACCAATGCATTGATGCGAAACATCGAAATAATTGTGTATAAGTTATATGTATAAAAGAACGGATTACGATAGGAATCAGATATGGCATAATGAAAATGAAAAGATAAAGCTTTACAAATTTGTTCCATAAAATAATGACTATGTATTGTAGGTTTATATTCAATTATATAGCGTGGCGATACGTTATCCTCTCGTTATTATCACTCTTGCGTCTAAAAAATTACATAGCGTTGACGACCGGGTGGTCTAAGTACCGAACCCTGGTGTGTCGTATTTCTGGGTTCGAATCCCAGAGGTGATTCTTGGCTTTTTTCATTTACAATCTCGTAAGAGCTCTTAGCCCCACATTTCAAAATTAATTATTCAAGTTTACGTTATTTGTTATTTTCTATAATACTAAATTTCCTAAATACTTTCATTTACAATCTCGTAAGAGCTCTTAGCCCCACATTTCAAAATTAATTATTTAAGTTTACGTTATTTGTTATTCTCTATAATACTAAATTTCCTAAATACTTTCATTTACAATATCGTAAGAGCTCTTAGCCCCACATTTAAAAATTAATTATTTAAATTTACGTTATTTGGTATTCTCTATAATACTAAATTTCCTAAATACTTTTATGTACTAAAATAAAAATCAATCAGCAATTTTATCACAATTCCTTCACTAATTAATCGAATCCGGGTGTCCCTTGACACCTCTCTTCTTTTTTTTAATAATAATGAGGAAATAACTTCTCAGGAAAGTGTCTCTTTTCTTGGTGTTCAAAGTGCATTTATTATTATTGAGAAGGTTACGACTAACATAGCACAAAAATCGCATTGTAAATCATAGCTGAGACTATTGGCTTGGACGCGGCGTTATCTGCATATCATGCCTTTATTCAGTCACGTGCGAAATATGGTCTGATCTTTTGGGGAAATTCATATGGAGTGAATAGAATCTTGATTCTCCAGAAAAGATGTTTACGCAGTATGTTCAAAATGAAACAACAGGAAAGTTGTAGAAGTGTCTTTGCTGACTGTAATATTCCGACAATGATAAGTTTGTATATTTTAGATTGCTTGTTTGTATATTTCAAATTTCTGCAAAGGAACGCCGAATATTCGATCAAGAAAATTTTCAACTTACTACCCGTGCGAGTAAAAAAAATTACTGCACTAAAAAATTTCTCTGCAGAAACGCATTTTACTCCATGGAAGAATTTTTTGTATGTGAAAAATCGACTATAGATATGTGAAAATTCTTTAAACTATATTTTCTTTTTTGTATTTTATTCTACCATTATAACTATAAGTGTAGTTAAGATGAATGTCCTGAAGTGATAAATAAATTATAGAAAGTTTGGTTTGTATAGAGTCGAAAAATCCGAAGTTGTTCTTATATTTTATTTTTGTAAACTGTATCTTATATGGTACTGGAATCAATAAATATATATATATATATATATATATATATATATATATATATATATATATATATATATATATATATATATATATATATTTATATATATATATCTGGTATGGAAGAACAGACATCTGCAGACGAACCAAGCTGAACATTGCTAATATGTAGGTCAAATCAGTCCTACTCTATAATAATAATAATAATAATTTTATTACATCCATTTTGACATTTTGTAATGTATGACATGCCAGGTTAAACTAATATTACAAAATAGATTTATCAGCCATGTACTCTCTAACACTGTAATATCCTTTCTTGAGAAGTACCGACTTTAAAACTTTCTTAAACCAAGTAAGGCCAAGACTCTTAAGCCCTAGCGGTAAGTGATTATACAATTTGATACACTGATAGGCTGGTGATTTTTCAAACCTAGCCGTACTATGCTTAGGTATGAACAACAATTCTGTATGTCTAGTATTATAATCATGGAAACTATTTAACTTTGTAAATTCTGACTCATGGAGTTTAACATGTATCAGACATTTATAAATATAAATACAAGGAGAAGTCAAAATTTTCTTCTCAATAAATAAAAGCCTACAGAGTCGCGTGGTTTCAGTTTGAAAATTATTCGTAATATGCGCTTCTGTGAAATGAAAATTCTACGACTATCAGCTGAATTACCCCAAAGTAGAATATTATAGGTAATATGGCTGTAAACTAAAGCATAATGAACTTCCATCACATAACTAAGATGCAAACAATCCTTGATTCTGTTCATTGCATAGAACGCTGAATTCAATTTTTTAGTCAACGCATCTATATGTACAGACCATTTCATATCTTGATCAAGGAAAACTCCCAAGAATTTTACATAAGTATTGGATATAATTTTATCATTTTTAAATGGAATTAACAATTTTCGATCCGAAGTGTGTTGATTGAAATACAGACACTCGGTTTTACTGATGTACAACATCAGAGCATTTGATTGGCACCAGGCATCAAATTCATTTATTAGAAGTGTACATTTACCAAGGAGTTCCTCAGGGTCCCGTGCGGTGACCGCAATCGATGTGTCATCTGCAAATGAAGTTATACCGTCAGCCCCCACATGATTAGGTAAGTCATTAATGAATAACATAAACAGTAGGGGACCCAACACGGAGCCCTGGGGAACTCCCAAGTCAGTACACTCCTCTGCAGACCAACATTCCTGAATTCTAACTGCCATGCGCCTATTAGATATATAACTTTCAAGCCATTTCAGAAATATGCCTCTGAACCCAAGATTGTACAATTTATCAAGGATGAAATCATAGATCAAACAATCAAATGCACGCGTCAGATCAAAAAATATCCCTGCAACATATAAACCATCCATATGGATGTAAAGCCTGGAAAGTACCACTTCACAAAGAAAGAAAATTGTGAGTGACACTCCCTCAAATCTTTATCGAAAAAAGCCTAAAATTCCCTCCTACCTTAGTAAGCAGGTAAGTGGGCAATCAAAATGAAAATTAGTTTGCTTTTCACTTCCGAAGTGCTGACGAAACTTGAAAATCAATAGTTTAGAAAAAATAGCATTTGAAGAATTAAACAATATGAAAATACAGCACTAACAGTAGGATAAATGACCTTTAGTGACACTCCCACATAAAATATAAAGCACTTCCGGACAATTATGACAGAAGTGCCTCTAGAGATAGGTGGTGCGAACTGCTAATTAGGTTTGTGAGAACATGTATTGACAGAACAATGGCCTTTTTTGGATTATGCCGGTTTTCAGGTAAAGTAGCGATATATGTTATTCAGTTATTTCACTTACACATCCGGAATTAATTCAAGTGTAGTTTTCCTCAGATGAACATATCGAATTACAACCGAAGTAGCACACATATTGAAGTATAGTTTCATACCTTATCGAAGAAAATGCTTTTAACTCAGGAATCCAACCTCCAATTCAATGTAAAAAAATGATTAGTAAAAAGGTCACGTATAGATTGACACATTTTTTATTCGTTGAAAACGATCAATCATTCGCACATTCGAATCAAGATCGGTCTACTAATATCAGCGACGATGATGATAATGCCAAAATTTCAATTAACATAATAAAATAATTCAATCTGTGCACTGCTATTTTTATACTAAGAAACAATGAAACACTCCGATAAAAAAGCAAGATAAAATCATATCCAACATACGTATCGTACGTGCGGAATAATATGGAAATATATATAAATATATATATATATATATATATATATATATATATATATATATATATATATATATATATATATATATATTATATATATATATATATATATATATATATATATATATATATATATATATATATATATATATATATATATATATATATATATATATATATAGTATATATATATATATATATATATATATATATATATATATATATATATACAGAGTGTTCTATCTCAGACGAGCCACCCCGTATATTTCTATCCCATAGTGAGTGGAAAAATTTCCCGAAACACGTCAAATGATTTTGTTTGGAGGACGTCTTTTGACGTATATTTGAAGCTTGAACGAGCAACCCCCTAATAGGGGGCGCTTCAACCCCTCAAAATGGAATAGGGGAAAGGTGTTGAGTGATACGTTATTTGAAAGGTCTTGGAAGCCTTTTTATAACGGTGTATGAAAAACGTAAATTTGACGAACCTTTTTCGCCAAAAATTAATTTTGTTGCTCGAATGCGCCACCTTGAATATTTTGGTTATTTATACAATGTACAAGCTCATTTTTACCAAGCCTTTTTTACAACCTTAAACAATCTTCAAAAAATTGAATTGTTTTATCATGCTTACAATAAAAAAAATCAAATCTGCGTGTTTAAATCAAATGTTCAAATTGTAATGCCTGGTCCTGGGTGTTAAATGATGCACAGGTTCATATTATACTTTTAGTCTTTATTTATAGTATTACTGAATATAGCTTAGCGCTGACCGCTCGGGCAGCGTGACGAGTCTATCTCTCAGTCTTACTTACTTCCTATCTTAGATTCCCTCTGATTTATATATCAGTGTTTATCAATATATCGGCCTTGGCCTCACGTACTTGCAGAGTAAGTGTATCGTACTTGCAGTTAATTTACAAACAATATAAAGTATAAACTATAACATTCTTAATCTGATATGGAATACAATCGTAACATTGACCTACTTCCAGCCCACGCCCTTGGCAAATTGAAAGAATTTTATTGAGCTTACTCGAGAAAATTCTGTTCCATTTAAATTTATAATAATATATTAAAAAATTTTCTTTTCAATTTCCTAGGAATGGTTTAATTACCATATCCATTCCTGGAAGTGTGCTGGAAGTATAAGTAACATACAATTTTTAAAGTAACTTATTCTACGTATAATTTTGTTCTATACGCGCTGTCTAACGTCCCTATACTCTCGTGATGATACGCCATATTTTTGATATATTAATAATTATTTCATTTCAGCCATAGTACTCTATATAAATTACCTTTTACTTTAATTTGTGGACTCTTTCATTTATCTCATTTATCAATTAATATAACCCATCTATATGTAACCACAATACTAACCATAACTCAATATATAAATATATATCTCTACAATAATAATAACTAAGGTCCCTAAAACTGATTATATTCCCTTGCCTTCCTTATAATTGAGAGCTTTTAATTCCATTCTTCTCTACAGATAGCTTCTAAAATTCTCAACTTTTCGTCTCGCGTAAATGCCGATCGAATATTTAGATTCTGTAGAGTGTTTGCAACATTAGTACATACCGTGTATGATTTATCCTTGGCAGCTTCCAAAATTCTAATTAACATAGCTAATGGATAGCTGTAGATCGTCGCAACACTATTCCTCCACAAAAATTTATATATACTCATCTATATATTTATTTCTTCATTTCTCATTACCATATCCATCTTAACTAAGAAGTGGTCACTATCTATATATAGCATACAAAAAAAATATATGTTTCATCTCATTTTACCAACGATTCCATCTCGTAATTACAGTAAAAATTCATTATTTATGAGAACATAATTCATTAGCAGGGGGCATAATCCATCCCCTGAGCGTCCCTATACGCATTCTCATTAATAAAATTGCTCTCTCCTTTTAACCATTAAATAATTGTACATTATCTATACCACACTAATTTGGAAACTATAATCAGCCTTAGCAGTACCTATATTTGATAATGGGCTCAAAGTTTAAACATTGTTGAAAAACAATTATTATAAGTTTTAAATTTCGTGTATTTTTGTCCCTTTGACAACTTCGAATATTCGAGCTTAATCGAGTGTAATAAATTAATTTTCTTATGCCTGGTCCTGGGTGTTAAATGATGCACAGGTTCATATTATACTTTTAGTCTTTATTTATAGTATTACTGAATATAGCTTAGCGCTGACCGCTCGGGCAGCGTGACGAGTCTATCTCTCAGTCTTACTTACTTCCTATCTTAGATTCCCTCTGATTTATATATCAGTGTTTATCAATATATCGGCCTTGGCCTCACGTACTTGCAGAGTAAGTGTATCGCACTTGCAGTTAATTTACAAACAATATAAAGTATAAACTATAACATTCTTAATCTGATATGGAATACAATCGTAACATTGACCTACTTCCAGCCCAAAATTGTCCTCCATTGACTTCCATATAATAATACATTCTCTCAAACTAATAAATAAAAAAACAGCAAAACATTTCCTTATGTTGCCTTAATTTTTTGTTCTTAGAAGGTGTTTATCTGGTTTTAACGTTTCTTCGATCATTTCATGATTGAAATCAATCTGTTGAGTTACTACTTTGCTGATTTGTTTAAAATTTCAAAAAATGTGGTGTACACGTTGCAAGAACGTGTTGAGCTGGTTAGCCTTTATTGCCAAAATCAAAATTGTGCCCGAGCGGCTGCAAGGATATTTAACGAAAACCATCCCGAACGCCAAACACATAAGTGTAAGACACCTATAGACCCCACGCGGTCAAACCAGTAAATCAAATAAATAAATAAATAATGAAAGCTTATTTTGAATTGGGACTCGCAGAACTGGTTCAGCAATTCTTTGTTTTCCTTAAGAGCTACAAATATTTTCACTTCGTCCCTCAGTTCATACAACCTTAAAAGCATATTCTGCACCTCTGTGCGGAAAAGAAGACTTTCGTATTCAGAGTACAATTGTTTGAAGAGACGAGTATTCAGTGCACTGTTTTTGATGAAGTTAACAACTTTTATAGCTGTTTTCAACGCCAAGCATTCTTGGAGAGTTTTGGCACCCAATGCTTAGCGATGCATAACGCAATGTGTTGATATTGCAGATGGATTTTTCGGTTTTATCAACGCAGCAAGACCAGAGCAGCAACCAAGCATAGGAGGAGCACCATCCGTACAAATACCCGCAAGTTTTTACCATTGAGGACCATATTCCTCAAAATATCGACTTATGTCATCCATAACATCAACACCTTGCGAAATCGTTTCTAGTTATTTGGAAAACAGTAACTTACTGTTCTCTTAATGCTTTATTGTCATGAAGAAATCGTGCAAATACAAGTAATTGACAGCATTGTGAAACATCAGCAGATTCACCACATTGCAGCGCAAAATAAGGACTCATATATTAAAAAGATTAGCAAAGTGAAAGGGGCTTAAATCACCGAAAGCGACTTAGGGAGCCCGCGCACTAGGCAGCCTGGCTGCGGCAGCCAGTAAAACACATGGCGGTTTATGGGAGACCACGCACTAGGCGCCCACGAGTTCCTGGCCAGTAGAACGCGTCCGATTGCACGGCAGCCAGAATGAGTATAGGTGATTGTATGTCGCATATATGTGAGGATACATTAATTTACACCCAATGCCGACCAATCACAACTATAGGCTTTCGGGTAATACCGAGTGAATTCGTTGGACGGTTGACGCGATTCTCATTTATGTTTATGATAAAACATAAAACTTTGTCTGAAAGCTGTGCTGTGATTTTTTTGAGGAATTACATCGCAAACTATTAGCCAAAATTCTAAAAGAGCAGTTTTAATTGCTATTTTATTTATCCCAAAATTCTAGAAGAGCAGTTTTAATTGCTATTTTATTTATCGATTTCAGCTAACGATAGTTCACTATTCCAATTAATTTTAGTAAATTATGGAATCTGTGGGGTAAGTTTTTAATAGCAATATTTCTCAAATAAATGTATAACAATATTATGTAGCAGTTTTCAGCAAATGTTAAACTTTTTTTTGTTGAGAATAGAGACAAATTTTCCAGTTATAAGAACTATGATGACCATTTAAGACATATTCATAATGTATTTATCGAAAAAAGTTTTTGTATTTTTAGGAGTGGCGAAGAGTTTGAGGCTTGGAGAAGACAGGAAAACAGAGAAGTGGATTATGTTTCTATTAGGTCTACTAAAAGAGAGAAAGGAGATACCATTTTATACTATAATTGCAATAAAAGTGATTATAGAGGTAGGTATAATTTTTTTTTGAAAATCCCACAATGTTCAACACTTCTCAATTTCAGGATACAAAAGAGTTTGTGAGAGACGAATGGCAAAGGTTAGAGGCAGTATTCGTATTCAAGGAATATGTCCTTCAAGAATAACAGTAAAAATATCAACAGATGGTAAGCATCAGTATATCAATAACATTTCAGAATTAATTGATTTCATTATATTTAGGCCTATATTCTGTAACATTTGTTGAAACACATGTGGGGCATGACGATGAACTAAGAACAAAAAGACTATCAAAATCTCAACAAAACCTTCTAGTTGAAAAATTGTCTGCTGGAATATCAACAGAGAGAATACTTCAAGATGCTAGGAAAGTTCAGAATGAAAAATTGGAAAGATTCAATATTATAACAAGAGGAGATTTAGCATATTTGATGAGAAAATATAATGTGAATAAAAGCAGGCATACTAATGATATGGTAGCGACAGCTTTGGAAGTTGAAGAATGGAACCAGCAGGGAAAACATTATGCATTTTTTTTCAAAAAAATTGGTAAGTTGAAATTGTGTGTAACTATCCTTGGGTGTAATGTGTAGTTTGTGTTATTCCTTAGAATAATTGTGCATGGTGGTGGAAGTAGTCTTGAATAATTTTAGGTGAACCTTACCCTGGGTTGAGGAACAAAGACTTCGCATTAGGGTTTATGAATGGAATAATGGAGAAAAAAATTAAGGACTTCAAAAATGTAATATGTGTAGATGGGACGCATGGAACAAATAGAAATAATTGGGACCTGACCATAGTTTTGGTGAAAGATGAGAATAATATGGGTTTTCCTGTAGCATTCTTTCTCTCTAATATATTGGATCAGACGATCAAAGAACACTTTTTTTCAGCTCCCAAGGCAAGATTAGGTGGAATAATTGAATCGAAATTTTTCATGAGTGATGATGACCCAAAATATTATATTGCATGGGACAAAGTAATGCATTCAGATCAAAAACCGAGGAGACTGTTGTGTACATGGCATGTGATAAAAAATTGGAATATACAAGGAAGAGCGAAAATTAAGAATTCAGAAATGAGGAAAGAAATGAAGAAAGAAATGAGAAAAATTCTTAAGGAAACAGATCCGAACAAATTCATAGAATTCAAGGAGCATTATTTGACTTCTTTGGAAAAGGAAGGAGAAAATGAATTTCTAAAATATTTACAAACGTAAAGAACCATAGATAAAGTATGAATTAGAAAGTGAATTTTTTGTTTTCAGTTACTATTTCCAGAGTGAAGAACGAATTATGATGTGGGCACACTGTTACAGATTAAATGCTGGAATTAACACTAATATGGCCATAGAAAGTTTAAATAAAGTTCTAAAATATAATAAAATGGGAGGAAAACGTAATCCTAGGTAGGTATATTACAATGAATGAATGAATAAAAAAAATTACATCAATACTCTATTCTAGGGTTGAACAATTATTGGATCTATTGGATGAACTGGTGGAAGAAAAAATGTGGAGAAAGATAATCAATGAAGAGAGACCGAATGCAAATACCTACCAGCATAAGGTTGCAGTGGAAGCACACAAGAAAGCTGAACAAATGAATATCAGCGATATAAAGACTCATGGATTTGGTAATTTTATTGTCCCCTCTAGTTCAGTTTGTAATAAATTTTATAGGGTAAGTTGCAAAGATATCTGCGATACTGATTGCCGAGCTGGATTTTGTGATTCATGTAAGGTATGCATACACAGATATGAATGTGAGTGTCCAGAAAATGCTGTCAAAAAAGTATTGTGTAAACATATACATGCTGTATCTCTGCTTGAGGGAAGAAGCGAGTTTGTTGTAGGTTGTCAAAGTTCGGAGAATGACTGTGATAATTTGATAATGAATGAGCCTTCAGGAAGTAAGCTACGTTACCAAGATGAACTTAACCATTTCATACAGGAAGTACAAAATGATCCATCTATAAAAGATAAAGATGTAGGTGATGAAGTAAAAAGAAAGGTCTTATCAATAAAATTTGTTAAGTTTGCATTAGTGATAAGAATTAAATTTTCATCAACGAACTAAGTGGTAAATATTTGGAAAAATTTTTGTCAGAAGTAAGGAAAACAAAGAGTACAATAGGAGAAGATAATGAGCATATTTGTAAGAAGAGGAAAAAAACAAACGTATTTCCCCAATACGAATTAATTTCGTTTTTAGCTTTGTTTATAGCTGTCAAGGTAACTCAACTATGATCTATGTATTTTTTTCTCTATCTCTATAGGCTCAGCAATTGCGATGCTTTTAATTATTGACAATTATTTTTCCTCGCACAGATGCAAGTATTCCCAGACTAAGGCAGGTATCAAATCAGCAACCTACTGTTACTAAGCGAACCACTGAATTGGCCAGCCAAGAGTGTATGTAAAATGTGATAGTGAAGAATGAAAATTGCATGTAGCTTAGGCTAGGTTAGATTGTCTATATAGGTATTTAAAAGGTGTTGGTATATAATAATAATTGTATTAGCGTTGGATAGTTTAGACTGTCTTTCAATGTATTTGGAAGGTATTTTTGAAGAATAATAATAATTGTATAGCTAAGGTCTTGAATATGCATTGATATTGTTTACATATTGTAAAATTTTGTTGTTATTGAAAATGGTGAGGAATAATGTAATATTTGTAGTTGAAATATTACATTCTGGTTCAGGTGTAGGGGTTTAGGGAGCCTGATATTTAAAATAAAATTACTTATGCCCATATAACTGTTTTTAGAATTAGAATTCACATCTTTTGAAGCATGCTCTTGATCTAATAATTCAGAATTCTGTTTCTTAAACATTCTATTTTTAAATTAAACCTTATTATATCTATAAAATTTTTCTGTATCTTATTTTGTCGTTTGGTTAATCTTTGCCATTAAAGAAATCCAAAAAATAATATCACTGTGTATGACTTTCCTACTCCTAGCTCCTTGACAAAAGTAAGTAGTACCTCAGTGCTTCATTTGAAATGAAAAATACAATATTGGAGGAAAAGCTTATAGTACATAAATACATTCTCATGCATATTTTATTGAACAACGTTATGTTTAGACATACATTCCTACATCGCTGCTATCATTATAAATGATATGTCCCAAAAACTTAAAATTATGATATATTGTTAAGTTGCTGATATTGAAGAATATTTTAACTCATAATAATTGTCAAATTAAAGCCATATGGAACATACAACATGAGAGTAATGTATCTCCTATATATGTGGCTGCGTCTCCGCGCACTCGTCGTAGCAGCCAGACATATTTTGTACTCCGAAAAGTTTTCAAAAATGACTTTCGATACGGAGAAATTCATTCGGGAAATCGAAAGCCGTAAAGCAAAGTAAGCACCAATTTCTCTTATTAGTTATACAAGCTCGCATAGCAGTATCAGTACCCTTGATACAATTACATGTTTTTCAGAAGGTTATCAAACGATTCCACTGACATTCTTGAATAGTTGAAAAACAGATCTGGGTATTTACGAACATCCTTAAAATAGGTACAAAATAAGCCTTTTGAGTTCTAGAAGAAGAGGATGAATCCAATGTCTTTTCTTTACTTTGCGTTTCTTGCGAGCCAAAAGATAAACAATTATAATATCTTTCACGTCCATATCGTTCAACGGAATGGACTCAACTGGCAGTAGATTGACTGCTCAATATTTTGGCTGCCGCAGCCAGGCTGCCTACTGCGCGGGCTCCCTTATTCAATTATATTTATTCAATAATTTTAGGATGGCTTCGCGGACCATCTCGGGTGCTTCCAGGGACCACCATTGGTCCGCGGGCCACCGGTTTAGAACCACTGTTCTAGAGACACAGAATGTGCGAATTACTTACATTTGTGCCACTTCCCAATAAAAATATAAACTTTCGGACAATTAAAAACAAAAGTGAAAATCGCATTTTTGAAATTATGACGTTTTTCTGATAAAGTAGCGATATTACGTTCAGTTATTTCACTTATACATCCGAAATTTATCCAATGATAGCGATTGAAAATGATCTCGAACTAATGAAGTTCAAGCCACATGAAGTTTCATATTCTTGTAAAAGTTTTAAAAAAGCAATTTTTACCATCTCAGTCGAAAAGAATATATAAATATATATATATATATATATATATATATATATATATATATATATATATATATATATATATATATATATATATATATAAAATCAGTTCAAAAGTGTAATGGATAAGGTTCATCAATAATAATAAGGTAACGTCACCATATTTTAATGTTAAATCTTAGTTGTTGCACTGCTTGTGTATTTGTTTATAATTGGATACATCTGATTCTAAATAGTGAAAAAACTCACTAACTTCACTTTTGTGAGGAAGAATGTTTATTGAGGATTCCATCTAAATATTGGATTTAAATGTAAAAATATGGTAAAATCATATATTCTTTTCTTAATAAATATTATTATTATTATATATATATATATATATATATATATATATATATATATATATATATATATATATATATATATATATATATATATATATATATATATATATATATATATATATATACATAAATATAGCAAACATCTCAACATTATTCAGTACATATAAAAGAGACATCTGAAATCGAAAAAGACAACATAAATTGAATCAGAACTAATATATTATCATAACAAAAAATTCAATATATCAAGCCAGACAGATTTACCTTGAATATCAGTCATTGAAGTACTTGATTTAGGAAATGAAGTTTGAGTGAGTTCGCTGCCTAAACTTCGACGATTGATGTTGAAATGAAAATTCTGGGATGATGTAAGTTCAGAAAATGACCTGCGATAGCTAGGTCTCTCATCATTTACAAGAGGCGTTGAATTCTTGAGTGCTTTGTTATCAGTCCAATTGTCCACCTGAAAACAACAAATAAAAAGATATTTTACACTATATTATTTCAACGAAATCAATTTTATCCACCTAAACTGAAATTCTACATAATAATTATTTCCATTATATTTCAAAATCAATAACATTTAGTAAGGCTTTTGCTTAGTAAGAGTACTTCCTATTTCACTAATTAAATGAATGAAGTGTATGATCTCAAAATTGGAGCATTTGAACGATAACTCTTATTCATATTGTATATCAATTAAAATATTCTTGTATAGATATTTCTTAATAGGATTACATCCCAAAACACATATGTCAGGTGCACATTATAATCTTATAGCGGAAATCAAGCAAAGTGTTTTATTGTATTTTAATACATTAAATTTATAAGTTAATTTTTCCATTTTCCAAGTAGTGTCCGATAATAGTGTGTGTGTGTATATATATATATATATATATATATATATATATATATATATATATATATATATATACGAGGGCGGTCCGATAAGTACTTAGCCTACAAATGAAAAACGAAAATTTTTGGAAAAGTGCCGATTTATTTCTCCACATAGTCTCCTTTTAGCTCAATACACTTGACCCAGCGAAGCTCCAACTTCTTCAACCCGTCTGAAAAATACATTTTCTGTAGGTCTGAAAAGTAGGCCTCCGTAGCGGCGATAACCTCCTCGTTCGACTCAATTTTCTGACCGGCGAGTGACTTTTTCAAGTTTGGAAACAAGAAGAAGTCGCACGGGCCAAATCTGGAGAATACGGTGGATGGGGCAGCAGTTCGTCAACCAATTTAACCAAGGCGACGGCGAAAGTGTGAGCCGGTGCGTTGTAACGATGAAAGGGCACCTTTTTCTTCTTCAAATGGGGCCGTGTTTTGTGCAATTCGTTGTCGAATCGGCCCAATAATTTGGCACAGTAGAGCCCTGTGACTCTTTTACCCCTTTCCAGGTAGTCGATGTAAATTACATGTCGTGAATCCCAGAAAATGGTGATCATCACCTTTCCGGCCGATAGGACAGACTTCGCCTTCTTCGGAGCATGTTCGCCGGCTGAAGTCCACTGTTTTGACTGTTCCTTGGTCTCTTGTGTGTACCAGTGGATCCATGTTTCGTCGGCGGTCACGAAACGACGCAGAAACTCCTTCGGATTGCGCTTAAACAGCTTCAAACAGTGGTCTCACGGTTGCGCGGCACCCATCGTGCAGACAGCTTTTTCATGCCCAATACTTCATGCAGGATATGACCCACGCGGTCTTTTGAGATGCCTACTTTCTCAGCTATATCGCGCATCTTTAATCGGCGGTCTGCCAATACGAGATCGCGGATTTTTGTAACGTTATCCTCCGTGGTAGCCGTTTTCGGAGCACCTGGAAGTGGCTCATCAAAAACCGACGTGCGACCACGTTGAAACTCGTTAAACCAATTTTTTACGGTCGCCATCGAAGGAGAAGATTCGCCGTACACAGCACCCAAACGCTCTTTTATTTCGCTGCCCAATTTCCCTTCCAAAAACAAGAATCGAATCACTGACCGATATTGCTCTTTCTCCATTTTTCTAAAATCCGCGAATACAACCGCTTCAATACGCTCTCAAAAGAAAACTACCAGTCCGATGCAGCTGATATTTTGACAGTAGCCGTCTACAAGAATATACTACATGATGGTAAATTTCTCTTGCGATAGTGGCGCCATCGGGCGGTGAGGCTAAGTATTTCTCGGACCGCCCTCGTATATATATATATATATATATATATATATATATATATATATATATATATATATATATATATATATATATATATATTTAGTTTATTTATTTCTGACCTCGAATCAGTTTCCTGGTACTGAGGCCTAACATTTACAAAAATTATAACATAATATAAACTCCATTTCAAACATAACAACATGATATACACTTTCTTATTAAGATAAATCAGCCAAAGTTCACACTATCACATTTACCAACTTTGAGATATATTGATATGTTATATAGTGTCCTTTATGTATTTCCTCAGGTCATGGCCTAGTTTTCGATGTCTTCCTTCTAATACACGTCCTGGTATAGAGTTGTAGGTTTCACTGCTTCTCTGGTATGGCGACTCCTGTCTCCTCTTGGTTCTGGAGTAGGGATTTCTAATTACTTGCATTGACCTCACATTATAATTATGGATATCCCTTGTATACTTCATTACAGTATTTGATTTTAATGTCTTGTTTTTATGCCATTAATAAGTTTAGTCTGTTCCATAGTGATTAATTGTTTTATTGTTAAGATGGGGCGGTCCTTGTACAAACTTTCACTAGGTGTTGAGTATTCCAGTTGGAGAAGTGCTTTGATGGCTTTATTTTGCAGTCTCTGCAGTTTACTGATGAGGTATCCGCTTGCAATTCCCCAACAAGGCATCTTTCTGAGTTATTGCCATATATACCGTTTTGTCAACATTTATAGACAGTTTGTTGTAACACAGCCACTCATAATAAATTTTAAGATTATTATTCATTGTTTGTCCTAATTCTTCCTTTTACCATACGAACACACTAAATCAGTATCATCTGCGAACATAAAATACTTGCACTTTAGACCAACAAACTTCAATACATGCACATACAGCAGAGGTCCCAAAACTGAGCCCTGCGCGACACCAACTGTCACTTCTCGCTCGTTGCTGGAGACCCCATTTATACTGACATATTGTTTTCTTCCCAACGAATAAGGTTTTAGCAGTCTTTGACATCCTCCTCGAAAGTCCATTTTGTTGAGTTTATCCAACATCAGGTAGATATTCACGGTATCAAAGGCCTTCTGCAGATCGATGAAAACTGTCACTATATATTTATTCTTATCTCCTTCAGCAGTAATGTAGTCCAAAAGGTCTGCAGCAGCTCCCAACGTACTACTCCCCTCTTGGAAACCATACTGTCTATTATCAAATTTAAAAGTTCTGTTGATAAACGATATTCTTTTTTTTTCAACTTTTTCGATAATTTTGTAGAATGTACTGAGAAGTGAGATTGGTGGGTAGTTATTTACGTTATCACGTAAGCCCTTTTATAAATAGGAATTACTTAGCTATTTTGAGTTCTTCTGGGAATGATCCGTTTTCTAAGATTCTGTTTACAATATTTATAATTTTTTCACCAATAACTTATATTAGTACAAGCAAGTCATCCTTGGTAACATTATCAATGCCTGGTGTACTGTTGTTTTTTACTTCCAGTAGAATATTTTTTATTTTGGTAATATCAGTTGGTTTCAAAAATATACTTTCCTGAATTTCTTCTCCTGGAAATTTTATTTGTACCTTATGCTTAATATTGGATGCTAAGCTCCGTCCTATTTCCGTGAAGTGCTTGTTGAATTCATTTGCTATTTCTTCATTATTTGTAATAGCCTGCCCAAAATCTGTTTACCTCTTTTTTTTCTTTGATGCAGATTTATTGCATAACTGTAGAAGATTGGGTAACCAACCCCAGGGGGACACAGGGTCAGGGCTGACGAGAGCAGGAGAAATGGTCCTACGAAAAGAGGCTTGGGCTATGGAAAAGTATCAGAGTTTGGAAATTAGATTTGGAACGTGTAGACAATGCTGCAGATAGGCAAAATGAATATGAGAGCAGAAGAAGTAGCAAAACAGAATAACAGCACTACAAGAGATAAGATGGAAGGGAAGTGGATCAGTAACCAAACAAAACCACACTATGTACTACAGTGGAACATTTTGGCAAAGAAACTATGTAATATTGGGATTAGAGGGAGACTACATGATTGGCTGGTATCTTTTGTTACTGGTAGGGAGTTAATTGTCAGGGTTGGTTCTGAGCGATCTGAGACCTTCGATCTGGAGCTTGGTGTTCCTCAGGGATCGGTCCTGGGGCCACTACTGTTTGTGATTTATATCAATGATCCAGCAAATTCTATGAGAGATCAATTCCTAACGCTGTTTGCGGATGATACATCAGTGGTGGTTTCGGGACTGGATCCTGAGGAACTAACTTCTGAGGTGAATGACACTGTGGCTCTGTTTTTGAAATGGTGTAATATATAAAATTGAAGATATCGCGTTTCAGTTATCTGAGAGCACAGAGTTTCTTGGAGTGCATTTAAACAGTAATCTCACATGGCATAATCATGTGGATGTGTTGTGCAGTAAGCTCAACAATTCTTATTTTGATATCTTAACTTTAAAACCTAGCCTGGAACTTAAATCTATACTGAATGTATACTATTCATTGGTCTATTCTCACATCCAATATAAAATCATGCTCTGGGGAAGATCAACTAATGTGCATAGAGTATTTATGATTCAAAAAAGAATTTTAAGACTGATTCTTGGCGTCGGCTTCCAGGAATCATGCAGGCCTTTATTTGTGAAAAATGGTTTGATGACTGTACCTTGTATTTATATTTTTAAATGCCTTTTATTTATTAAGAAAAATATAGCTTGATTTAGTGAAGTATCGTATAATCACAGTTATGATACAAGGTATGGTTCTCAGCTGCTTGTCATTAGACATGTTAGGACAATGTATGAAAGGTCCTCGATTACCTCATCTGTGACATTATTCAATAAATTACCAACTAATTTAAAAAGCTTCAATTATAAGCAATATGTTTCTGAACTCAAAAAAATTTTGCTAAGTAGGGCCTATTATAGTGTCAGGGAATTCTTAGAAGACTCGATTTGAAGAGACTACAGAGTCATGTTTATGTGTATGTATTGTTGATTTGTCCGATTTATGATTGTGTTCGATTATTCAATGACATCATTCTATTACAATGCAATAAAGTTTATTATTATTATTTATAATGAAGACAGGCAGATGCATCATGGCGTGGGCTTCATTGTGGCAAAGAAATATTGCAGGCCAGTAATTGATTTTGTCCCAATCATAATAAATAATAATAATATCCTTTATTAATAGCTTTAGCTAGCATTACAAAAAAATAAATAAAAACAAATAAATAAATACACTTTCAATTATTAGGTACAACAAGAGTGTATCTGATCAGCCTGAATATTATCACAGTTAGATTGCTATATTTTCTTTCACGTACGTCCGACATTTTCTTTTGAAATCCTCCAGAGAGTTGGAATCTTTTATAGAATTGGGCAAATTATTGTACAGTTTTAATCCATTATGAAATATATTTTTTTGATCAAATCTCCTACGTACTGTTTCAATATAAAAATTTCCAGCAATTCTGGTATCTCGACTATGGACACTGCGGATTGGCACACAGTACTGTTGCAAATTTCTGGGCAGAGAGCCATTTAAGATTTTATATATAAATACATATGTCTGTAGGTAAACTATTTGTTTAACACTTAAAACTCCTACTGCTTGGAGCATGGCTTTAATATTTGTTCGCCTGTTGCAGTTCAGTATCACCTGTAAAGCTTGATTTTGCTTCCGTTGTATTTTCCCAATTGCAAAGTTATTCAAGGTAAACAGCACTGTTGGACAATGATATAAATGAGGTTGGATTATAGTTTTGTATATTAAAGTTTTTGCCCACACACTTAGAATACTCCTTACTTGTCCTAGTGCATACACCTTTTTAGCCATTTTTCCCATTACATAAGAGGCATGGTTGCCAAAAGACAAATGTTCATCAATAATTACTCCCAGATATTTAAAGGCTGTTACTTGTTCTATTTTAACACTTTCTATTTCCATCCCATTATGTGAAAAAACGTCTTGTTGAGTGTACTTATTTTTTATCACCATAAATTTGGTCTTTTCAATGTTTAACTTCATATTATTAAATTGCAACCACTTCAAAATTCTACTTCAGTCTTCATTGAGGATTTCAGTTATCTCACTCACATTCTTGCCAATACAGTACAGTAGGGTATCATCAGAAAACAGTTGTATGTTGCACTTATTAATCCATTTCACAATGTCATTTATGAATATCACAAATAGGTTTGGCCCTAATACAGTCCCCTGAGGTACACCTAAGGTACAATATCTGCTAGCTGATTCATAATCACCGTATCGTGTTTTTTGTGTTCTGTTATGTAAATAACTTTCAAACCACTGTAATGCTGTTCCAGTTAATCCTAATTTTGATAATTTTTTAATAAGCAATGGTCTGCTAATGGTTTCAAATGCTCTACGAAAATCTAGGAACACAGCCCCTATAATAAAGTTTTCCTTTAATGCAGTCTTCCAGCTTGCTATCACATTTTGAAGAGCTGACTCACACAAGTTGTTTTTTCTGAATCCAGCTTGGTATATTGTTAATAGTTTATTGTTTTCCATGTACTCAATTAGTTGTTTGTTAATAACTATCTCTAGTAATTTTTCGTATAAGGGCACCTTATTAATAGGTCGGAAATCTTCACAACAATTGGAGTTTCTCTTCTTGCCAAAGAATATGTAAAATACGCATAAAAGGAAAGTTTAATAACATAACATTTATTAATGTATATGCACCGACAGAAGATGCAGACGAAAACGAAGAAACATCCGAAGAAACAAGTGCAGATGATGCATTAATCGTACTAGGCCACATGAATGCCCAACTTGGAAAGGAGGAAATATACCAGGACGTTGTTGGTATAAACACGATACACAAAGTCACAAACGGAAACGGGATGAGAGTGACGGATTTTGCTGCTGACAACAATTTGAAAGTAAATTGTACATGCTTCCCACACAAAGAAATACATCTAGGAACATGGAGAATACCAGGTACCATGTGAATCAAATAGACCATATACTAATATCAAAAAGATGGGCCTCCTCAATAGAGGACGCTTGAGTATATCGTGTAGCAAACAACGAATCAGACCATTACTTACTAGTAGCCAGATACAAACACCGAATATCAATTGGGAATGCGGAACGGACGAAAAGAACAAAAAAATGGGATGTAGATAAACTAAGAAACGGTCGCGTAAAAAAGATTTACCAAGGTGAAATTGGAAGAATACTACTAGAAAACGATAATCGGCAGGAACTACGTATAGACGAGGAATAAAAATTAATCAAAGAAACGATAACAGAAACCGCCGCTGAAGTAGTGGGAGAAGAAAGTAAAAAGAAAAATAATTGGTACGATGAGGAATATAGAGGCCGTGAAAGTGGAAAATGATGCATGGAAAAAAGCACTACAACGAAACACAAGAGCAAATCAGTTAGAATATATATAGCAATAAAATAAGATTAGCAAACCGAATTTGCCGAAGAAAAAAGTGAAATGAAATGAACAAAAAAGTAGAAGAAATAATGGAGAGTAAGCAGAGATCCGAAAGCAGAAAGTTTTACAACAACGTTAAAGAGTATATAAAAGAAATTGCCACAACTAAATATCTGTAAAGACAGAAATGGAAAACACCTAACGGAAAAGCTGGATATAATAAAATGATGGAAAGAATATTTTGAAGAGGTACTAGAAGGGGAACAGCAGCAACAAGAAGTGGAAAATGAAATAACATATTATAGTGCAGAGCTGGAAGTAGAACCATCATCGTACGAAGAGGTAACGAAAGTAATAAAAGATCTGAAAAACAGGAAAGTACCAGGTGCTGATGGAAAAGTAGCGGAACTAATAAAGAACGGAGGAGAGAGACTATGGAGACAAATTCACAAACTAATACTACACATCTGGGAGCAAGAAGAGATGCCAAAGGACTGGAAACTGGGAATTATCCTCCCGATACACAAAAAGGTAACAAGATCAACTGACTGACACTACTTAGTGTCCTATATAAAATATTATGAGGGGTCATCCATAATTGAATGACACCCTACTCAGAAGAAATACTAAGCAAATACCAATGTGGATTCAGAAATATAAATCAACCACAAACCACATGTGTACGTTAAGACAAATACAGGAGAAATGCTGTGAATATAGCATAGAATATAGATAGAGGTGGATAGACGATGTGGAGGAAGACTTAAAAACTCTGAGAATAGGAAACTGGATGAGAATAGCGGTGGATAGAACCGGATGGAGGAATATAGTTGAGCATTCCAAAACCCAGCAAGGGTTATGAGCCAAAAGAATAAGAAGATATATAATGACATATCTATCTATATTATTAATGAACACAGTAATCCTTCAATTGGAATTAATAGTCATCTGATACTTTTCAAAATACTCTCATACAATTGATAAATCTCCAAAAATTGAATGAGTTGATCCTAAATAAGTACATACATTACATTTTGTCATATCAAAATCAAATCTTTTACGATATCAAAACAGTAGGAAGTGGATCACTTTTAGAAAATGCTGATGTAAATAATGCAAAATCTACTTTTCCACCAAGCTTAACATAATAGACAGCCAGATATTTTTCAAAGATTTTTAAATAAAATGATTACTTGATAAAGTGAAATTAATATCTGAAACAAAATAGAATATATTGTCATATACACTTACTTTTATAATTACACTGGGACTAATATTGCTATTCATGTCAGGTTTATAAGGAGATTCACAGGCTTCACAAATAACAAAATTTGGACTATTCAATAAAGTGCATCTGCTGCATGTCCAACTCTTTACAGGCTTTACATTTTTCAACTGCCATTTATTACTATTTCCTCCAATCTGTTCATTTATACCACTTGCAGTTGTTCTTATGTTTTTTGGAAGATCTCCATCTATTGAAGATTCACATTTATTCTTAGCTACCGAGCAACTGTAACTTTGTATATTAGATAAAGAAATGAATTTATTTTTACTTTGTTTACACTGACACCCTAAAGCAAGGAAATCATATTTTTTAAATATCCCAGCATTTTGTTGTTCTACAGGTGTAAGAGCACAATTTTTGCAGGGTGATTGTGTAATATTCATTTTTTTAAATTTAGAATCACACAAAATGCACAAATCAGTTGAACATTTGAATGCCAGTGTACAGTTTTCACAAAATACGTTGTTGAGATCTGGTAAACTGTAAGATTTTTTTTCTAAAGGAATTAATTTTGGTTTTGAAATTTTAACTGATAAACTTCGATTCAAGAGAAATAGAGTATTTATGACAGTGTTCTTTGCTAAAGTTGAGCAGTTCTTCTCCAACTGATGCCTAAAATGAAATACATATTACTTATGAACTAATTCCGACCCAGAATTTACTGGACTACCTTTTTGAACTTTGTCGAATTAGTCTACTACCTCCACATTTCAGTTTTCTGATTATAGTAAAATTCGGAGTTTTAACAAAATTCTGTGTTATTGTCGAAGTGTCTGGACTAGAAGAACCTGGGTCTTTGTCTCTTTGTATTTTTCTAGATGTCCCACATCTACCACATATCAGTTTATCAGTAGGATTAATGAGACCACATGAGATGCAATGCCACTGTAGCACAGAGGCAATAGCACCCATGACAACTGCCACATGGCTAAAATTAACTGACAAAAAGTTATCCTAATCTTCCTCAGCTCTATTTACCACAAAGCAGCTGATGTTGATATACCACAGCAAAATAAAAGCAGGCCATATTGACGTATTTTTTCCGCATTTGCGCATAGTTTACCTGACACCTGGGGAGTGTAGGGTTTCAGTTGGAATAAGTCAAAATGAGTTGAATTTTTTGAAAAAAAAAGTGAGACGTGGCAAAATCAAGTTAATTCGGAGATTTTCAGCCCAAAATTAAGTACAAAATCTACATGATTTTGAAATTTTATCAATTTTCGAAATAATTACCAAAAAAATTCTTAAAATGTAACGATGTGAGTTAAGTATCGATACTTTTGGAAGTAGGTACTCATTCTGAAGATGGAGATGTTTATAAATCTCGAACCAAATTCGTGACCCCGGCCGTAGACAGAGAAAACCGCTTTTTTCCCAGCCTACGAGCGGGACCCTGCATGCGAGTGAGAGAGAAAAAGAGACTGTAATATAACTTCAGCACAGAACCCAGGGAAACAGCTTTTTATCACAAAGAAAACGCGTTCAGATTTTGTAAAAAAGTAACATTCGTTTCGTTCCGTTCAGTCTGAGCCTGACTGATTCGATACCAAGTACTTTTGTTTCGATACCGAATAAGTATCGCAAGATTGATTCGATACTAAAAGTACTTGGTATCGAAACAAAAGTATCGAATACTTACTCGTATTTACTTGTATCGGAACGTCCCTACCCGCAAGCACCCCTACACTGTGTTCTGTAGTGTGACACAGAGTGGCACAGTGCTGCCTTGTTGGAAATCTCCCATAATTTGTATGAATATATTTAAGAACAGAAGGATAATAATGAATTTGATATTCTAAGGTAGGCTACACTGTTTATCTAGAACATAGAAAACTCATAGAGATAATACAGCAGTATTCTCGAAAATACCGATTTTTCGGTATTTCTACCGATTTGAGGTCCGGCCTACCGAAATACCGAAACGCAACGATTTTCTACCGATTTTACAGTTTGAAGTTTGCGACTCTTTTCATGTCGAACTATTTTATATTTTATTACTGATTCGATAGTTTCAATTATTAGACTCTTTCCAGATATTGTTCACAACAATAAATTCTAGAAAATTGATACAGAGTGGCGAATTTTAAGAAATTTTGAACAAATCAGAACATTTCCTGATGACGTATGTGCGAATTAGGCTCTCTACGGAGTCTATCACTGATCAAAAATTACTCTCTCTATATATATATATATATATATATATATATATATATATATATATATATATATATATATATATATATATATATATATATATATATATATATATATATATATATATATATATATATATATATATATATATATATATATATATATATATTTATAT
This sequence comes from Cynegetis impunctata, assembly GCA_030704885.1. NCBI lineage: Eukaryota > Metazoa > Arthropoda > Insecta > Coleoptera > Coccinellidae > Cynegetis > Cynegetis impunctata. Next base: position 89,127 of record JARQZK010002178.1, on the reverse strand, counting down.
ATATATTTATATATATATATATATATATATATATATATATATATATATATATATATATATATATATATATATATATATATATATATTGGCCTTGATTTCAGTCATTAGCCCCATATTTTGATATGAGATAAATTTTGCTGAATGTTTTCTGCTGGCTTATGACTGTTATTAGTAAATCTGTATGTTGCGTTTTGATAAATAAACTTTATTTGATAGAATATTGCTTTTTTTTTCATCTACCGATTTTGAGTTCAAATATACCGAATTCTGTGGTCGAATCTACCGATTCCGCTCATTGACTTTCGAGAACACTGTAATACAGACTCTATGAGAAAACTGCTTAGTTAGTTGTGCATGTGGCGCTACTTGTCTGCGGTGTTGAATGAGTGAAGTAATAAATTAGAACGAACAAAATACGTAGTAGAAATGAAAGTGGATGTGCGTGGTACATCATGAAAAAATACGCAAAAAAAAAATCTATCATGATGTTTTAGTAATATAAGGTGATACTTGAGTGTAAATAAGATGTGTATGGATATAAATAAATGATTGTTCAGTGAGCAGTGGTTGGGAGAAACGATTTATTAATTAGTAAACAAACTTTAAATGAACATCCGTACAACCAAAATGGCTGAGTATTGAGTACTCTTTGTCCGTATGCCAGTATGAAAGTTGAGCTGTTCGCCCAAGAAAGAAAGATTGTTAGGTAAGCATTTAAGGATTTTAAGCTAAATTTGTTGAATAAAGTAAACTTCATGAAATGATAGTCTAATGAGCGGTAAATTCTATCTTAATTTGAGTATGTAATGTGGTTGCCCATGGCCACCCCCACTGTTTTCTATAAATGTGTACGTAATCGAGAACACAATATCTCCATTTTCAGTCGAGTTCTACGAAAGAGTTATTTAAAGAATTTACCAGATTTAGTTTATTAATATGTTGAAATTATCGATTCCGCACCTGTTCTTAAATAATTGAAAATTTAAATAAAATGTGTTGAAAATATATCAACAGATTGTATTCGCCCATACAGGTACTGAATTTCTCATTAAGTTATTCGTATAAAAAGGGATGATAACTTAAATAATATTTAATGCTTGTTTTGTTATTAAAATATTTAGTTTAAATCTGTGTTGTAGAAGAAATATCTGATGTAATAATAATACTATGCATATATTTATAGTGCCTGACTCTAAAAGTAGGTCTCCATATTTTCACCTGAAGACTTCATTTGTTGGTTAATTTTGCTACTGCAGACATTGAGTGACTCTCAAGATTCAGATTTTCATTTTCAGGACTACAAAATAGGTTTAACAAACTATTAATCTATTGCAGGAATTTTTTGTTCTTCCATTTGTTTAATGTTTGCATATTAACTTCATAACTGAATCACAACTGGAAGTGTTATCTGTTCTATATTTTCAATGTTAATTCACATTATGTGCAGTAGTCTCAAAAGCATAGAGCTATTCGTGACTGTTTTGAATTGATGCTTTTCTTATTTAATTTGCAATAGATAGCTAATGATTAAAATTCATTCAACCTCTATTGAGTATTTACCTAATTGTTGACATTTTGGTTCAGTTGAAATGTTCCTCATAATATTGTGATGGGAAGTATAGTAACAGTCCAAAATCTTACATTGTATCAGTAACATCATGCAATTTTTATCTAAAAATGATTACTTTAGTTGACAAACTCAAAGTAAGATCTCATTGCAATATATTTGTTTAAAACTAGGGCAGTATGTATTTCAGCTATAAAACTGTCCCTACTTTAAACCTGTATGTTGTTTCTATTAAGATTTCTATACTTTTCGAATTTTAATCCATTTTCATTTCAATAGGAATTACATAACATAAAATGTCAAATTTGAATAAAATTGATTATTTGGTTGACTTCAATTTGTTTTGAAATATTTTTCTGCCGAAGGTAATCCTAACTTGTTTAACGCTTTTTAACTTCTGCTTGAGAATGTTGTAGTTGAAAGTATTTTCATGCTTGTGATTACAAAGCTTCTAATTCAATAAGATTATTATTTACCCATACATAATCTTGCAACTGGTCAACATTGTTGAACTCAAGAAGATTCTCAATTTTAATTCATTCACTCAAACATATTCTGGAAGCCAATTTTCTTATACACTGATTGGCCTTTTCATCAATCCAGTTTTTTGAAAACTATTTTGAATACCTAGTTTCTGAAGTAACTGTCCCAAGACAAAGATTCATAGTACTCAAAATTATAGTTTTTTTTTAAATATCATTGACCTCCTTGGATAACTTCTTGCAACATCTATTTTCTATATCCTTGCCTAACAGTCCAGATCATAAGTCATAATCCATAGGGTGTAAAACTGTAAACGAATTTGGGGATAGAAAATTAAATTTATTTGTTAGATAAACGACCCTTTCATATAATGGATTTTAATTGATTTTAGTTTTATTATAATCGATTTGATTATATCTGAAATAGATTACATTGATTTAAAAATAGTTCATTATATCCAAGTATTTATCATGAGCTCATGCATACATAAATAATTTATATATATATATATATATATATATATATATATATATATATATATATATATATATATATAATAAGTATATAATTATTTATAATTTATTATAAACTATATTTTCCTACAGACGTCTCCATATCACCAGTACCAATTGATTCAGGCGAATGTAGTATTTTTGCACTTTCTAAGAGTTTATTTTGAATTACTTAAATGAATGCCAAAAAAGTTCACGGTTCAATATCTAAGCGTTTTTCATTCGGCATCCTAATAATCTACATTCAGAAGATCTTTATTCAGTATTCGAATATACTCTATTCAGCATCCGATATTCAATGCTCAGACTTCGGTATTCGACATCCGAATACACCGGAGAAATCGCATAAACTGTTCACTAAAATCCTAATATTAATCCCTTTTGTTTATATCCAGGGAATGCGTGACATGTTCATCCAATCCCAGCAGTTGGTCCCGAGTAGCAGCAGCAGCACAATTACAAGTAGCGGCCTGTCGTTCTCGAACCATTCGAAAAAACGCAAAGCAGAACATTTCGCGTCGGCCAGTAGTGATATCGTCGCGGCGGGCAACCATCATATCGTCAGTGGCGGAGCGGCAGGCGGTGACTCTTATCTGCCCATCCAAGAGACTGTGTTCACAGTGACAAGTGCTAGTCAGACCGATCTGAATCATGTCAGTCCTGCTGCGGGACCAGGAAGCAGTAATCATCAACATTTGTTCGTTAGGCCTTCTACTATCAAACTGCTAGACGGCTACCAGCGTTGTGGACAAAAGGTGCGACATTTTGGAATTAAATTGTATACCCTTAAGTTAATTATATTTTTGAACTTTTGGCTAGGGAAAATTTATGATTTTTTTCAGATTGTTTCATGGGATATATATATATATATATATATATATATATATATATATATATATATATATATATATATATATATATATATATATATATATAAATATATAAATAAATCTATTCTCCATATGGAGTATTTGTCATAATGAACGTCTTATTAATTGTTTTAGTTATAAAAAATTGATGATAACAATGTAATTAATAGTAGGTAGGATACTTTGTTATTACGACTATTAATACAAAAAAATGAGTTGTGAACATATCGAAGGCATCACAAAATTTAGAGAATGCGTTTTTTAAACTAAGTTATTGGTTTAATAAAACACATATCTCTGCATTTGAATATTATTTCTAACATATTCGGGAAATTCATGTTTCAATCAAGCGACTTGATCAAAACACATAGTTTTGGGTATCAGATGAATCTGAGACACCACTGAGAATATTCTCTTGAATCATAATTATTGGAACGAAGTTCCTTACGGCAGGCTTGTAGGAGATAGGGATTTCGCTGCGAGACCAAACTGAAAAATATGTGAGACTAAAAATGTGACGAAAGTCACGCTTTTAGTTAACACAAGCGAATATTGTATACCCTTCTTTTTCTTCCTCTTTCTTTCCGTTCTCTCATCCCTTCTCTTTCTGATCCCACTCCACCACGTCAATCGCCAATGCATTATATGAACTCATTAATTCATGTACAAGCAACTCGAAAACGTTAGATGTGAAACATCGAAATAATTGTGTATAAGTTATATGTATAAAAGAACAGATTACGACAGGAATCAGATATGGCATAATGAAAATGAAAAGATAAAGCTTTACAAATTTGTTCCATGAAGTAATGACTACGTATTGTGGGTTTATATTCAATTATATAGCGTGGCGATACGTTATCCTCTCGTTATTATACACTCTTGCGTCTAAATTTTACATTGCTTCGACGACCGAGTGGTCTAAGTATTGAACCCTGGTTTGCCGTATTTCTGGGTTCAAATCCCAGAGGTGACTCAAGGCTTTTTAAATTTTTTTATTTACAATCTCGTAAGAGCTCTTAGCCCCACATTTCAATATTAATTATTTCAACTTTGATTAGTGTAAGTTATCACTTCTGTCGTGCGCCCCGACACGCACATGTTTCCTTTTCGGAAATTGTGGTCCTTCTATATCATCCGAAGGAACTTCGTTCCTACCTGGTGTCCCATGACACAGTTTTCTTTTTTGTGTTACTGAGTTTAATGTCCTTATAACAAAATTTACTTTAAACATCAACATTATACGGCACATAATATTTCACAAAATACCGAATACTCTCCTGAAAAATTCTAAGGTCTATACATTAGTAGAATAATTCCATCTAAAGAAAATTTTTGGTTAACTGAAAACTTACTTCTCTTCAAATATAAATTTACTGAGCTATTTTCTTTCCTTCAAAGAACCTAAACATTGGGAAATCAATCAATTAGTTATCTACGACAACATTAAAGGATTGACAGATTTTCAGAGAGGATTTAAGTTTGATTTAGCTTCATATGAACCACATGACAAACTTGAAAAGCTTCTCAAGATCATAATAGTTACGAACCTTCTGCTATTTTTAGGCTTTGGGAAAAAGTTGAAAATGTCCATTTCTAGTATTTATAACATACTTTTTATTTGAGTTAATGACGTTGATATTCTCTAGACTAGGGTTATATCTGAACTATCATCATTAAACTACATATATTCAGTTATTCTTCATAATCAATTTTCGGAGAACTTGAAACTATTTGTGATTTTAACCAAAGCTGTGTACACGTAAATATTAATGAGAAATTAAGTTGTACTTCGTGTAAAAATACTTTATTAAATTTGCAAAGCGCTTTCGGCTATTAGGCCATCATCAGTGCATTACTCGTCAGGTATACATGGAAGTCCCTTGTAATAAGAATGACAAAACATTGTAAAAACAATTATATGGACAAACTTTTAAATTTGGTATCCCACTACGAGCTAACTAGGAATATGCCTCCACTCCACGTGTTTAGTGGATTGGAAGTTTTCGAAATTTTGGATTGTTAAAGAGGCATATTCCTAGTTAGCTCGTAGTGGGATACCAAATTTAAAAGTTTGTCCATATAATTGTTTTTACAATGTTTTGTCGTTCTTATTACAAGGGACTTCCATGTATACCTGACGAGTAATGCACTGATGATGGCCTAATAGCCGAAAGCGCTTTGCAAATTTAATAAAGTATTTTTACACGAAGTACAACTTAATTTCTCATTGAAACTATTTGACCGATATAAAAATTATAATTTCATTTTCTTTTGCTTTTTGCTACAGTTAAATACCTATCACTGAAATTTTTGGGCTGATACTTTCATACTTAACTCTTTCTTAAAAGGAAACGATTTCAATTCCAGAATGAACAAAAACAAAACTTGAATTTACTTCGTTTATTATCATAAAAATACGTACATTGAAAAATATAAAACAATTTCGGTCACTTGAATCTTGTCTTGAACACCAAAGAACACCATCAATCTTTTTTGAAAAATAAAACTGATTCAACGTTTTCAAATCATTGCCGTGAAAACCACCACCCATTTTCACAAATAGATAACTTCCAAATAATGCTCAAAATACCGAAAGTGGCCAACCTAACTTACTTAGAATCATTGGAAATTTTCAAACTCAATCATAATGCAAAAGGCGATATCTTGCTGAACAACCAGATTGACTTAATATATTCTCCTATATTTAGTGTATTCAAACAAGAATTATTTTCTGAGAACATTTTATTGTACCAATATGGAAACCCAATTCGATTAGTCGTTCTTGAAATATGTTGCTCTGGTCTATTTAGGTACCTGCAATAATTCTTCCCCACCCGTAAGCCTCAAATCTATAATTATGTATTTATTTCTTAACTCAGTCTGCCCAATGATGGTCTAGTGACCGAAATTGCAATCGCAGTTTAATATTTTTTAAAGTATTTTTGTATATATTAATATTATTAGGAATGATCCTAATACCGATACTTTATTTATTTATTTATTTATTTATTTATTTATTTATTCTTACACAACTTATACAGTTATTATTATTACCAACACAAATTCAGGCAATTAATTATAAGTAAATACAAGAAGCAATCCATGAAAGAATTATATAATAATAAAATATAAGGTCAGGAACAATAAAATAATGAAAACGTTTAAGTTCATGCACCTAAGTGACTAAACACTTGTGTTGTGCAATTCCAAAAACACTTTACGGCGATGTGAACACTTTTCAGACATGTTTGAGCAAAAAATCTCTGCAATTTATCATCTCTACTTAATCTAAAATTTTTATAAAATCTATGTAATTTCGAAAAAATTTTTTTTGATTCAACTGAAAAACTTTTTAGTCCAGTCATAAGCCTAATCTTTATTGGTAAGAGATTGCATGCTTTGGGGAAGGTGTTAATGAAAAATCGATGGCAGCATATCCACGGGTTTGATATATCAAAGAACTACAATTCCGGAAAAGTTTGTTTTTGACGGCATGTACACATAAACTATGAAAGTATAGTGTCCGGATATTGCACACATCTTCAGTATAAACTAGGCTGGTTTGATATCTCCTTTGTTTCTTAAATATAATTTTTAGCATAAAGTTTTGAGTAATAATAATTAGTTTCTTTAATGAGTTTCTGTACATACCCCCCCATACAAAGATGCCATATCGAAGAAGTGATTCGGCTAGAGACTTGTAAATCAGTAAAAGTAACTTTTGTGAGAGAATTTCTCTTAGCTGGTAGAATTTGTAGATGAGCTTCCTCACCTTCTTCGACAAATAATCTACATGATTACACCACTTTAAATGCTTATCAATAATTATACCCAAGTACTTGACTTCATTAGCCTCCTTAATTTCATCTTGCATATCAGGGACTTTTATACCAGAAAAATCTGGTCTATTTGCTCCAGTTATACTGAAGGCTAGATAATTCGTCTTCTTAACATTTAATGAAAGTTGGTACACACTCAACCATATTGTAATTTTGTGAAGATCGCGCTGAACAGCTATTTTGGCTTCCGCCCAGGAGTTTTCACGAAATATGACGACTGTATCATCTGCGTAAGACACAATCGTTGCACCCGTCACCAACGATAATAAAGAATTTATATACACCAGAAACAACACAGGACCAAGAACAGTACCTTGAGGCACGCCCACTTTTACAATCCCAGGTTGACTTATTGTGTCATTGACCTTTACACACTGTTCACGATTTGAGAGATAATTCTTAAAAACATTATAATCTAAATCTTCAACATGCATAACCTAATGCATGATATTTCACTCGAAAGATAATTCCATAATAACTATTGAAATGCGTTGGTAAATTGACAATGATTGTTTATTTCAGCGAAAAGCGTGGTCCCCAAAAGGTAATGGTGATAGCGGGGAAGGTGTTTCGCATACAGATTGCAGCAGTGCAACAAACACGACGGCACACAGCAAAGTTACAGCGGCTCCGGGGGCAAACCCCCAGCCGCAAGGTAAGAAAAAATGTAATGACCCCTTTTTTTCATCTTTTTTACGGGTTTAGCGACAAGGTGTTCACTCATTTTTCAAAGACCTAAATCTCAACTTGCAGCCTTCATAATTCTTAATATATTCAAAACCGTGTTGAAATTTTCACAAATAATTTCCATTTTTTTTACATGAATGATCTTTTAATAGTACATTGACAAAATTTTAGAAAAAAAATTTCATTTGTTATAACATGAAATATTACAAGGTGTATTATTGAAAATAACATCTATCCTGTCAATACAGGTAGGAAAGAATCAACAGTTTGTTTCTTGATAATGGTCGCTTTTTTGGTTGAGAATAACGTCTTTATCATAATATAATGCAATGAAATCTGAGTCGCAAAGCCTTGCTCATAGTTTTGTTAAGCTGAAAAGAGCCAACAAATTTAAATTTATAACTCCTTGACATGATGATTTCATACATGTAAGTATGAGTATTTTAAAATTGATGGCCTTTCATTTATTAGTATTAAATATGATAGACAAAATAATTTTTTATTCTGTTTTCATTTCATTTCAAAATGCTTAAGAATATTTGAAAAAATTTCAATTAGTTAAAAAAAAGATTAATAAAGCTATTAATTTGACATTTTATATAAAGTATCAGTTAATTATTGACATGAATGTTTTTCATTTATGTAAATTTTATTGAAATCAGAAAATTTGATTTAATTTTCATTCTATGTTGAAGTTACAAGTAAAAAGTTAGAATGGATGAATAAATCTTATAATTGTTACAAAGACTGTTATGGGTGATCAAATATTCAATGAGTCTGTTCTAGAAAGCATATTATTCAATTATATATATATTATATTAATATATATATATATATATATATATATATATATATATATATATATATATATATATATATATATATATATATATATATATATATTATTTATATATATATATAATAGGGTGACTGCACCAGTAATCGCCACTTTAAGACAAATTTTTTGCTTTTTTACATATTTACAGATATATTACGCGAAATAACAAATTTCGTTGTTTTGAGCTGATGAAATGTCCCTTCTTCAATATCGTAACAACGTTAACTTATTGATTTTTAATATAATTTTTCGAAAAATTTGGAATTTTTCAAAGGTCCATCCGCAGCCAGTAATTGCCACTGAAATTCTGAAAATTTCTAATAATAATTGCCATGTTTCATTCTATTAATTGCCACTGTAGAGAATAGCCCCTCAACTTGGAATATGAACATGTAAAAGGGTGAAAATATTTCGCAATCGAGTTCGAATACCAACTAACAAGATATGAAAAATATCACAGGAAAAATAAATAAAAAATAGTAAATAATTTCATTTCAAAAATAAATCTTATTTTCTTTGGTATCAAAGCATAAAATCTCTAGTACATTATAAACAAAATATTAAAAATATGTCAAAATCTAAAAAACCATAAACATTTGAATATAAAACAGGAAAAAAACAGAATATTGAATTGGTGAAGAGCAATTAAACGATATTATATCACAAAATCCATCTGTTCTCGCCTATACAAAGTATGTTCAGGTAAAACTTTTATTATATCATCTTTTGATACATTATCACTGTCGTCTTTTTCAGGCCAAAAAAATTTTGCACCAAGGAACTTGTGTCTAATCAAATGCGTCACCGATTTTTTTGTCGAATATTTAATAAGGACCCATTTTCCCAGTCCTGGAAGGTCCATGTCAACATCTTGTCATTATTCTCTATGTTCTCCAAATGGCTATCGTTATCACTATCTTCATAAGGTATAATTTCATCTTTCTCAGATTCCTCCGAGCTTGAACTCAGTTCGAACAGTTTTCGTTTGTTCGTTTTTCCTTCTTTCTTCGCTTTCATTTCTTCCACCTTCTTAAGTTTTTTTAACTCTCTCTTCTGCTTTCTATTTTCCTTCTCTTTTTCTTTCCTCAACTTCTCGTTTTCTTTTTTGAGAAAATAATTTTTCCACTCTTTTGAAGTAACAACTGATGGCACGTTTTCAATTTACCTAACGGCTTCTTTTGTTACATTCGGTGTTGGCCATCGAATTGCTTTGGAAAAAGGAGATTCTTCTTCTTTTTCAACGATTTCACCCAATTTCTGTGGCGTTTTGGAAGTATTTTCATTAGTTTTTTCATGAATAATTTAAACCACTTTTTTCCAGGCTTATCATCAGAGAAGGGATTTGCCCTCTCATTATTAATAACAATTTTCTTGACTGTATTCAAAATATCCTCTTCAACAAGAGGAAACCCCATTTTAGATATATCAATAATCCATTTCACTAAACGTCGTTCTTCATTTTCCGTCAATATAGTTTTAGGGCCCATTTTTCTATTCTCTGGTGTCTTCCCAGAGACTTTGTTTCCCAAAGTTCTTCGTGGTACATTATATTTCTCCAAAGCCCGATAGCTTTTACCATAGACTCTTCAAAATAACGAAAAAATATTTGTTTTCCCTTTTGTTCTGTCATATTCGACCTTTCTGTAAAAACGATCCAGTAAGTGCCACAGTCATAACCAAAAATTGCCACCCCATGGCAACTACTGGTTCCGTCTATGCCAGAGAGTTTTAAATTGACTGGTATTTCATATTTATAATATTAGTTCTTTTGAAATCATAACAGTTAAGTTTTTTACTGTTGTCCACATATACCAATAATTGCCATGTTGTGGCAATCTTTGGAATCCCAATAAAATGTTGACTAATAATTGCCACCCCATGATATCTTATAAATGCTAATCATATACTGAAGAAAAAGAACAACACATGAAATATGCACCCCTTAATGAAACTCACATCGAAGTTTTTTCTCAATGTAACCACTATTTCAAGAAAAAATAATTAAAATGTAATGCACTTACCCTAGTATGATCGCCTAACAGTTAAACATAACCTCCATGTGAAATTGGCGCGAAATTATACAACAGTTATACCTGACGTTATGCCATCTGTAGGTGAGTGAAAAAATTGCAGGGCTCTAAGGAAATGTATCAATATCAAACCGAGGAAAGGCGGTCTCTACATATTAGTAGGAATTCTTGTTATCAAAGAAGAAATTTGAAATTGGCAATTACTGGAGAGGTGGCGACTACTGGTGCCATCACCCTATATATATATATATATATATATATATATATATATATATATATATATATATATATATATATATATATATATATATATATATATATATATATATATATATATATATATATATATATATATATATATATATATATATATATATATATATATATATATATATATATATGTATATATATATATATATATACATATATATATATATATATATATATAATATTATATATATATATATATATATATATATATATATATATATATAATATATATATATAATATATATATATATATATATATATATATATATATATATATAATAATAATAATAATAATAACGTTTATTCAGTATAACACAATGACGAATAAACAAAATGAGTCACAGAGTTAATTATTTCATTACTGAAAATTTATCTGTACGTGACTATATTTAGCAATAGATGAAGCCTCAATATTCTCATACAGTCGAGCTCCGCATGCTGTATTACATCAATTATATATTTGTAACTTTTTTATCCATATTTTGGGTTGGTTTGTTCATATCGGTAGTCATTCCTAAATCGGGTCTATTGTCGTCTCCATCGGTAGTTTTGTCTGTGTCTATAGAAGTTTCCATACTTTTCTTATTCGCACAATGCAGCAATTTCTTGTAATATATCCCTCTTCTCATTTCTCAACCAGTTTTTTATCTTAGTCTTGAACCCATTATATCTTCTGATATTTCTCAATTCAAGTGGAATCATGTCGTAAATTCGTGGGGCAAGGTAAGCGCTAGATCGTTGAGCTATAGCTTTGATGCATCGTGGTCTATATATATATATATATATATATATATATATATATATATATATATATATATATATATATATATATATATATATATATATATATATATATATATATATATATATATATATATACATATATATATATATATATATATATAAAAGAAGATATAAATTAATGTAATTACAAATATTACTCTCTGAACATTTCTGATAAGCTTCTATTTTACGTCAAGATAATAAACTTTTTCATCATCTCTATATTTAGATTCAGTTAGTAATTTCAACATATACCTACACGTTTAACAACAGATAATATTGGTAAAGTGGCTTTTGCTACGATTGGGAACATATAATTTCTACTTCTGACTTAATAACTGCAAATAATATTCTTGTGAGAGATTAATATTGAATACTAACCTAACTATAAACACAAAACTCGTGATAGATTAATATTGAATGTCTAGTAAGTAAAAATTGTGTGAAATATCATAATTTTGAAGAAAAAACAACCAAAAGGCACTATAAAGCGAATAAAATGAATTAAAGATTTAATTCAAAAGACAAATTTATTTTCTGCGCTGCTTACTGATGTGTTTGAAGTCGGTGCCAAGCGCAAAATACAATAATACTAGTTAACAGAATATAGTTCTATTGAAATACCTAAATATTTTGTTAATATTTTCACAGACTTCAAAAAGATCAGTAGGTCCCTCGGTAATTATCGACTTTACAACAGACTGCCCCGATTTTCTTGAAATTTCGGATTTTAGCTTATTTTGACCTGAAAAAGCTGAATATGAACTCAGATTTTGTCGCTGGGTCATCTTTTTTTTTTCAAAAACTTGAGCTGACCTGACTTTTTCTAACCTTACTAACCTAACCGAGTTCATAAAAGTATAGAATTCCTGAAAAATATGAATTTGATTATAAAAAAGACAATGTTTTTGATAATAAAATTCATCTATTTCATGAATTTATACTTTTATGAACTCGGAGGTTAGGTTAGTAAGGTTAGAAAAAGTCAGGTCAGCTCAAGTTTTTGAAGAAAAAAAAACGATGACCCAGGCCAAATTAAGCAAAAATCCGAAATTTCAAGAAAATCGGGACAGTCTGTTAAGTCGATAATTACCGGCCCTTCATATAATAATTTTTGTGTTTTTAATTGAATCTGTAATTAATTAATTTTTCGTGCCTGTTTTAGTATCTTTTTGATATTTTGGATTGATTGGGCCGATACTTGTTGTATATTAATAAACATATTAAAACAATGGTTAATAATAACAATTTACACATTTATTAAAAGAAATGACGTATGACGCACGTTTCGGTGGAACTTCACCTTCTTCAGATGCTAATGGCAAACTAACTATGATTCTCTGTTATATCGAAAACAAGAAATAACAAATTGTGTAGAAGGGGTAAATAGAAAGATGGTTACAAATAATTATTAGAATAGGAAAAACCAATTCTGAACTGCTAGTCAGGTATCGGTAATTTTGAAAAGATTGAGAAAGGGGCTTGAAGTATGATCGATTTGGCTATTCAATAGGAGACCGGAATGCTTGTATTCATTTATCTGTAATGATTCTAAAAAATTAAGTTTAATTCCCTCACTTTCAGTATTTAATATTTTAAAATCGAAATTGAATGTGTGATTTTCTTGGATTAAATGGTTTGCATAATGTGAATACGACTTCTGATTAACAAAGCTACGATTGTGTTCTGAAATTCTAGTTTGAAAACTTCTGAAAGTTCTACCAATGTAAAACTTATCACAATCACCACAATTAATTTTATAAACTTCTGATTTATTATCTTTATGAACTTTGGATTTATTATTTTTTATATGATTTCCTAAATTATTACCTGTACGATAAGCAATGTTGATGTTGTGCTTAGATAAGGGAGATTTAAGTTTTCTACTTGAATTTCCGATGAAATTCGCATGACGTGCGTCATGCGTTATTTCTTTTAATAAATGTGTAAATTGTTATTATTAACCATTGTTTTAATATCTTTTTGATGTTCTTTCGAAATAAGTTGATTTTTTCAAAAAGTTTGTCCATTTTTCCATTTTTAAAGTGATTATACGTACGTTGTGAGTGCTGCATCAGAAAATTACTATAATATAATCAAAGAGCCGTATTATAGAGAACTTTGAGCTATTATGTATTGGGATAAGCAGATCGCGTATTTGAAGGTAAGCGCCACGTCTGCCCAAGTCACTACTGGCAGTTTCATTCGACAAATCGCAGTAATTCCTTAACTCAGTGGTTCTTAACCTTTTCATAATGAGGGACCATTTAACAAAATTTGTCTTTGTCACGAACCACCAACTTTTTGAAAGAAATATTACCTTCAAAAAGTTCAAAAAAATAAAAGGTTTTTCTATCTATTAATAAATGATACATTGATAATGTTTTATTTCAATTTTTCAAAGTAAATATTATGTTCGAGATGTGAATGTATTATTTCAATGAGATTTTTATGACTGGATAGTCTTAACTAACTTTTGAATTCTTGGTTCTGTGCTACTGAAAGCCAAACACATTTCGGTGGTTGTTTTTCATTATCAAAAGCGTCAAGAACCCCTGCTGACATAAATATGTCGATGAAAATAACGTCAAATAACGTATACCTTGAATATTTGGGAAAGAAATCTTCAAGATTTTTTTTTGCTTCGGATATATATTTCAATTTGTTTATTATTAATTTTTCTTCAATTTCATCAAGAACCTCAAAAACTCAGAGAATGAAAGGATTGCGAACCAGTTTCTGAATACCTGTTGTCCCCGCAGTCCGGAAAATAACGACTTAATTCACGTTTCAAATTTGTTAAATGGAGTATCATGTTTGTTTTGTAATTCTTCTTTTTCTTTGGCATTGTGTTCCCCAATTATTTGATACTTATTAACAGACGCAGAAAAATTGTCACTTTTGATCTTGTTGGTCCATTACTAGATTGGTTTCATACAATCTTGAAAGCATATTTCCTTTGGAAAGCCAATACACCTCCGTGTGGAAAAGAAGACTTTAGTGTTCAGAATCCATATCAGAGCATAATTGTTTGAAAAGATGAGTATTCAGAGCAGTGCTTTTGATGAAGTTAACAACTTTTATAGCTGTTTTCAATGCAATAGCGAAGCATTCTGGTACGGTTTTGGCAGCCAATGCTTGGCGACGAATAACGCAATGTGTTGATCTAGCAGATGATTTTTCATTTTTATCAATCTAGCAAGAGTAAAGCGGGAACCAAGCATAACTGGAGCACCATCCGTACAAATAACCGCAAGTTTTCGCCACTGAAGACGATATTCCTCAAAATATAGACTTACTTCATCCATAACATCAACACTTTGCGTCGTTTCTAATCATTTGGAAAACAGTTACTCTTCCTTTAATGCTTTTTTGTCATGCAGAATTCGAGCAAATAAAAGTAATTGACATTCGTCAGATTCATCACATTGCATTGCAAAAATAGGACTGCATATTTGCATATTGAAAAGATAAGTAGAGTGAAGGGGGCTGAAATGACCGAACGCGACTTCTTCAATTATATGAGTTTTTCAACATTTTCAGGATGGCTTCGCGGACCACCTCGAGTGCTTCCAGGGACCACCAGTGGTCCGCGGACCACCGGTTAAGAACCACTGCCCTAACTCAATGTCGTTAAGGAATATTATTTCTTTCATCGCCAGCTTAGCAGCACGAGATGATTCCCAGGCGCAAATCTGAATAAGTTGAGAAAAATTAACGAACACACTATACCTGCCTCTAATTTTTGAGGATTTTCTTAGATTTTCTTGAGATTTCATCATTAGGTCCTGACCTGAGTTGGTTTAAATTGGAACACCTCAGAAGTACCCTTTCAAACAAAAAGGATTCTTAAAGACAATTTCGGCTAACACCATAGAACCTCCTTTTTTCTTGAAGTCTGTTAATAAGGTGGTGAAGCACCATCTGAAAAATGGAAGTTTGGTCGGCCATTGAAAACCGTCGCCAACGCGATAACGTGGTTCCATTGTGTCGGTGACATTATGAACGTTCAGTGTAGTGAAGTTTGAAGTAAGCACCGCAGCACTTTATTTCACTTACACTTTCTCACAAAGTTGACTTCAAAAGTTTCTCATTAGATGGGTAAGCGCTTTCGAGGTTCATTACCAAATTCGAAACAGAATGTATACATACCTTGATGAGCATTATGCAAATTTGAAACAATAAAGGTCAAATAATAAATAAAGGCAAAACACTCTGTTTTGCCCTAATAAAAATGATTAAATATTGAAATTCATTTATTATTGTTTATTGAAACCGATGCTGTATGTTCTATTTATAAATTCATCAAAATGTTTGATAGTGTACTGAAAGTCTTAGTTTATATTGATTTGAATATTTTTAATTCATAGAACTATATTTTATTATTATTGTGTTTATTTATAATACTGAACGTATAATTGATTCGCGATTTTGGACTTGTGGGATTTACGAGCGGCCAAATGTCGCCTCGGAACCTGATTGAAGGGTACGGACAAAATTACCATAAAAAAACTACCGTGGAGGATACTTTTCCTGACCGTAGATGTTTGTTTTCCGCGAACACGGAGGCGCGATTTGATAGAAAGACAGGCCGGTACTCGTATCTCTAATAATTGTCAAGGTGGATAAAAATTAATCGTTTTCCTTGTTTAAATTGACGAATCATACGTGCGGGGTAAGCTCATTGAATATCTAATGTTCTCAAACAAAAGTTAAAATATTCGCATAATCCAGAATTGGTCGTTATGCATGATAATACAACTAGTTTATTTTCACGATGATTCATTATTTATACGAAATAAAATTTATTTATGGGCATTCTGCCATATATTCGCTAGTATAAAATTATAATTAAAATTTTCAAATTATCAAATTCGCACGATAATCTAGATCATTCTTCGTGGTCAAAACCATTTTTCATTTTGAAATTAATATTTCTGTTTTCTAATTTTGACTTACCTCTCACTTTTCTAGTTTTCAGAATCTGTTATTTCTACGTTCATCATATGATTATTGGCTTTAACCTTAGTTCTATTTTCGTTAGATCTGACCAACTTTATAACTTTAACTTCGATTTATCTAAGACTTCCATTGTTTTTAGAATCTATTCTATGTTCTCGAACACGCCGTTGTTCATCATATGATTATTGGCTTTAATCTTTAGTCCTATTTTCGTTAGATCTGACCAACTTTCTAACTTTAACTTCGACTTACCTATCACTTTTATAATTTTCAGAATCTATTTTTTTCAATATATTCTATGTTCTCAAACACGCCGTTGTTGATCATATGATTATTGGCTTTAATCTTATAGACCGGGAGCCGAGAGGGTTTTTGCATGTATCATAGGCCCCACGACGAGGCTTTGGGGGCTGATAGACAATGTTATTCCCAACTTTGAATTCTCGGTATGGCACCCCTAAAGTGTAGCTTTTAGGTGGGGTGAATTTTCAAACGTGTTGTCTATATCCGTGCCGCTGGATCATAGGCCCCACTTTGATTCTTGTAATATGTGGTCAAGCAAGTCGCCAAAGTCCGCAAACTCAATATGCCATACCAATATGGCGTCACTTAAGGTCCGCCATACTTACCGAAACGTGTAATTTTTTCACTGTGAAAATGGATCATAGGCCCCACGCTGTTGTTTCGTGATCTTTGTTAACAATGAACTGTAGAACGAAGATCTCAAAACGCCATACCTCTGGGGCGTCGCCAAATGGCCGCCATACTGGAGCAAACATGTCATTTTCAGCAATGAACATGTATAATAGGCCCCACTATGAAAATGAGTCTCATTTGTTCATTTTGATGTCCTGAACAAAGTTCTAAAAGCGCCATACCCATGCGATGTCACCAACGTCAGATATTGGCTTAAAAATATGTCACATTTTTATAGGTTAAGTGCATCAAAGGCCCCACTGCCATACCAGCGTTTTTACGTGTATTTTGAAGTATAAAACACGAATATATCATTGCCATACCTATGGCATGTCGCTAACTAGTTTAAGTGTATTAAAGACACCACTACAATACCGGCAATTTTAGGTGTATTTTGAATTATAAAGCAGGAATATATCACAGTCATACCCATAGTATGTCGCTAACGTGCACAATTAATCGTATATATATATATATATATATATATATATATATATATATATATATATATATATATATATATATTATATATATATATATATATATATATAAGTATAAACTTTAAAATAATGAGTTCATAACTCGAAACATGTCGACTATTCGTTGCTGCTAAATACAGTATATTATATATATATATATATATATATATATATATATATATATATATATATATATATATATACATATATAATTTTTTTCAAATTTGTATGTAGAATTTTTTGCATGTATAGACATATTAAAAAGATACAACAGTGGTTATTCTCAAGTAAAATTGTTGTCGAAATGAATACTAATAATATAATGTATATAATACAGCACTGCGCTGTAAAAACAGATGTTTTATGTTAAAAATATTTTTCGTTAAAAACACAAACAAGTTATAAAATAAAATAATGTATGCCAAATAAATGCTTAGCATTTCCAGGATTACATTAAGAGAGAAATTTATTTAATTCAAAACACTTCGCTCGAAATAATTAAATTTGAACTGATACCTGACAGAAAGAATGCAAAATATACTACAGATGTCAATAAAAGTCCAAATTATAAATATTTTTGCCCTTTTCGGTAGGTATCTATATATTCCTATTTCTCCCTATCCCAGGTTTTACCCAGATGTTGGAAATTTTGTAATCATAAAATAATAAAAATTCTTTCTTGACCGGACCTGCCAGTTCACCGGGTTTCGAATCCAACCATTTTCTGCCGGCAGTTTGTGTGAGAAGTATACGTGAAATTCTTGCCGCTATGGAGGTTTCGAATCCAACCATTTTCTGCCGGCAGTTTGTGTGAGAAGTATACCTACGTGAAATTCTTGCCGCTATGGATAAAGACATTTTTAATGAGAAACGAGCCTGTTTTATTTGTAATTCTCGTTGATCAGTAGTTTAACGATAAAATTCAATCATCAGTGATCTCGATAACCTATGAGTACGCATTTTCAGAAAAAAAAGGAGCATTTTGAATATTTTTTCCGCCATATTGGATCCGCCATTTCGATTTTTACAATTTTGACATCAAATTCGTAATCAGCGACCTCGAAAACCTATAAATACAAGTTTTGAGGCAATTCTGCCGAGCCATTTCAGAGCGTGGCTAAAAATTTAAAAAAAATTGTTTTTTCGGTATGGCACCACTTTAACGACACTCTATAGGTATGGCAGTGTGATACCAGCTAAAGTGATGTAAAAGAGCATCTTAAAACCAAAACGCCATACCGCTACCTATTATACATGTTCATGGCAAAAAAATGACATGTTTGCCCCAGTATGGCGGCCACTTGGCGACGCCTCAGAGGTATGGCGTTTTGAGATCTTCGTTCTACAGTTCATTGTTAACAAAGATCACGAAACAACAGCGTGGGGCCTATGATCCATTTTCACAGTGAAAAAATTACACGTTCCGGTAAGTATGGCGGACCTTAAGTGACGCCATATTGGTATGGCATATTGAGTTTGCGGAATTTGTCGACTTGCTTAACCACATAATACAAGAATCAAAGTGGGGCCTATGATCCAGCGGCACGGATATAGACAACACGTTTGAAAATTCACCCCTCCTAAAAGCTACACTTTAGGGGTGCCATACCGAGAATTCAAAGTTGGGAATAACATTGTCTATCAGCCCCCAAAGCCTCGTCGTGGGGCCTATGATACATGCAAAAACCCTCTCGGCTCCCGGTCTATTAGTCCTATTTTCGTTGGATCTGACCAACTTTCTAACTTTAACTTCGACTTACCTATCACTTTCATAGTTCTCAGTATATATTATTTCTATGTTCGGCGTGTTTGTGATACGCCGTTGTTCTTCATACGATTATTGACTTTAATCTTGTCCTATTTTAGTGGGATCTGACCTACATTGCCAATATAGAAATAGAACAATTTTATGAAGTGCACACAGTGCCCGCCATAAACAGATAAAATGCATGACTCGTGTCTTAAAGTACTAATTACTTCTTCGTCATAACTCTTTAGATACCGTTGCTTAGCCAGCATTATGAATATATGTTCAGCAAGTATCATAAATTAATATTATATGTATATATATATATATATATATATATATATATATATATATATATATATATATATATATATATATATATATATATTATATTATAAATAAGAATTATTCGTGTTAAACGGAAAACACGCCCGTGGTTATAAAATTAAGTGAACTAGGACATTTATTTGAAACTAATCAAACAAACCTCCTAGCGGAGCTGGTTATAAGAGTTCACGAAGCATCGAAATATCAACATCTACCCCAGACGGTAATTGTTCGAAATGTTAATTTGTTTATCACAATCGATGGAAATTGATAGACAGACTGTTTCGCCCTTATCGGGGCTCATCAGTATCATCCATCCACCAAGAGTGATAATTAAACCAACATTTCAAACGGTCATACATATTTCTTCTAGTAACTCCATGACATATAAATATGACACAGCGCCACCAGTCGGAAACAATTGAACCACATCTTTCAGAACAGAAGAAAACATTTCGGCAACGAGAACTAGTACGTCCGGACACCCGAAGGTGGCTACCAGCTCCGCTAGGAGGTTTGTTTGATTAGTTTCAAATAAATGTCCTAGTTCACTTAATTTTATAACCACGGGCGTGTTTTCCGTTTAACACGAATAATTCTTACTTATATTCATTTGCCATTGCGATAAAATTCGGGGCGATTGCTGCCTGCGGTGTGTAATGTTGAATCACATCGAATTTGATGTCAGCTTTACTCTTGCTTAGCGTATATGGTAGCCACCTTCGGGTGTCCGGACGTACTAGTTCTCGTTGCCGAAATGTTTTCTTCTGTTCTGAAAGATGTGGTTCAATTGTTTCCGACTGGTGGCGCTGTGTCATATTTATATGTCATGGAGTTACTAGAAGAAATATGTATGACCGTTTGAAATATTGGTTTGATTATCACTCTTGGTGGATGGATGATACTGATGAGCCCCGATAAGGGCGAAACAGTCTGTCTATCAATTTCCATCGATTGTGATAAACAAATTAATATTTCGAACAATTACCGTCTGGGGTAGATGTTGATATTTCGATGCTTCGTGACCTCTTATAACCAGCTCCGCTAGGCGGTTTGTTTGATTAGTTTCAAATAAATGTCCTAGTTCACTTAATTTTATATATATATATATATATATATATATATATATATATATATATATATATATATATATATATATATATATATATATATATATATATATATATATATATATATATATATATATATATATATATATATATATATATATATATATATATATTTATATATATTTATATTTATATTTAGTTATGTATATAATAATAATAATTTCACAAAACAGTGGATATGATCTGAATAATATTTGTATACTACGCCCTCTTATGGAATGGGTTAGAAATTACGCAACATTGCGTTAAGAAGTTCTAAGACTAGATAGATCGATCACCCTCTCAGTCTCTGTAGCCTGTGCATACTCACTTCCATGTGTCCTTGGTTTCTCTGACCTTGTGCTTTTTTCATGGCCATGGCGACAGCAGGTTCAGGCTGCGGCGCCGATGGCGACTATCAGCTCGTTCAGCACGAGGTTCTGTACTCCATGACCAATCAATATGAGGTGTTGGAGTTTTTGGGACGCGGCACTTTTGGCCAGGTGGTCAAGTGCTGGAAGAAGGGCACCAATGAGATCGTCGCTATCAAAATACTTAAGAATCACCCTTCTTATGCTAGACAGGTCAGTATAATACCTTTTTTTTCTTACAATGAACCACTGCTTACTCATTCTTCAAATTACTAATATGTTCAATCTTAATGTCCAATACCAAATGATGGGTTTTATGAAAAATTCTTGAGCTTTTTGGATCAGTCACCATTCGAAAGGAATTATATTGGCAATATTGCTTATAAATACAATCATTGTGTTTGGACCATATTAGTTATTTACTCTTTAAGATGTAAGTTATGTTTAAAAAGTAACTGAAATTTTTCAATTTTCATTTTATGATAATAATTATTTTAAATATCAGAATGTCAATGTTTGCTCAACTTTCATCTTTTTCTGATTTTTTTTGGCACACTTCTGACTGTAATTTCGATGCATTGTTCTGTAAGAATTGAAGAGGCATTAATATGTTTGGAACATGTAATGGCATTAATTATATTTACAAGTTTCAAAGCATTTATTGTGGTAAGGATATTACATATGACATTGTAAGTCAGTTTCAAATTAGGTCTATGAATATTTCGTTGGAAGGAGTTGTTTGGTATCTCTTATGCCTAACTTTCTTGCCAAACTGGTGAAATTCATAAACTTTCAAAATTTTGATTTTTTTATAAGAGCAAAACTTAAAACTCAACCATTAAATTCAGGTATTCAAAAAGTGCTTTTTAAAGTCAAAGAAATTTTAGTGCTAATCACTTGGATACTTATCAAGATATATAGAAATCTAGAAACATCAGGATTCTAGTGAGTTTATGATGCGGTTAATTTGGTTGTTTTTTTGACACAACTCGCCAAATTTTCAATTGTTCGTTCTATAATATATACCTACAAATTCCACATTTTGCAGCACATGATAGTGTAATTTGTAAATTTATTTTGCAGGGTCAGATTGAAGTCAGCATTCTGTCTAGACTAAGTCAGGAGAATGCAGACGAATTCAATTTTGTCAGAGCCTATGAGTGCTTTCAGCACAAAAATCACACATGTCTCGTTTTCGAGATGCTCGAGCAGAACTTGTACGACTTCCTGAAGCAGAACAAGTTCAGCCCGCTGCCTCTCAAATATATCAGGCCGATTCTACAGCAAGTCCTAACTGCGTTGCTAAAACTTAAGGTAAGCGAGATAGGGAAAACATAATAAGCGATACGCCCCCTACCGGTGTCGAATATTACTAGAGCATGGGAGATAGATTGCTTTGTTTACATCTGTTTACGTGTATTTTATATGAGAAGTTGTTGAGTTTTAATTGTATTTTGGATCGTTTACAAACGTTCACAAGTGATGAATCACTATTGTTGTGTATTCTATTGTTCATATTGGGCAAAAAAAAACCGAATATAGCTTACATATCTTTCCGAAAGCTGGACAATTCAAAGTTGCATTCTAAACAAATTTGGGAAACAAGGAAATGATGGACAGAAGAAAGGTGTGGATTCATAACTTGAAGATTGAAAAAAAATGTCAGAACATAAGAGAGTTGTTCTTTACAGTTTACTGAGAATAATTATTTTCCCTGCAGTAAGTTTGTGGATTTTTCCATATAGAATTATACCAACTAATGATGTGCAATTTTCAGCTAACCGAAAACGTAGAGTTTTTGAAGTCCAATGCTATTCCAACGAAAAATGTTCCACTTTTATCGGAATCTGAACCTGGGCCATCATCCAGAGATTCTAGATTATTGTATTTTCTTTCATGTAACAACCAGAGATACTATTAAAATAATAATAACAAATGATGTTTATTTGCACAACCAAAATAACAGTTTATCATAACATCAAGAATATGAAATAAATCTGGACTCTATAGCTAGGTAAAAACTAAAATATTCAATTATATAATCAGGAAAACAGAGATCCTATCAAAAAAACCAGACTCTCAGAAGTCCACCGTACTTTTAGGATAGCTGTTATACGTCAGGAAAATTCAAAAAATATAATAACTTATTACGTTCAAACCATTCAAGCAGAGTATTCATATTAATTCTTCTTTTATTTCATGTTGTTTCTTTCAGTTTAGCTGGTAAGTACTTAGTTTTGTCCATTATACTCAAAAATTCTTCAGTTCGTAATGAAAGTAGACATGTCAGATGTTTTCTTGAAACTTTTGAAATTTTTTTTATTTTTTAAATAAATAGGTGTTTTATCATACAGCCTTTTCATGAGGTATACACAACCAATTAATTTATTCGTCCTCTACTTTATTTTATAATTGATTTTCATGTTCAATGATAAAAACTCAGTGTAAATTTCAACTTGATGTAGGTAGGTTATCTACTGTTGAACAGAGATAATATTGTCCTCAATCGAAACACAATGAACTACTAGAAAATACAAAGTCCAAAAAAACACAAATTACGACGATAAACGTTCGAAAACTCAAAACGAAATGAACGTAAATACCATTACAACCAATGTAAACAAACAGCTAATCTCCCATGCTCTAGTACCGATATTAGCCGTTCCGGCGCTACGATCTTAATTTCGGACGCCTATAGGCGTAATTTGTGTTTTTTTTGGACTTTGTAATTTTCTGTGATATATTGTGTTTGGATTGAGGACAATTTTATCTCTGTTCAACAGTAGATAACCTACCTACATCAAGTTGAAATTTACACTGAGTTTTTAACATTGAACATGAAAATCAATAATAAAATAAAGTAGAGGACGAATAAATTAATTGGTTGAAGGAACTATGTATACCTCATGAAAAGGCTGTATGATAGAACACCTATTTATTTAAAAAATAAAAAAACTTTCAAAAGTTTCAAGAAAACATCTCTGACATACTGACGTACTTTTAGGATAGCTGTTATACGTCAGGAAAATTCAAAAAATATAATAACTTATTACGTTCAAACCATTCAAGCAGAGTATTCATATTAATTCTTTTATTTCATGTTGTTTCTTTCAGTTTAGCTGGTAAGTACTTAGTTTTGTCCATTATACTCAAAAATTCTTCAGTTCGTAATGAAAGTAGACATGTCAGAGATGTTTTCTTGAAACTTTTGAAAGTTTTTTTATTTTTTAAATAAATAGGTGTTCTATCATACAGCCTTTTCATGAGGTATACATAGTTCCTTCAACCAATTAATTTATTCGTCCTCTACTTTATTTTATTATTGATTTTCATGTTCAATGTTAAAAACTCAGTGTAAATTTCAACTTGATGTAGGTAGGTTATCTACTGTTTGAAGCAGAGATAAAATTGTCCTCAATCCAAACACAATATATCACAGAAATTACAAAGTCCAAAAAAACACAAATTAACGCCTATAGGCGTCCGAAATTAAGATCGTAGCGCCGGAACGGCTAATATCGTACTAGAGCATGGGAGATTAGCTGTTTGTTACATTGGTGTAATGGTATTTACGTTCATTTCGTTTTGAAGTTTTCGAACGTTTATCGTCGTTAATTTGTGTTTTTTTGGACTTTGTATTTCTAGTAGTTCATTGTGTTCGGATTGAGGACAATATTATCTCTGTTCAACAGTAGATAACCTACCTACATTCAAGTTGAAATTTACACACTGAGTTTTATCATTGAACATGAAAATCAATTATAAAATAAAGTAGAGGACGAATAAATTAATTGGTTGTGTATACCTCATGAAAAGGCTGTATGATAAAACACCTATTTATTTAAAAAATAAAAAAAATTTCAAAAGTTTCAAGAAAACATCTGACATGTCTACTTTCATTACGAACTGAAGAATTTTTGAGTATAATGGACAAAACTAAGTACTTACCAGCTAAACTGAAAGAAACAACATGAAATAAAAGAATTAATATGAATACTCTGCTTGAATGGTTTGAACGTAATAAGTTATTATATTTTTTGAATTTTCCTGACGTATAACAGCTATCCTAAAAGTACGGTGGACTTCTGAGAGTCTGGTTTTTTTGATAGAATCTCTGTTTTCCTGATTATATAATTGAATATTTTAGTTTTTACCTAGCTATAGAGTCCAGATTTATTTCATATTCTTGATGTTATGATAAACTGTTATTTTGGTTGTGCAAATAAACATCATTTGTTATTATTATTTTAATAGTATCTCTGGTTGTTACATGAAAGAAAATACAATAATCTAGAATCTCTGGATGATGGCCCAGGTTCAGATTCCGATAAAAGTGGAAGATTTTTCGTTGGAATAGCATTGTACTTTAAAAACTCTACGTTTTCGGTTAGCTGAAAATTGCACATCATTAGTTGGTATAATTCTATATGGAAAAATCCACAAACTTACTGCAGGGAAAATAATTATTCTCAGTAAACTGTAAAGAACAACTCTCTTATGTTCAGACATTTTTTTTCAATCTTCAAGTTATGAATCAACACCGTCCTGTCCATCATTTCCTTGTTTCCCAACTTTGTTTGGAATGCAACTTTGAATTGTCCAGCTTTCGGAAAGGTATGTAAGCTATATTCGGTTTTTTTTACCCAATGTGAACAATAGAATACACAACAATAGTGATTCATCTCTTCTGAACGTTTGTAAACGATCCAAAATACAATTAAAACTCAACAACTTCTCATATAAAATACACGTGAACAGATGTAAACAAAGCAATCTATCTCCCATGCTCTAGTAATATTCGACACCGGTAGGGGGCGTATCGCTTATTATGTTTTCCCTATAGTCTAGTCCGTTGTTTTACGCTCTATTCTGATTTATGTTCACTTATACCTGTTGTTACAAGTTCGAAGAGAGTTATGGCAGGTATTTAAATTTACAAGTGAGCGTTCCAAATTTTAAAAAAGGGGACTGTGAGCAATATTGCTATATATTAGTATTCAAAAAAGACATTCTGCCGAGTAAGCCTTAAGTATATGAAAGCTTGGAAAAGTTTGGTATATATTCATATTTTAAGAGAAAATGTGCGCACAGAGTAATGATTGAATTGGTATAGTTGAAGGTTATAAAGAGAGAGAGTGTAGGAAGCTAAAATTCAGATATATGTGTTATAGAATAAATATATGTCACAAGTGTATTAAATTATTCATTGAAAGACTACTCTGCTGTATTCGCCATTCAATATACTCATTTTTGACCAGTGGGAGAACACTAGTAATAATAAAGTTAGGTTAGGTTACTTCCAGCATTATCAGTGCATCATAATCAAGCAAGTAATGTTATGTAGGTACGGTAAAAATATACACTGGCCAGCAAAATTAACGCACCACTAAAATTTGGGTCAATTTCAAAGTTAATTTTCTCGCGAACTGCTGAATCGATTTAGATAAAAAAAAATTTCAATGTATCTGAAATCTTCAGAAATGACGTTATGAAAAGAGAGAAAATTTAAATTTGAATTTTAGGCATATACTGAGTGTTTGAAGAAAAACTAGTTTAATGCACAACTTTTGTCATATTCTGTGGGAATTCCCATCAACAGTATTAGGTGTCTCTCTGAGTCAAAATGTAGCCCCATCTTTCACAAGCATTTTGTTTTTTTATCACGTTTTTATCTCACATATTAAATGAAATACAGAATTTAATGTTGAAAAAAGACTTAAGGACTTCAATTTGCTAGGAAATATGTGAACTGGACTGCTGAAGATTGGGAACGAGTTTTGTTCACTGATGAGACGAGGTTTTGTCTCTACAGCAAGGATCGAAGCTCAGAAATTATTCGACAGCCAAACGAACGTTATTCACAAAATAATATTCGCTAAACCAAGTTATTTAAAGGAGGCTCTGTGATGTTTTGGGGCGGAATTTCTTTGGCAGCTCGTACAGACATCATGTCCTTGCATGGACCACCTTTAAATAGCGAAAAGTACATTGACGAAATTTTTTCAGAGCATGTGGTCCCTATGGCTGGTTATATTGGAGATAATTTTATACTAATGCAAGATAATGCCAGACCACATACTGCGAAAATAGAACTGAATTATCTAAATCAGATGAATATTGAGGTCCTAGATTGGCCTCCAGGTAGTCCAGACCTTAACGCTACAGAACATTTATGGGATCTAATGAAAGGCAGCTTAGAGATCATCAACCCCCACCTGCCTCCTCGGATGATGAAGAAAACATTATGAGGGAAATATGGACAAATATAGATCAAGCAAAAATTAGACGTCTGGTTCAAAATATGGGTCGTCGATGTCAATCAGTTATAAGGAATAGGGGAGAAAACATCCGATGTTGACTTTTTATTTTAATATTTAAGATTTTATTTCAAATTTTTTTAAAATAAATTTTAGTTGTTACGTTTTACATTGAATTCCGTATTTCATTTAATAAGCAAGATAAAAAATTGAATAAAAAACAAAATGCTTGTTAAAGATGGGACTATATTTTGACTTAGAGAGACACCTAATACTGTTGATGGGAATTCCCACAGAATATGACAAAAGTTGTGCATTAAATAGTTTTTCTTCAAACACTCAGTATATGCCTAAAACTCAAATTTAAATTTTCTCTCTTTTCATAACGTCATTTCTGAAGACTTAAGCTACATTGAAATTTTTTTTAATCTAAATTTAGTGGTGCGTTAATTTTGCTGGCCAGTGTATTATATATTTTTCCAAATTCCGGTGATGCAAGTAATTTTCCATTTATTAAATTCAAAAAATTGAGTTTTCATCAGGAACTTTGATTTTTTTTATTATTCAAAAATCATATACTGTCAATTAGGGTTGAATTCATTTTATGCATGTCATCTCTAAATCAATTCGAAATTCTAATGGATAAACTATGTATTGAAGGTTACATTTGTTTATCTAATGAATATTTCGTAGTTTCGCAATTCGTTAGTATTGTATGAAAATTCAAAGTGGCAACTACTATATGACAGTGATTAAAATAATTAATTCCATTAATTCGTAGAGAATGATTTCGCGAAATATACTAGTTTTAATGATATTGATATATGTATATGTAATATATATATATATATATATATATATATATATATATATATATATATATATATATATATATTATATTTAAATATCCTGTACTGGTTTGTTATAGATATTAAAATTCCCATTTATTGTTCAAGTTGTTTCAAATTTTTTGTTGTATTCGAAGATTTCAGCTAATTTGGAAAATTTGAAAATGTAGAGAGTTATATGAAAGTTTTTTGAGTTTTTCATAACATTGTAAGTTTCAAGAGAAAGTGAAGCGATATGTAAGTGAAAACTTACTCCAGAGAAAATACAGTTATGCTCAACTATACTGCTTTTTGTCTATTTCTCTCTTCAGAGGAAAACCTCATGAAATTAATGAAGAGTTTACAGAATGAGAATGAAATTTTACTCTGCATTTGTTCATGTGCTGCTAGGCTCGGTCTGCTTTCAAATTGCTTTCCTTATCGTAAGCTTTTGGATGATTACGCGTAGAAACGGCATTTTTTATAAAACACTACTTTTGGCTCAAATTCTCATTATTAAAGACAACTAACCTTAGTTTCAATCATAGGAGTTAATAACCTGGAAGAATGTAATTTTTTTTTTGTAAAATGCAAAGAGCACAACGTTATTCTCGGAGTTGTGTGATTCTTCTTCAGATTGATTGTCCATACCTTCAATAAAGCAATATTTTCCTTTTCTCCTAAATGATTATCTCTGTTTACAAAATATTTGTTTGGCTCCTGAAACCGATGAAAGCTAACACTTTTGAATAAGAACTTTTCACGCAACCGCACTTTCTAGACTTGATAATTCTACGTTTTGCATAATTTGTAAGAAATCAGAAACTTCGACTGCAATTGCTTATGTTTTCGTTGGAAATAAAAACTTCATCCATCTGGCCGCCAGAGTGCTCCAGCTGGAATGTCAGATCCCTATAACTAATTCAGTTTAGTCAATTTTCCAAATTAAATATGTCATAGAGTCCGTAGACACCAAGTACTGTCAGTTTGACATTTCAAAAGAGATTCGACAATGGTTCACCAATTTCGTGTCACAATTTACGCAGCTTTTATATTCGTTACAACTGTGACTTGGTTCTTCACTGGAAATTATGCAGCCAATCCTTCTTACAATCAAGGAATGTACACGCCCAATTTTCTCAATTATTGCTACGATGAGAGAGAGGAATGTAAATATACGTGCGACTGCATGTTAGACAGGGGGTGTGTTGTAAAACCTATACCCCCAGATTTGGTGGATTTTATCGTTCAGAAACACAATGCCGTGAGAAAAGAGCGCCTGTCGAGTGATCCGAAACCATCTGGCATGCCGAGGCTCGAATACGACGCCCAACTCGAGGCCATCGCGCGGTGCTGGGCAGCCAAATGCGCAGATTCAACGACCGACTGCCTGCTGACCGAATATTATTCCGAGGTCGGCATGAATATGGACGTGATAAGCACCGGCGAGCTAAAGATGTCGCCGTTCCTGGAATCGCCGTACAGCGGTACCAGACCGTTACAGCAACTTTGGATGGACGTGCTTGAAGGATGGATCAAGGAAATCAACGGGTTGCAATTTCGACGCGGATACGACGCCGACGACGAAACCACTCGACGCGGCGCCCAGATGATCCACGACCAGACACTGGGCATCGGCTGTTCGTGGTCGTCGTCGCAGGAGCGTACGTTGTTCTACTGCTCGTATGGTCCGGGCGCCAAGAATTTTTCGGAGATATACAAATCGGGACCTCCGTGCACTACATGCCCACCTGGATTCGCTTGTTCCAAAGATTCCGGCGGTCTTTGCGTCCGGTTCCCATTATATTAGGCGGGGGAAAGCGGGGGCGACGTAGTGGTTCCAATTATGGTCGAACTACATATTGCCTTGTAGCCGCATTATCATGTTGCATTGAGTACTTGATTTCATTTGTTGAATGAAATAGTTATTGCATTTGTATGTAATTTAATATATTCATCAGGAAGTTGAGCTTTGAGAATTAAATATAATTGTAAAATATTTTGTTGTTTGTCATTATTTTGTCTTGAATTAATAAGAACATAAATTCGATGGACGATGAATCAACTCTGTGGTAGTTCATATTTATATTAAAAAAATTAAATAATAAGAAAACAACTTGTCTAAAAACCACAAAATGAAAATATCTTTTTATTCGACTAGTTTCGCCTGTTACAGCATTATCAAGACTGTATTCAGTCTTGATAATGCTGTAACAGGCGAAACTAGTCGAATAAAAAGTTATTTTCATTTTGTGGTTTTTAGACAAGTTGTTTTCTTATTATTTAATTTTTTTAATATAATAAGAACATCTCGAAATTTAATAGAAAGTAAACATTTATCATACAGCAGGTAAATTATATTGCATTGTTCCGTTCGTTGTTCATATTATATGAGATGTCATATCGATTGTTAAATCGGAATCTGTGTACCAAAAGACCATAAAACGACAGATTACTCGATTTTCAACGAAAAATTATCTCTTTTTGTCAATTAACACTCCATTTCATCTCCTTCCCCTGAACCAAAATGATTAAAAAATAATCTGAACCGTTCTCTTACGGATAGCTATCTTTTCAAAAGTTATTGAGGAACATTGACCGACAGCAATTTTTTTTTCTACAGTTTATCTAGGGCGATTTAGAAAAAGACCGATACTATGCTTCCCATCACGTTGTGATGTGGAAGTAATTCAACAGTATGAATGTACATAACAATTTTTTTATTTATGTAGGTGTTAGGTTTTTTTAGGTTACATATTTTTGTTATTTTTATTTACATAAAACTGTATTTATTGAAAATTTCATTGACGGTTTAAAAAAATTAATCGATTGAATTATACAATAAGGGTTATTTCTAATTACGACAAAATATATTATGAACACTTCAATTGGAATTATATGACCCGATATTAAAGCTATGCAAAAATTTCCACTTTCGATTTTCCGGGTCATTATAAGAACTTCCCTATAGATCGAGAAAAAAAAAGGTGCTTTACATATGTGCATTTTTATTTGAAAACAAAAATGTTATAGATTGCTTCATCTATTGCAATACAGATTACTGAATTGTTCGTATTGTTATTATGCTTATTATACGTCCGCTTTTTAAAACACATAACAATACGCGTATACGAATACATCTGACGCGTAAATGTTAATGCTTTTGTATCACATGTTTAGTCCGCCTTCATTTCCTAAGTGTCTGTAGTGTAATGTGAGACAAGGAACTTCGTTCAGTAAATCAGAATAAGAGGACAAAGAAAGTGCCTTGTATGTGGGAATAAATAAAAAGTGAAAGTTGTTTTTTTTTTGCAGCAACTAGGCTTGATCCATGCGGACTTGAAACCTGAAAATATAATGCTGGTGGACCCGGTGCGGCAGCCGTACCGCGTCAAAGTTATCGACTTCGGCAGCGCGAGCCACGTGAGCAAGGCCGTGTGCAATACTTACCTTCAGTCCCGGTACTACCGGGCACCGGAGATCATATTAGGACTGCCGTTTTGCGAGGCCATTGACATGTGGTCCCTGGGCTGCGTGGTTGCCGAACTCTTCCTCGGCTGGCCCCTCTATCCGGGCAGTTCGGAATATGATCAGATTAGATACATTAGTCAAACTCAAGGTGAGTTCAATATTACTGCAGGTAATAAAAAACTGTTATTCTACTTCTGGCTATTAATTGTTATCGATTTGAAGCTGTGCTAGTTTTTAGATATATAAATGCACATCTTTTCGAGTGTATTCATTGAATGCATTTTTTTCAATAATAATAATAATAAATGAATTTATTCCCAACAGGTTTACACCCAATTACAGAGAAAAATAATAATGATAATAAAAATATAAATACCAATATATGCATAATAGACTCTTATGCTAACATATAAGAAAATTATTAGAATTCTATCAAAACCATAAGCAAATAATATACAATTCATAATCCCATGTACACAACAGAAATAAATTTAAAAAAAAAAACATCATGATACCTCCGTTCGCTGTTCTAAATGGCATGTCAAAATCACTGATAGCGCATCAAAATATATATATCACATCGATTACAACATCTATCATAAACATTACACATAAAATTGATAGGAGAACGTGACATAACATTTAATCTGCTATGATCAACATAAAAAGTATTACTCCGTCTCAGACCAGGCCTTGGTACGCGGATTTTTATCTTACTAAGAAGAAATGGTGAGTCAATTTTATTATGCAGAATTTTGTACAGCAACGTTAGAGCAAAGCACTCACGTCTCAACTGTAACACATCAATTCCAAGACTTACGGTTAGGACAGAGTGATCGAAGCCTCTCGGAGGGTATTGCCCATAACATCTGAAATACATATATTTCAAACACTTTCTCTGAACAGCCTCCAAGTCTACCATAGAATTATTGTACAGAGGAGACCAGATTACAGAGGCATATTCTAGCTTACTACGAATAAAAGAATAGTATAACGTTTTCATCGTGCCGAGGTTAATAAAGTTGTTCCAGTTTCTGACAAATTAACCCAGCGTTCTAGTTGCAGAAGCCGTGATACGACTTATGTGCTCTGAAAAGGACAGCTTATAGTCAAAAACAACCCCTAGATCCTTGAACTCAACGCATCTATATAGAATCTGCCCATCCAATGTATAGCCGTGGTGAATCTGAGTCAATCTACGAGAAAACGACAGAACAGTCTTTTAGTCCGTTGTTGGAACTCCATAAATTGACCGTATCCCAAGATACTTGTAATCTAGCACAATCATGACGATCATTAATAACAGCGAATATTTTTAAATCATCAGCAAAGAGCAGATGCATACAGACAAGTTGTAGAGACAGATCGTTAATGTATATAAGAAACAATAAAGGTCCCAAATTGGACCCCTGTGGCACACCAGATGAGGCACGATAGAGTGCAGATTCACAACCTCCATGTTCAACATATTGATAACGATCTGAAAAATATGATTGCATCAATAATAATAACTGGGACGAAAAGCCAATAGACTGAAGTTTAGACATCAATATGCTATGATCGATCTGATCAAAGGCCTTCTGAATATCTGTGTAAATAACATCCATCTGACCACGGTCATTCAATGATTCAGACAGAGACTGAGTAATACATGCCATTTTTTTTTTTTTTTTGTTAGGGCAGGATCGCCAGATTTCAAAACTGGACAAATTCTAGTAATTTTCCAAATCTTCAGAATATGCATATTCTTCAAAATAATATTAAAAATTATAGACAAAGGTTCCGCAAAAGAATGGATGCAGTCCTTAACCAAAAAACTAGGTATATGGTCCACACCAAAAGTATATTTATTTTTGAGTTTCCTAGAAGCCTTGATTGTGTCATTCTCAGAGATAGCCGGAAGAGAAATGGAATTGTGGTTGGGGTATAGTCTATCATAATATTCAGGAGAGAAATTCATATAAGAGG
Source organism: Cynegetis impunctata (assembly GCA_030704885.1). NCBI lineage: Eukaryota > Metazoa > Arthropoda > Insecta > Coleoptera > Coccinellidae > Cynegetis > Cynegetis impunctata. Next base: position 55,032 of record JARQZK010002178.1, on the reverse strand, counting down.
TAGTAAAGACACTGGAGAAGAAACTGGAAAATCCGTCAACAATACTCTGAGTCATACAGCTCAACATTCTGGTATGTCATGACACCAGGAATACGGGATTTGGACTTCTTTGTTTGCACAAAAGACCAGAAGCTATTCGGATCTTGACGAATTCTGGTCTCTATGAACTGAATATAGGTTGAATAAAATGCATCTATATCTCGCTTAATTTGGCCTCGCAGAGTTTTAAACTTGCTATAATCACAATTACGTCTGTATTTCTTATACAAGTCATGATAACGATTCTTAAGTCGTATGTCAGATATTATGTCACGTGTGAACCAAGGAGGATAACGGTGATCTTTAGAAGTATGAAATGGTACACAAGTATCAAAGATATTATTGAGGTTAGCATACATTACCTCACATGCCAAGTCACAATCATTCATTTGACGAATTATTGACCAATCAATAGAATTAATCATTTGATACATAAGAGGAAAATTGGCCCCTTTAAAATTATAGACTTTTTTCTCATGATTGCACTTAAAATTAGAACTAGGATTCTTAGACATTGAATGAAATGAATACGTTAATGCTGGGTGATGAGCATCCTCCTTGACTAGGGGATGAGCATCACGAGCAATACTGCAAGAGAAGTTCGAGAATATCAAATCCAAAAATCTGTTATTAACATTAGGAATGCAGTTGCGCTGCTGAATATCCAAAAAACCACACATATTCTCTAAAACCTCACACTTTCGATCACCCACCGCTGAGCCATAGGCTGGTACATTGAAATCACCACAAATTAAAATACTGTGGTGGGTGAACGAACTAGCGAAAGTTTCAATAGAGTCAACAAAACTCTCAAATTCACCAACAGTGATAACTGGAGGAACATAAATACAAAAAACTAATAGCTTAAAATTAAAACAACCAATTTTACATACTACGATATCTATAGTGGGAAACGAGTCTCTTATTGATTTGACATCAATATAAGTGGCTTGTAATCTACTTTTTACAGCAATAAGTGAACCACCACCTGTAGATAATCCCGTAAGAGCCAAGTTGCGATCACATCTAAATACAATATAATGAGCAGAGAATAGTTCTGAACTGCACACCTTATCAAAAAGCCAAGATTCAGTTATACATATGATGTCATATTCATTAAGTGAAATACTGTTGAAAAATGTAGCAACCTTAGAGTTAAGACCACGAACATTCTGATAATATGCCTCAAAACTACTTCTACAATAATTGGGTGAGGCTATCGGTTTAAAGTCATGATCTTAGGGCTATCATTCACATACTTAATAATTAAATTTTTTTCACCTTTAGTCTTTCATTCAGTATTGTTTTTAATTGTTTATAATATTCTACCTGTATATAGGAGTTCTATCATAGGATAGAGATAATGAGTTGCTTTTGATTACAATAAAACAATGGTTAATAACAACAATTTGCCGAGTGCACCGAAACATGCGTCATGCTTATTTTGTCTAATAAACGTATAAATTGTTGTTATTAACCATTGTATCAATATGTTCATTAATTTACATGAAGTATCAGCCTTATCAATCCAAAATTCTTATGATTACAACCAAAGAATGCGTACCATCTGAGCTCTCGGTATGCTGCGTGATTTGATGGGACTAATTTCGTCAATGCGACGGAACCGTTTAAAATTAAAATAAGAAATGTTCATCTTATTATAAGCATTATTCGCAGTAAACTACCTGTTTAAGGTAAAGTGATATAACTTTATGTTTATGGCATGGCACGATGAAAATGCCTGTATTCTTTCGAATACAGAAGCAAAATAGCACCTGGCGCGATTAGTACTTGGACTTGGGTGACCTCTTGGGAACAGCGCGTGCTTGAAAAATGCATTCAGAGCTGTAAATTCTTATTGATATTTAGAATTAGAATGTTTATCAAAATTAATGAAAATTTTTCTCGTTGCCGAGGTTGTTACACATCATTAGAGATTACTGTAAGATTTGCTAAATAATCAACAATCTCCAATGAATCTATTAGAAGCATGTCCCAATGGTGCAATAATAATAAAATCTCTTTGAATGTAGACAAGTCAATAGCTGTCCAGTTTATTACGAAAAATGTAACTGTAAATGAAAGCATGTTACTTAAAACAGAAGGAAAATCCCTGGAGAACTCAGCAAGTACAAAATTTTTAGGAGTTTATCTAGATCAGAAACTCACATGGAATGAGCATGTTGATCATACAGCTTCAAAACTGAGTTCATATTGTTTCGTTATCAGGAACTTATGGAATACATCGATCGACGTGCTCAAACTACTATATTTTGACCTTATGCAGTCGTCTCTTTCATATGGTCTAGTTTTCTGGGGGAAAACCCATAACTCTGGCCAACTATTTATTATTCAAAAAAAATTATAAGATGCATGCTAAACTTGCCTAACAAATAACCATGTAAAAACCACTTTGTCGAGTTGGGTGTTATGTCATTACCAAGTTTGTATATTTGCTCATTGATTGTTTACATTGTTAATAAGCAGGACACTTTAAAGACAAGAAGGGAGGTACACGGTCATAATACACGACAGAAGGACGAAATCAATTTGGGTTTTTCCAGATTATCAATTGGGCAGGAAAATCCCAATTATATGGAAACACAATGCTACAATAAGATTTGTGCAATGAAGGAGTTCAGAGAATGTGAAACAAAATTGCTCAAGAAACATCTCAAGAGGTTTTTGGTACGGAAATGCTATTACTCACTGCAGGAATTTCTCAATGATACCCCTGACTAGATTTTATTAGCAAATGATAAATTACTTTTAAAAATGTGCAATTGTAAATCTGTATTTTATTTTATTTCATTTTACATTATTTTATAATTCAAGCCAGGTTCCTATATTACCAAATAGCGAACCAGCTTATCTGTTTGTGACTTATCCCATAATGTGTTGTACTTGCCTGTATTGTGACATTCAGTGGACAAATAAAATTATTATTATTATTATTATTAAAATTATTATTATTATTATTATTATTAAAATTATTATTATTATTATTAAAATTATTATTATTAATCAGATACAGATTGTCTTTAATTGTATAATTATCTTTTAATGTTTTCATTGAAAGGCAAGATTCTATAAATTCAACGTGTATGAGTTAAGGAGATATTTAATTCTCATCATGCTTCCAGGTCTGCCTACTGAGCATATGCTGAACAACGCATCCAAGACAACAAAATTTTTCTATCGTGATATGGACAGTACCTATCCATTCTGGAGACTCAAGACACCCGAAGAACACGAAGCAGAGACAGGAATCAAGTCGAAAGAGGCCCGCAAGTACATCTTCAATTGCCTTGATGACATCGGACAAGTGAATGTACCCACTGACCTGGAGGGTGGCCAGCTCCTCGCGGAAAAGGTAGACCGCAAAGAATTCATCGATCTATTGAAGAGAATGCTCACCATGGACCAGGTAGCAATATATATTACTTTTTGGTAACTTCAATGTGTAACTAAGCTACTCATTCTTATTTTCAATATGTTAAAATTTAAATTTCTATGTTACATTTAAAAAATTCTGAAATACTAGTATGTGGTCGTAAATTGTTTTATATTGAATTTCTTGATAAATTTCTTAATTTTATCACTTATCAGAAATTGTTTTATGCATTTGCATTTTTACTATTGTTGATGACATATTTACTATTGAGTAATAATAATGATATTGTATTTTATTTCATAAAGCTTGTAGAGATTTTTTTGTATCCATCAATTTCTAATAGGATTATTAAGTGTTATTTCTATACTTCTCTCTTTCTTATACTGCAGAAGAAAACTACTCGAAGAGGTTGATGAAAGTAAAAATTTCAATCATTATTTGATTGTTAGATACTCATAGAACATGTACATCAAATAACGTCCCTTTCAATATTTAACAATTTATCAAATTTCTGATTCATCATCAGTAAGATTTAATTATAATTATATTGTCATAATTCAAATTCATAAATTAAAGTCAGTGTAAATAATATAATTAAACTCATTCGAATAATATATAAAACTTGAATTTTGTTTTGTGTATACAGAAAGTATTGTACTCTGTCGGTTAATTAATAGAACATACTACTTTTTTGGTCTTGCGATAATTTGAACATGGACTGAATTTAATTAAAAATGGTATTTTCCACTTCATACTATTGTATAGTCTGTCCAGTCTAAGTTGGCGTGTACGTCACAGTCATGCGCAAATAACGACGCAAGGCTGCCTACGCAAATAAATAAAATTCTAAATGGTTAAAATTCATATCTGTCGTAAGTAATTTTCTGAAAAAGTAGTTATATGGTGATAGTGACCGGATCATCCATTTCGACAAATATTCTGTTCTTAACATATCAAATCGTATGTATCTCTCAAGAAAAACTAACATTCCGAGTAATGAAAATAAGTTGAATGTTTGTTAAGTAATCATTTAATTGAAAAATTTGCAATGTTGTCAGACCCTCTCGACGAACGCGCCGGTAAACGGCATTTCACGTTTGACAGTCGCGTAGATTTTGTAATTAAGTTTGATTTATTGATCGATGAATATGGATTCCATACAGATAGACACTTCTGGTAGGGAATAATGGTCAATTTGAATTTACCGCTAAAAACCCCCGCCATGTCAAACATGCAAGATATCTCATTTTGTTGAAAATTGGGTTAGCTGTTGAGATTTAAGATTATTTATTACGTCTGGCAACAGTATTCACGATCGACGTCATATACAATTGGTGACGTACACGCCAACGGTCGCTGGACAGACTATAGTGATCTTATCAAACTGCAAATGGAAATAATTTTTGTCTTCTCCAATGAAATAATTTTCTTTACTGAAGCAGTACAAAAAAGCTGATGAAATTCATAGAATAAACACTCTCTTCACTTTTTTATTAATTTAATCTCTTTTAGGAACGGCGTACCACTCCAGGAGAAGCCTTGAATCATCCTTTTGTTCGCTTGGCTCATTTGGTGGACTACGCACATTGTAACAATGTCAAGGCTAGTGTTCAGATGATGGAGGTATGTGGTTTCAAATGTTCAGATTGATAAGATATTTGAAATAGTTATAATTTTTCAAAAAAACTTAATTTATTTATTGACATTTAAATCCCACATGGCTAAAAAATTTTGAAGATCAGTAGAATTTGCTTGAATTAAAGATTATTTTGTTGAACTTTTTTTTTTTTGATTTTCCCCGAATATAGCCGAAGATTTGGCATATATTTATTTTCACTTTTTCCCTAATTAGATACAAAGAGCAGCTTATATAATTTATGTTTCGTCTTCAGAAATTTGATTGTCGTCTAGATTCTGCAAACAATTTTCATTTCTATTTAAATTTTTATCTGTGAGTAAATTTTATGTTCTTTTCACAGGTGTGTCGAAGAAATGACTTCAACAGTTCCTCGAGTACTTCCCATCATCAGCAACCGCAACAGGCGCCATCTCTTGTCGCCAACTTCGTACCAAGCTCCAATGGTAACGTCACATTCACGATTAATAACCAACTCACAAATCAAGTTCAGAGACTTGTCAGAGACAGATCTGGTTATGATAACTTGGTAAGTTTGTGGAGAATGTTTGCATGCCAATGAATAAGAAAATTGCTGTGATCTCCATGTTGGTAGATAAAATTTACATTTATTTTCAAATTAGCTAAATGACCCATTAATGGATGAGTTTCGAAGTAATTCGTCACAATTATATTGTTCGTAATATTAATTTAATCCATGTATGCCCAATTTTGAAAGATACTTATCAGGAAATCTGTCTATTTTGATAGATAAATAATATAGATACTAAGAAATTTCTGATAATTTTGTTTTAAAACAGTTTTTGAAGAAAATCCATCTGTTTAGATTATGTTTGTCAATATCTTGTATTGGAAAAAACTCTGTTGGATTGATCTAAAATATTTATTTATAGTATTTTGCAAGATTTTTGGTAAATTTAGTCTAAAAACTGAGCTACCTAAAAAGTAGGAACAAGCCCCCAATACTTGAATTAATAATTTTTTATATTTAATATACATTATTATCAACTTTTTTATATAATAATATACATTATTATCAACTTTTAGAACTACAGAATCAGGAGTACCGCAGGGTAGTATTCTGGGGCCTCATCTTTTTAATGTTTTTATTTTTGAGCTTCCCTCTATTTTGAAATATTGTTCCATTCATCTTTCCTCTGATGATATTCAATTGTGGCATGGTTTGGATGTGAGGAAAGTTGCGGAAGCATATGATAGAGTAAACTATGACCTGGGTCGACTCGGCAGATGGTGTAGTGATTATGGACTCACACTTAATCCATCAAAAAGTGTAGCTATAATAATAGGATCGAAGAGGCTACGTGATGAAACAGTAAAAAAAGAATTGTACCTAAATGGCGAAATCATTGAGTTCAAGAAAGAATCAAAAAATTTAGGACTTATATTTGACGAAAATTTTGATTTCAATTCACATGTTAATATGATCTGTCAACAGTCATATATGAAGCTAAGATCATTATACAAATTCAAATTCATAATGGCATCAGAGTTGAAATATAAACTCGTTACAACATTGATTATGCCCAAAATTGAGTATTGTAGTTCAGTGTATTTCCATAATTTCACTAATGTGGGAAAAAATAAGCTACAGAAACTGCAGAATAGTTCTATTAGGTTTTCATACACTATTAATAGGAGAGATCGAATGACACCTCATTACAAAAGGCTTTCAATTTTGAAAGTAGAAAGTCAGGTGTTATATCTCTATTATGTATTTCTATATAGGCTGCTATTGTCGGGCATACCACAATATTTGTGCAAGTGTCTGATAAAGCGTTCTGTTGAGAGAGGTACATACTTGAGACGAGATACTTTCACAGTGCCTCTCCATCGTACTTCGAGGTTTGAAGGCTGTCTTTTGTACACTGCACCTCATTATATGAATAAGATCCAGGATATTTGGGACATTTCGCCATATTCATTCAAAATTAAGATAAAAGAAATGCTTTTGAAGAAGGAAAGTTCTACTGACAATTGGTGAATATGTGATTTGTATACATGTACATTTTGTAATTACATGTCAGATCTGATATGAGGGTCGGTGGAATATCAGGAAACTGAATCGATCCCTATTGTGTTAATTATCATTATGTATTACTTTTTCACAATAAACATTATTATTATTATTATCTCTTCCAGTAGGCATCTTGTTTTTATTTCTTTTTTTTTGTCATCATAGTTTGCTGCAAATGTATCTATGCAGTTTTAGCATGAAATACTGAAAGAATTTCTATAATTCCTACCCAAATTTTATCCTGCAAGATGATATTGATAAATTCTCTGCCAGCCATATAAAACGTCACAAATTTTAATTTATCGAATAAAACATTGAAAATATGTACATTGAACATAACCTTTCACCAAGAGATTTGTGAGATCTCTAAAATATCTCTTTGTTTCTGTATACACAGCATTTACAATGAGATGATTTTGACTTCTGTGAAAAATTTTGAGATTTTCAAGAGCTTTGAGTTCTGGGAATAATATCCGATTGTGAAAAACTCAACAATTTCGCTGGATGATCGACCAATTCAATGTCAACTTCATATAATTTTTACATTGCAATCAAGGAACTGTAGCAGGAACATTGTCATACATTATCAGTTTTCACATGTAATCTTGTTAGAAACGCAACATAATACCCATTTACCCTTTTTATGTTGAGAGATCTAGTCCACTTGCATGTCCTAAAAATTCTATATTTTGCTAATTACCAATCTATCCTTTCCTATGGTATCATTTTCTGGGGAGGCTCCATCCACTCTGATAGTCTCTTTATTTGCCAAAAATGGACAGTTAGATCTATGCTTCGCCTCGACTACAGACAATCTTGTCGTGGTCTCTTTAGAAAGCACAATTTATTCACTTTCTATGGGCTGTATATATATAAAATACTTACATTTTTCCATAAAAATCAAGATTATTTTGCAAAATTTAAGAATATTAATAATACAAGGAAAAGTGTTCCGTACTTTTTTCCTATTCATTCTACCACTCTACGTGAAAGAGGTACAGAGTACATGGCACTCAAGTTGTTCAATATGTTACCTAAACATCTACAGGTTATTTCAAATCATGGGACCTTTAAGAGAAGCATTCACAAGTTAATTATGAAATGTGAACCTTACTCGGTCGAGGAGTTCAGGGTTTATTGTTATAAATAAGCTTCTGTATTTGTTTTTTGTGACTTGTTTCATTTTTATTTTGTGCATATTTATATTTAATATTTGTACGAATAATCTATGAAATTAATAAACTTATTCTATTCTAATATAGTCCCATGCTAGTCTATTATTTTTTTAAATATTCTCGAATTTATCCCATCTTATTCCTAGAAAAGTAATAAAAAAAAAATAAAGTCTTGTCTACCGATTTTTCATAACATTTTACATAGGTAACTAACGCTTGTAAATATTTTACAACTCAGTTTCTAACGGATCGTTTTAAAAATTAATTATTTTTTCCACATTTACTTTTTCCAAAAATTCAGTTCAATCTTCATATACGCCAAACTCTGACAACTCATTAATAAATCATCATATAAACCCCATATAAACCATTTCAGTTTTGTTGACTAGAACTTTTCAAGGCTAAACAATACAAAATGATTTGTTGTTTAAAAATGTTCTCATAGGTTTGCGTTGCGAATACTGTAATATTCTGTTACTTAAAATGTCTGAAATAGTTAGGATAAGGGTTTAACATAGTAGTACATGTTCTTCATTGGTTTCCAGTATCAAATCTACAACGGTAGGGCGGTTGCGCGTCAGTACGCCACAAGCACTCGCGCGGATCCTTTCCAACATCAACTGGTCTCCAGCATACTTTGTCCGGCCGGCTACCAGGGAATGGGCGGGTCACCAGCAAAACATGTCACAGTTGTCCAACAACCACCCATTCAGATTCAGCCCCCGATACTCAGCCAGGCGGGACAGCAGCAGTATGTTCCGGTCAGCGTGGTCGAGCCTAGCGGTCGGCAGATGCTCTTAACAGTGAGTGAAATTGGATTCAATAATCACCTCTACCGAAAAACTCCATTCGCGTTAAATGTCGGGAAATTTTGCGAAATGTTTGAAATAAGACGAAATATCGGCTTAAGTTGAACTAGGTTGGAAATTTCGGGCCAATAGACTGAGGTAAACGGAAACTCTTGTTCGCCCAGGGCTTAACTATCAAGTTGTGGGAGATATATTCGGTGATGGTGTTACTACGAAGAGTTGCAGCCTGAATGTCAATATATGTCAAATATATTGAACACTCATTAAAATTGCTATATAATTGCAAGTTTTTTTTGGTGATATTTGTCCTTAACTATGATTTTTTTACCTTGTAATAAGATTTCTTATTACAAGGTTATTACTCGAAAACTTAGCGGTTGTAATTATACGAGGGCTTATAAAATATAAAAATAATAATTTAAATCTGGCGTTATTTTACAAAATATATAAAAACATGCTATTTTTCTACTTAATCATTCAATGGATTGCTGTCATTGGATTGGACGTATTTTGTTCTTCTAATGCATTATCTAGCGGAGTGTCCCTTAAGCAATGGATTACAAACGTAGCTCCTTCTGAAGTTTCAAGTCCTATTTATAAAAACTTAAAATTTTTTCATTAAGATTCGTAATTTTTTATAATCCAGTTTGAATCATGGACAGCAAGTTCTGAATGAAATGTACATGATAATTTATGAATTAATTCTCAATACATCCCTTGGCTGTCACTATTTTAGCCTAGAAATTTTGTTTTAATGATATTATGTAAAATTATCCACTTAATTCAAGATTTGTATTACGACCATAGAAATTTTTCGAAATTAACGAGATTCTTTTCCTTTTCTAGAACGCCGTACAGACCTCTTGGCCCACCAGCCGTCAGCAGATGGCTATAGTGTCGTCGTGGCAACAGCTTCCGCCGCCGCATGCGGCCATTCAGCAACCGCTACTTTCGGAGGCCGAGTGGGGCAGACCGTTACTCGTCGACTCTTCGGCGATCTTGCAGGAGCAGCGACCCGTCTTTCCGGTCGACATGGCAGCCGAAGTTTACAATTCCGGTATTGTAGATCATTCGAGTGCCTCGTGGAACTCGAGCAAGCGCGGCTCCAAGAGTCATCACGTTCAACAGAATGCGCCACACCATCACCAGCACCATCTCATGGTAAGTAAAAATCTTTTTCAACTGTGTCAATATGTCGTTTATTATATATGTTTTGTATTGATTGGGCCGATACATGGTGTAAATTAATAAACATATTAAAACAATGGTTAATAATAACAATTTACACATTTATTAAAACAATGGTTAAAAATAACAATTTACACGTTTATTATAAGAAATAACGCATGACGCACGTTTCGGTGGGACTCTTCACCTTCTTCAGATGCTAATGGCAAACTAACTATGATTCTCTGTTATATCGAAAACAAGAAATGACAAATTATGTAGAAGGGGTAAATACAAAGATGGTTACAAATAATTATTAGAAAAGGAAAAACCAATTCTGAACTGCTAGTCAGGTAGTTCGGTAATTTTGAAAAGATTAAGAAGGGGGCTTGAAGTATGATCGATTTGGCTATTCAATAGGAGACCGGAATGCTTGTATTTATTTATCTGTAATGATTCTAAAAAATTAAGTTTAATTCCCTTACTTTCAGTATTCAATATTTTAAAATCGAAATTGAATGTGTGATTTTCTTGGATCAAATGGTTTGCATAATGTGAATACGACTTCTGATTAACAAAGCTACGATTGTGTTCTGAAATTCTAGTTTGAAAACTTTTGAAAGTTCTACCAGTGTAAAACTTATCACAATCACCACAATTAATTTTATAAAGTCCTGATTTATTATCTTTTTATTTATGAACTTTGGATTTATTATTTTTTATATGATTTCCTAAATTATTACCGGTACGATAAGCAATGTTAATGTTGTGCTTAGTTAAGAGAGATTTAAGTTTTCTACTTGAATTTCCGATGAAAGTGAGGCTGTTGTATTTGATATTATTTTTAGTAAGGGGGTACACCTGGTTAATCGCATTTTTGAAAAACTTTTTATCTATCATATTGTCTATAATATTGGGATCATAATTATTATTTACGGCAATTTGTTTAATTATATGTTTCTCGATGTTAAAATTGGCATTTGAAAGTGGAATATTTACTAAACGATGTACCATACTATTGAAAGCTGCCATTTTGTGTTGAAAAGGATGTAGGGAAGTACTATGTATGACGCTATCAGTATGCGATGGTTTGCGAAAAATTGAAAAATTATGTTTGTTATCTACTTTTGTTATTTTCAAATCCAAATAGTTAATCGAGTTATCTTTTTCCATCTCTAAAGTGAATTTTATATTAGGGTGTAAAGTATTAATGAATGTTTGAAAGCAGTCTAGTTGTCTAAGAGTACCAGTGAAACAACAAATAATATCATCCACGTATCTAAACCAATAAACGAATTGTCGACTAACAGGATGATTATGAATTAACTGTTCCAAATTATCCATTAATACTTCAGCCAACAAATTGTGTAAATTGTTATTTTTAACCATTGTTTTAATATGTTTATTAATTTACACCAAGTATCGGCCCAATCAATCCAAAATTTACACATTTATTAAATAAAATAACGTATGACGCACGTTACGTAAATGTGTAAATTGTTATTATTAATCATTGTTTTAATATATTATATATGTATTTTCCTTCCGCATATTAGGTTCCATCGCATCACCGTACCCACGACAAGAAAGAGCAGACTCAATTGAGCCCCGTAAAGAAACGAGTAAAGGAAAGCTCTCCGCCTGGTGAGCAAATGAATCCCTATGGTGTATCCACCAGCAGCAACAGCAGAAGGAATCACAGTCCTGGCGGTTCACAGTGGCATCAGGTTGCTGCTCATCAGCCACAAGTGCAGGTTGGTGAAAACGTAATAAGCTATATGATTTAAGTTTTCTACCATAATTTACTTGTTAAAAAATGTCATACAGGTTGACCATCGTCAATATAATATACTACATCAAGTGAACAAATGCTTCAATAATTAAAAAAATTATTAATCAACTTTGCTAGCTGGTTATATGTATTCCGAGATGAAAACTACATTCACAATCCAACAGTGAATTATAGAAGTCATCCCGACTCAAAATCTGCATACAGCTGTTTCAATCTTATTAGATCTCATCAGCGCAGCTTATTTGAGTCGGAGTGAAATTACTTTGCATAGATAAAAACGAAAAGAAACAATTTTTTAAAAATTGATAGACACTTCAGAAGCTTCCTATCACACACCAGCGTAAATAAGGGGGGTTACAGGGGGACAGTACCCCCTACTCCCTGAGGGATTAAAAAAACTTCAAAATCATTAAACCTGTAGAAAGTGAAAACAAAAATATACATCAATGAAATAATATTTAAACGCCCAAAAATATATTAAGAAATATAAATAATACTTATAAAGGAGGCCGCTGCTCGCCGCGCCGATGATTTTTATTTTGAAGTAACTTGGTACTTGGAGTGCACTAGGAACGGCAATGAATAACACACCTTGCGCCTTGTGCCCGATTCCAAATGCCCGATTGTTTTTCGAATTCGAACGAATATTAGGTTTGTTGCATTTCTATGTGTATTTTCTAGTATACTAGATAAATTGACTGATAAACGGAATATTTTTTAATTTATTATATATAATTATACAATTAACGTAAACGAAAGAAAGCTCCAAAGAGATGGAAAAAAAATTTCTTGGCAAAATAATAGTATCCCAAAAAATTTCGCTTGCCCGCCAGAAATTGTCGCCCAGGCAATTTTCTCTTCGGTGCAGGTCCCCGACCACCCCCCTTTGACACAAACCTATCTACGCCCCTGCTATCACATAAGTGTCGAGCTCTGACCAACAATTTGAACGGTCTATCGCTTATAATATCTATTGATAATTACATATATAATAATTTATTCTTATGCAGAATACAATATCTTCAGTATCAAATTTAAATAGATAATATTTCAATGATTTTTTAAATTTAATTAGCAATAAAATTATTAAAATGGTTTTGACTGGATAATATGCCGAATTTTAATTGTTTTCCCATCATTATGTTTGAGTTAAGATGTCTCGATTTAGGAACAAGTATAAACACAGTGTATTAATAATTTCCGATAAACAATTTGAATGTAATTTCGCCAGCAGGTCGAACACGATCATCGCGTAGCTTATCATCATGGGTCAGGAGGCACCAGACAACACACTATAACCATACAGGACACCCCATCGCCCGCAGTTTCGGTCATAACGATATCCGACAGCGAAGAGGAGGTCGTGCCCGGTAAAAAACTGGGCACCAATCGCCATTCGCAGACTGTGAGTAACTATCAGGCGCCCCAGCAACAGCCGCACCACCATCACCAAAGCGGCCATCATCGCAAGAACGTTATCAACTGTGTCACACTTGGCGATAGCGACAACGAAGAAAGGAATTCCGTTAAGGTGAGTTGAAGAGTCGAGCTATTTTCTTTGGAGTGGTGGAAAATTTCTACTTTTCAATGAAATATTGGGGTTTTATAATTTTGTTGAAATATGTGTGCAGATAATCTCAACCTATTATATATAAAAATTGGCTGTAAAAATCCTGAAAGTAAGAAGGATATTCGAATAAAAATACTGTGGCTACTGTGCCATGAGTAATTTTTTGTATTGAATTTTCATTATTTTCAACTAAATGTCACGAGATTAATTTTCCACTGTTTACATATTATTATCGAACTGTTTCAGCCTCACCATCAACAACATCAATATCACCATCATCATCACCAGCAGCAGCAGCAGCAGCAACAACATCAGCCTCATCTACAAGTAGTCAAAAACGAACCGAACTCTTCGCACTCGTTCTGTGCGCAGTCGCAAAATGGCGGTGGTGGTGCCGCTCCCTCTTCTGGTAGCTACGGAGCCTCCGCCTCGCAGAAGAAGAGACTTCTTGCCAAGGCGCAATCAGAGTGCGCGCTCAATATGCCCCCCAAACAGGAACCGTGTGAATATCGTAGCGGCGAGTACGATCAACATTGTTCATCCGCTTGTAAGGAAGGATCCGCTTCTTCCAGTCATTCTAACTACCATTACGGTGGTCAGGAGCACGCAGGGTATAACGGATCTTCCAGGTGAGTTAATTCTTCGGCAAGATGAGCACTTTTGAAAATTATGTTTCTTTTTCAAACCGAATGATTGTGTACTGACTAAGCACCTCATTTCAACTAGAAATCCACCCTTATACGTTCATGTTAATATTGTCAAATTCGCAATTGTAATAATACCTGTTAATGTTAATGTAACTAACAACACGCTTTGAAAATATTTGTATTTCTTTTCAATAACTAGCCAAGTGCTAAATAAAGATTATTATTATAATGTAATCTTTGACAGTTGGGAAATTTGTCTAATACGACCGCCATCGATAATTAATGCTCTATTCTATAAGGCCAATCTGAAAATGTCAGGAAATTTCAAATAATAAATGTAGTTTCGATAACTCTTAAATGTGGCAAAACATATGCAGCAAAACTGAGTAATTGCTGTAAAAAATTTTGAATGCATAAGTTACAAAGTCTGATGAAAATGTATACTTGCTCTATAATTTTTTTTTCATGCAGAAGATTTCAGAGCCGATTACAGTTTAATGTGTACACAGTTACTGAAATTTAAGTATTTCATTTGATTTTCGTCATCTCTCCTACGTCATTATATATATTTGGTATCTTTTGAAAGAACTTTTTTTTTACGAAAGTTAACAGGTTGTTATTTATTACACAAATGAACTGTTCATTGTAGAAAGCCACTAGTGTTTTTTACTTGAAAAATATATTATCCTGAAGCTAATTTCTTTTTGCTATCTCACCATAATGGGTTTTTCACAACAAGTCATTATCACCTTTCAATTCTACTTAATAATATATATATGTTGAAGCTATCAAATCAAATGCAATAGGTGTTGATGGTATCAGTCTGAAAATGCTCAAATTGGCACTGCCATATTGTATTCAGGCATTGAGGGTCATTATAGATGATTCTTTGACTAGTGGAGTGGTTCCTAGCATATGGAAAAAGTCTGTGGTAATACCTTTGCCGAAGATTTTTGTTGCGGAGGATTTATCACATCTAATTTTTAACATCACATCAATATTTTAACTGTTATGTCTAAAATTATGGTAAAAGTTGTGTCGTCGAGGCTGGTTGGTTATCTGGAGGATCATGGTATACTTCCCCAAAACCAGTCAGACTTTCGAAGATCGCATAGCACTAAAACTGCCCTACATGATGTTGCCAATGAAATTTCTTCAGCACTTGATATGAAAGAATTGGTTATTTTGATTTTACTTGATCAGAGTAAGGCATTCAACTTGGTTCAGATCAGACTGCTTTTAGCCATACTGTCTTTCCTCGGATTTGAAGGTGATGAGCTAGAATGGTTTAGAAATTACTTAACTGATCGATGTCAGGCTGTAAAACTAGGAAATTTATTATCAACTTTTAGAACTACAGAATCAGGAGTACCGCAGGGTAGTATTCTGGGGCCTCATCTTTTCAATGTTTTTATTTTTGAGCTTCCCTCTATTTTAAAATATTGTTCCATTCATCTATACTGTGATGATATTCAATTGTGGCATGGTTTGGATGTGAGGAACGTTGCGGAAGCATATGATAGAGTAAACTATGACCTGGGTCGACTCGGCAGATGGTGTAGTGATTATGGACTCACACTTAATCCATCAAAAAGTGTGGCTATAATAATAGGATCGAAGAGGCTACGTGATGAAACAGTAAAAAAAGAATTGTACCTAAATGGCGAAATCATTGAGTTCAAGAAAGAATCAAAAAATTTAGGACTTATATTTGACGAAAATTTTGATTTCAATTCACATGTTAATATAATCTAACAGTCATATATGAAGCTAAGATCATCATACAAATTCAAATTCATAATGGCATCAGAGTTGAAATATAAACTCGTTACAACATTGATTATGCCCAAAATTGAGTATTGTAGTTCAGTGTATTTTCATCATTTAACTAATGTGGGAAAAAATAAGCTACAGAAACTGCAGAATAGTTGTATTAGGTTTTCATACACTATTAATAGGAGAGATCGAATGACACCTCATTACAAAAGGCTTTCAATTTTGAAAGTAGAAAGTCAGGTGTTATATCTCTATTATGTATTTCTATATAGGCTGCTATTGTCGGGCATACCACAATATTTGTACAAGTGTCTGATGAAGACAATTGGTGAATATGTGATTTGTATACATGTACATTTTGTAATTACATGTCAGATTTGATATGAGGGTCGGTGGAAGATCAGGAAACTGAACCGATCCCTATTGTGTTAATTATCAGTATGTATTACTTTTTCACAATAAACATTATTATTATTATTATTATTACTATTGCAGAAATAGTAAATCCTGATTGTGATAATTCATAAGTGAATGTTTGAATAATTGATAGTAAAACTTCATTCTTCTTGAGTTATGGGACCCTTAATTAAAATTGGAAATTTTTCTGTCAGACAAATTACATTTAGACATATATGTTGAAATATAATGCATATACTGATTTAGTTTTATTTATAGTTAAATTTTTATTGAAAATATTTTACTGTTAAATCAAGTTTTCTTTTGAGACTTCTAAAATTGCATTGTTTATAACTTCAGTGACTGCTAAAAGTGAATTTTTCACAAGCTATTATTGTCTACATTTCCTTTAAAAAAATGCACTCAATTCTAAATAGAATAAACTGATGGGATACTGGAAGTGGAGTTTAACTTATTTATTTATTTTCTCGCAGCAATGAGAAAAGAGTATCTTGGGCAGCCCCGTCGGCCCATATCACTAGTTCGCACAGTAACAGTGGCGGAAACGGCAGCAGCTCGCATAGGCGACATTCTGCTGTACCCGTCGTCAGTCTGAGGGATTACAGCGTGCCCAACCAGGGTCATAAAGACTATATTCAGCCGCCGGCAGCACACACATCCAGGGACACTTTAACTGTTGGCAGGGAACACTTGCTGGCTCCCGGGAAGAGCTGGGGCCCATCCCAGGCCATTCATCAGTCATATAGGTAGGAAGCGAGATTTTGTTGTTATTTTTGGGCGAGATTTTGTTGTTATTTTTGGGCAGTATAGGCGTCCGAAATTAAGATCGTAGCGCCGGAACGGCTAATATCGGTACTAGAGCATGGGAGATTAGCTGTTTGTTTACATTGGTTGTAATGGTATTTACGTTCATTTCGTTTTGAGTTTTCGAACGTTTATCGTCGTAATTTGTGTTTTTTTTGGACTTTGTATTTTCCTGTGATATATTGTGTTTGGATTGAGGACAATTTTATCTCTGTTCAACAGTAGATAACCTACCTACATCAAGTTGAAATTTACACTGAGTTTTTATCATTGAACATGAAAATCAATAATAAAATAAAGTAGAGGACGAATAAATTAATTGGTTGGAGGAACTATGCATACCTCATGAAAAGGCTGTATGATAGAACACCTATTTATTTAAAAAATAAAAAAAACTTCCAAAAGTTTCAAGAAAACAAGTCTGACATGTCTACTTTCATTACGAACTGAAGAATTTTTGAGTATAATCGACAAAACTAAGTACTTACCAGCTAAACTGAAAGAAACAACATGAAATGAAAGAAGAATTAATATGAATACTCTGCTTGAATGGTTTGAACGTAATAAGTTATTATATTTTTTGAATTTTCCTGACGTATAACAGCTATCCTAAAAGTACGGTGGACTTCTGAGAGTCTAGTTTTTTTGATAGAATCTCTGTTTTCCTGATTATATAATTGAATATTTTAGTTTTTACCTAGCTATAGAGTCCAGTTTTATTTCATATTCTTGATGTTATGATAAACTGTTATTTTGGTTGTGCAAATAAACATAATTTGTTATTATTATCTCTGGTTGTTACATGAAAGAAAATACAATAATCTAGAATCTCTGGATGATGGCCCAGGTTCAGATTCCGATAAAAGTGGAAGATTTTTCGTTGGAATAGCATTGGACTTCAAAAACTCTACGTTTTCCGTTAGCTGAAAATTACACATCATTAGTTGGTATAATTCTATATGGAAAAATCCACAAACTTACTGCAGGGAAAATAATTATTCTCAGTAAACTGTAAAGAACAACTCTCTTATGTTCAGACATTTTTTTCAATCTTCAAGTTATGAATCCACACATTTCTTCTGTTCATTATTTCCTTGTTTCCCAACTTTGTTTGGAATGCAGCTTTGAATTGTCCAGCTTTCGGAAAGGTATGTAAGCTATATTCGGTTTTTTTTTGCCCAATATGAACAATAGAATACACAACAATAGTAATTCATCTCTTCTGAACGTTTGTAAACGATCCAAAACACAATTAAAACTCAACAACTTCCCATATAAAATACACGTAAACAGATGTAAACAAAGCAATCTATCTCCCATGCTCTAGTAATATTCGACACCGGTAGGGGGCGTATCGCTTATTATGTTTTTCCTATTAAAAATTGCTTCTGAAGAAAGAGTTCAACTTAAGCAAAAAACATCTATGGAAAACTAAATGAATGATATCTAGAATTCATGTTTGTATTTTCAACGTCAGAGCTATAAGAATCAATACTGAATATCAAATCAGTACTGGAGAATTTAATGAATGATAAAAAAAAAAAATTCCTTCCGTGATTAAATTCAAACTTTCAATGTACAAACTGAAGAATTAATCAAGGCCGAACAATAAAAGAACCTAATTGGGAACAAAATTAACTAGGAAAGGTATATTGAATGGTGTTTGAAAATTCAAGTATAACGAAATATTTTGCATTAAAATATGTTATTAAGGCAACTCTAACTTTTGGGCACTTGAATCTCTTTAATTTAGAGGTATTCGAAAGGGAAATTGCTTGAGGCCATATCTGACGATAATAACCTGAAGAGCCTCTATTCAACAATAATAGATTTGGTAGCAATCGATTTAGACAAATGTGAAATCTCACAACTGTCTTGAAGCGTGTTCACTTGGTAATTGGCATATATCACTTAATAGACAAAACAACGGTAAATGTTTCCTATTATAAATAGGCTTGCCATATTTTTGGTGAGTGAAACTGGGACACATTAATGTGGAATGGCCTTACCGGGGGTCTGCCCCCTAATAGAGCGGGGGCTCCTCGGCTAGAAAGAGAATCAGAATCAAAATGTTGAGTTTTAAGCCTTCTTTAAAGCTTCGCAAGTGATGGGAGGGGGAATCTGGAACCCTAAATTGTTAGTTCTACACACATTTTAAAAATGAACATACATAAAAATATATATTTTTTACTTTTCACCGACTAATAGCAGTCTTCTCCAAGTAATGGCAGAAAACAATCGGTGTTAGCCACTTTGCGTTTTAATTGAATGCGCCAACCCAAAATTTATTAATTCTAGATCTGGGGCTTCTGGATCAAGAATAAAATTCAACGTTCATAAATGAAAATGAAAAACTTCAACATTATGTTGAATTCGTGTAAAATAATTCAGGTTAAGTTGAGTTAGGCTAGAAGTGACAAATGCTTTCAGTGAGAAATTGGGCGAATTTATTTGAATTTAATATTTCTGATACAATCAAAAGATGGAAGGTGGCGTACTCAACATATTAAGTAGTATTCTATTTCCCTTTTCTTTGTCAAAACTTATTAGAGTATCTTCGAAATTCACCCTTTTAGTCTATAAGTAAGTGTCGGTACAGTATAAGGACTACAATCGATTTAATTACTAGTAAGTCGCTTAAAATTTTGTTTATGCTCTTTGGAATCACTCGCGTTAACATTTTTAGCAAATACAACACGATTTGAACTTTGCGTTGCGAGACTTTGACGCCTATCTCAAAAAAGTGACTTATTTCGTGAATCGGTCACTAATTACAACGCCGATAATTCCTATTTCTAGGCATAGCAACTCTCATTTGTCGCCGCAACCTCTGAACGCCGCACCAAGATTGTCTCCGCAACATCCCTTGGCAGCGGCTGGACAGCCGCTGTACCATCAAACGGAACTTTACCGTCGACCAGTTTACGTAACTACGACTCAACCCGCTTACATACCCGCCACTCACCAGGTGGCGCCCACTGGGTGAGTTTATATGAACCTGCTTGCTTGAGAATGTGTTACTATCCTGCTGACATTCTTGTTTTCTGAGCAAAAGAATTAACGCTTTTCATTTATGGGTATTTGGCATTTTTCACATACATGTTAACTAAGAAATTAATTTCATTTATTATTAGTAAAATATCACTCAAAAATATTAAAGATACTCTAATTAGTACCTTTTCTCGATGATGTTAATATAAAAAGGTTAAAGGCAACTTTAAGTTAAGGAAGTTGCGTTTCCAGTCGTGCTTACTGCGATGGTTGTGCTTACGATGATGGTAACCTGACATCGCAGCTGACGAATATAAATATTTTTTTTCTTATATATTATAATCCTTTACATTAATAGAATAGGCACTTATGAAAATACACAGCACTACTGACAACACTAAGCTATTTATTAATTCGTTATTAAAATCATAATTAGTTTATTGATTAGTTCAGTTGTTGATGTTTTAATCATTTCTGACCTCTGTTGAATAGATATTCCGGTTTCGATTGTTCTATTTCTGCTAAATTCAATTTTGAAATCAATGGTATTTATTGTATGTAGTTTAATTGCTTTCTTTGTGGCTAGATGAATTATCTTGGATTCTTAAAATTCATAATCTGGTTTTTTTTCGAAAGTATTCTAATTACAGAATCTTTTTGGATGAGAATGTTTGGTTTGAAAAGATAACCACAACGAAGATGTGATGCAGGGTGTCTGCATCCTTGAAAAACCTGGAAATCTCAGGGAATTGTTTTTCTCCTGAAATATCCTGGAATTCTAAGGAAATTTTGGGTTCACTCTGGGAATTTTTTCAAGTGTTATCAGTTTTTTCGAAATTTGGTTTTTGCAAATGTAAAACCAGTACTAAATTGCAAAATAAAAAAAATCGTCAAGTATATCTCCAGGAATAATAATAAATACAGATTAATATAAAAGCAAATTGTCGGACAGGATTTGCTTGATGCAAGTTCGTTCAGAAACTCTTGGTAAAAAGATGTATTAAACACGTGTGTTTGAGACATTGACATAAACAAAACCTATGACAGGAGTGGTCCACGAGAGGAAAATCGTATCGCGATACACTTGGAAAAATAATTAAATTACCTGGATTTTTAGATCCTGACTTGCGTAGACACAGTGATGTGTTATACTTCTGAAGTCATATACACTGGGTTGATAATATCTGATGAATCTCATGGATATTAAGTGAAAACTTCACAAGTATGACATCCACATTTGATGTTATATCATTTAAGGAGAAATAAATTAAGTGATGGAAAAAATAAGGATTAAAATATCGAATAAAATTTTTTTCACATTCGATAAATGAGTATGCAAAGGAATAAATCATAATTGAAAGTTCAGAAATAGGATTTCTCTCAGCCAGTCCTAGGAAAGTATGCAGAAAATTGGCTATTTGTTCAACTTTATTCAATAATGTAATTCAATTAAATTTTTGATGTCAGATTTGCAATATTATTTAATTGTTTTCCGGGTAATCTGTTGTTACGCTAATAAAATCATACAATATAATGCCCAACTTTATAAAACTGATTCCGATTGAATTAATTTCCATGGTTATTTCAGTTAGCAGATTAATTCCCATTGGTCAATTCAGCACGGAAATTATTTTCCATGGTCAATTTAGTTCGCAAATTCATTTCCATAGTCATTTCCATTTGCAATGTACACGAGGTCAGTTCAGTTAGTAAATTAATGTTACGAATAAGCCATATGGATTGGGGTTACGTTTAATTTTCATTCATACGTTTCTTCACTTCAAGCGAAAAATAAATCCTTATTGGTGATTTTTCTAAATTCGACAGTTGGACAAGATGATTAGTTATGTTTTTTTATTAATATTCATTAAGTTTTTCTTATGAAAATACTTTATTGATTAAAATTATTTTTACTCACCATATTATTTACTTTTCTACTCTTCAATTTTCGAGAATTTCTATAACGTTTTGAAACAATTATGGATTCGTAGGAACAAACATGTATGTCGTCGTTTTAAGTTAACTATGATTGCGTAACTTTTCACAGAGCGAACATTTCATTTTTGGACAATATACGACCGTTGAAAAATATCACGATGAAGTTTTACTATTGTACTTTCGGCCGAATTATTTTTAGTATATCAATGGTTGTTAATAATTTTTAACCTTTATAACTTAAAACTAGTTCAAAATGTTCGCCAATTGATGTGTCATAAAAGCAAATTACCTAATATAAAATTATTTTCTACCATTACATTAACGTGGAAACTTACGCAGTCACTCGAATTTCATGAAGTTCTTGATATTTCAACCTTAACAAATCCTAATAACATCTCCTGTGTATTTATTAAATATATTAGCACTTTGATCTTATAATGCTTTTTATTATAATTTGCACATAATATGCTTTTCACAATTGTTGGTTGTATCACCACTCCCTGATAAATCACTAAATATATCAATATATTTCTCAAGTTGAGTGTTGGTGACTTAATTATTATCTAAAAGTTATTGTATATTGAAGAATTCATTGTTAATCAATGTGAATGGTTTAATTACATATCATTGAAGTCATTTCAATTTTAAACTAAATATATGTGCTGAAATAAAATTAGTTATATTTACTTCACACTAGATCGAAGTCAAGGGTTCTGCTTACGCTTTTGAAAGGAATGTGGTGCTTCATCGGATGAAAGCTGAGTTTAGAATTATTCTAAATGGAAACACAAATAAATAATATGGCTGATATTGTTTATTATTATTATATACGCCTAATGAAATATATTATAGATTAATTTGAATTATTCAGTTCAAAAAATTATTCATAATGCTCTTTAATTTTTGATCAATGAGCTAGCATGATTTCATTTTTTCATAATCGATATGTGCTAAGTTTTTACGAAAATCTCTACGCTGAACATGATGAAAATTTGTGCCTTCTTAATTAAACTTTTCGATTAGATAATTTGATAATGTGTTTTTGTTCCAATTAGTAATTGATGAAAAAGTTGCAGATATATATTTTTTAATTTCAAAGGCTTAGTAAAATCTCCCTTGCGATGAGCTTGAATATTTAGGTTAAGCTCTATCTTTATATATGTTCAATTTTTCTTTCGCTGATATTTTATTCTATCGTAATGTGTCAAATTTTGATAAAAATCATTTCGCTAATGTGATCAAAATTTCTATCTAAAATATTTATCAGATAGGCCCACACAATTAAATAATTTGCAAATGTGTGTTATGCTGAAACAGGTAGATGTGAAAGTGCTATTTGAAGAACTGATATTAAACTTGTAATTATCTCAATCGATTGTTTTTCTACACTGTAATCTGAAATGACAAGTTGAAAATTTGTCAGGAATTACGCAAAGTTCAATAAATTTTCAACATTAACTTCGTGCATGAACGTAGTTATCAAGAAGATAAGGATATTTTTTCGCAATAATATTTCATGCATACGTTATGATTTCACTGCAAGTTATGTAGTGTAACAATTGGAGGGTTCAGAAGCCAATCAGTGTAAGTCATTAACTAACTTAAATTATAACAGATTGACTTACACTGATTGGCACCGGAACAAACTCATTCATTTATTTCGAGGCCAGTATAGGTGCTGACATCTGTGGTTAGATGATTGAAATTATGACTTACTTGTATTGTCAGTAGAAAAATTGAGGAATGAGGAACAGGCTACAATACGTAAGTCATTTTGAAAACATTTTGACCTACACTGAATGGCTTCTGAACCCTCCAATTAATATTTATTATACATGAATTTTTCGATAAGCAAATAAAATATGTATATATGTTAATATATATATATATATATATATATATATATATATATATATATATATATATATATATATATATATATATATATATATATATATATATATATATATATATATATATATATATATATATATATATATATATATATATATATATATATATTTTTATATAGATTTTTGGTTCAGTTAAACAATCTTACGATTATATTATTATATATATTTCTATTTTCATTAACGTTTCGGTGTGTTTCTTTGACCTTTCTCAAAATGATTGCATCAATATGTTACTATCACAGAATTAAAAACTTTTCACATAAATCACAGAAATACATTAACAATTTATAAATACTACGAAAGAAAAAAAAAAACTTGACAATGATCCACAGTAACAAATTTTAAAAAATTTTCGTCTACAA
Source organism: Cynegetis impunctata (assembly GCA_030704885.1). Classification (NCBI taxonomy): domain Eukaryota; kingdom Metazoa; phylum Arthropoda; class Insecta; order Coleoptera; family Coccinellidae; genus Cynegetis; species Cynegetis impunctata. Next base: position 30,567 of record JARQZK010002178.1, on the reverse strand, counting down.
CATAGACACGTCAGCCTTTGCTTTTAGTTAGAAAGTTTTTTTTTTTTTTGCGTAGTATTTATAAATTGTTAATGTATTTCTTTGATTTATGTGAAAAGTTTTCAATTCTGTGATGGTAACATATTGATGCAATCATTTTGATAAAGGTCAAAGTAACAGACCGAAACGTTAATGAAAATAGAAATATATATAATCGTAAGATTGTTTAACTGAACCAAAAATCCTACTAACTTTGTTCTTTAAATATAAATAAAATGGTTCAAGAAAATAATGAAAATGACTATATATATATATATATATATATATATATATATATATATATATATATAATATATATAATATATATATATATATATATATATAATATATATATATATATTATATATATATATATATATATATATATATATATATATATATATATATATATATATATATATATATATTATATATATATATATATATATATATATATTTATATATTTATAATATATATATATATATATATATATATATATATATATATATATATATATATATATATATATATATATATATAATTATTTATTCGAATTGTTGGTGCCTGTGAACTATTCTAATCTCTTGATAATTATTATTATATATATATATATATATATATATATATATATATATATATATATATATATATATATATATATATATATAATATCTCAATCTCAATTTAGGATCCCATAATCCTCATAGTTTAAATATGCCATTTTCTTTATTTAGCCGAGCGATACCACCACCAGCTCATCACGCAAGCGCCAGGCCTGTATTGGCTAACCACGCGACTCATCCCCTACCCGCCCACTTGCAGTTTCCGTCTCACGCCCAGGTGGCTACTGCGCCTTATGGATTCGCACCGTTGAGCCCGGCCAAGAGTCATCAATACCAGCCAACCAGTCTCTGGTTTGCAGAGTGAAATGAAGACTCCAAGTTCAAATTGATCAGAATCAAAAACCAAACGGGGATTCCATTCAATGATTACCTGTCGTGGTATTTATGCCACAATTAAAGTGAAAGAGGTAGTTCTGATCTTGTCAATTCAGCTTCTAAATGTTCAGAAGTGTATTTATATGTATAATTTTGAATTTGGAGGTGATGTAGCCCAAAAGTTAATTTTGGGATATGGAATGTCGGTATAGTGTTTGTAATTTCTTATGAAGAAAAATATTTTTTTTATATGATACGTCTTTCTCGAAGAATGAGCTTTTGGTTTAACTTTTAACGTAAGTTAAAACTGCGTTTTTGGGAACTATTCTGCGAATGTTCTGTTTACTTAATCCAGTAGGTTTAGCGTGCCAAAGTAATGATTAACTTTTAATTAAAACAAAACCTAATTTTGTCTACTCTGAAATGGTCTTAGATAATATATTTTTAAAATATGTTTCATATTTGATAATATTTCTTTTTTTAGAGGCTGGACTCTGCTGACATTCTGTATTATATTTAGAATAGAATTCTCATTTCATAAGGAAACATTACCTCCCATTGGTGTTTTTTGTTTCAATTACTGTAATGTGCAATAATAATAATTATTAATTGTAATCGGGGGCACCATATGGAACCATTTAGACCTTATCTTATGTAAAAAGTATTCAGGGACAGTGATCGGTTAACGAGACGATTCAGTTACTTTAATAAATTCGGGCATATTCCAGTAAAAAAAAAAGAGCACTAATACTGTCCTAGTCGTTTTCGAGAAGATCATATTCTCGCATTCTTTTTTCTAGTCAGATTTCATTTCAACCCATTGTTGATTATTTCCTTGTCGTCTCATTAATCGGGGATTGCCCCGTCCTTTCGTATCTTTTTAGTTCAAGCCTATTAGGTGTTTAAATATGATATCTATTTGTGATAATGCTAATATATTGATGGAAATGTTTGAAATCGTTATCAACGATTTTGTTCTGGACTCGCAGCAGCCTTACGTTTTTAATTTAAGTGTATTTAATTTTCTGTTCAATGTGAGTTTTTAGTTATTACCTGCAAATTTTAGATTAGTTGGTTCACGCATAACTCATTCATATTATATTAGTTTTTGAAGGTTAATTTGACATGCAGAATGGAATGCAGGGTGTTGTGTTAAGTGCTAGGCACTAAGATATTTCGTTTCTCTATGGATGACAGATTGCTCTCTTGGAGTGTGCCGTTTCTTGGAAAAAATTAATTTTGTTCAAATGAAGTGATTGCCGAGGTGATTCAAATTGGAACGAATTTCTTAAGATTCGATATTTTGTTCATATTACGTCATTATTAGGTAATATATATATATATATATATATATACATATATATACATATATATATATATATATATATATATATATATATATATATATATATATATATATATATATATATATATATATATATACAGGGTGTCCCAAGTTCGAGTGCCTATTAGACGTTTCTGGAGAACTGGACATATTTGAAATCTGAAAATTGGGATTATGATATTGCTCGAGATTCTCTACAGACCTAAAATATTTTCGGAGCTCAAACACTTCCGGTTATAGAGGGAGTGAAAATAAATTTTATAAAATTTTTTTTTCGAGTTTTTCGTTCCTGATATGATCAAGTATTCAATTCTGCGTACTTTTCTGTTGACACCATTGCATTTGTTCGAATAGTTTTCAAAATAACGTAAAAAACCCCCAAAAAAATTCAAATGTGTGTAGTCAGTATAATGTTCATTATTCTTATTTCCAACATCCTAAGCGTAAACCGTTTTTACAACATCGAAGAGGAAGAACGTGGAAAGGTCAAGCATCTCATGAATTTTGGAAATATCATCACAGGGTGTTTCAAATTTTGTGTCGAAAATTGTGATCAAAAATTAGCCATAACTTCTGTTTTTGATTGCGTTGGATTTTGCGAAGAAAAATAATGATAGGTTTTCAACATTATTGTGCTCCTAAATTCAATAACTTTTGAGTGATTTGAGATTTTTCGTATTTATAGTGTACGACAATGAAGGTTACAAATAACAATTAGACCTGACACTTGTGAATAATTAATAAATAATTTATCTTCTATGATTACAGAATGTTCCTATGGTTTCATAAGAATATTCATCGAATCTTTTTGAATTCGATGGATTTTACTCTACGTACACCATAAATACGGAAAATCTCGAATAACTCAGAAATCATTGAATTTAGGAGCACAATCATGTTGAAAAACTATCATTATTTTTCTTCGCAAAATCCAACACAATCATAAAAAAAAAGGGTTCTAATTTTAAAAACAGAAGTTATGGCTAATTTTTGATCATAATTTTCGACACAAAATTTGAAACTTCCGGTGTTGATATTTCCAAAATTCATGAAATGCATGACCTTTCCACATTCTTCCTCTTCGATGTTATAAAAACGGTTTACGCTTAGGATGTTGGAAATAAAAATAATGAACATTATACTGACTACACATATTAGAATTTTTTGGGGGTTTCTTACGTTATTTTGAAAACTATTCGAACAAATGCAATGGTGTCAACAGAAAGGTACGCAGAATTGAATAATTGATCATATCAGGAACGAAAAACTTGAAAAAAAAATTTTTTTATAAAATTTATTTTCACTCCCTCTATAACCGGAAGTGCTTGACCTCTGAAAATATTTTAGCTCTGTAGAGAATCTCGAGCAATATCATAATCTCAATTTTCAGATTTCAAATATGTCCAGTTCTCCAGAAACGTCTAATAGGCACTCGAACTTGGGACACCCTGTATATATATATATATATATATATATATATATATATATATATATATATATATATATATATATATATATATATATATATATATTTATATATATATATATATATATATATATATATATATATATTCAGAGTTTGTATTCATAAAATATTCAGAACCACAATTTTAAAAACCTAAATTCTCCTAGATAAGTAACTTTACATTCATATGTCGTATATACAGGATGTTAAGAAGGGGCTAGTAATAGTAGGTCTGATAGATCATTGAAACTCACAACTGATATATTTAACATTTGTAATTCGAGCAAATGATTTTTAGATATAAAGGCGCTGAACTCTTGAATTGAAAACATTTCATGAAAATTTTGTTTGAATAATATTTTATAGGATCGGCGACGAAATTGTGTATGAAACTGATTCGCTTTCTAAAGAAAAATTTCTTCGTATCTTGGAAGTTTAACTGAAATAAATTTTATGAATTTGAAAGAGTGAAAAATTTAAGTTATATGTTTTCAATGACCTCTACTTAAAGAACTATTCATTCTTGAAATTTGAGAAAAATATAATCTGAAATAATTCACCTGATTTTAGGTTTTCTAACTGATCAATTTTCGTTTGTAAATATTAAATTTTATTTAAGGTTGATTTCATTGCCACTCTCAAGTTTTTTTACTAGCTTTATGTACTTATGTACACAATCAAATTAACGTATTCATCTAAAACATTGTCATAAAAATTTCACTGAGAAATGTTTGTAATAAAAGATTTCATTATCCTGTATCTTTTGAAAAAGGCAGGAGTCGTATGACAAATGTTTCTCCTATTTTCGATGGTCTATCCGACAATTATTGCTATAAAATTTGAAAACACCTTGTATATGTATCGGCAATGCATGTTACGTAATATTTTTCATAGAGATAATTATTACTTAATAATTGGAGAATCAGGATATAGATCTTGTTGTGAAAGGGTTCAAGTATAAATCAAAGTTTAAAATGAACGAACAAATTTATCTAGCATTCAGTTTGCTAGTGTACAAATAAGAAAATTAGATCTGAGAGATTCATTTTATCAAGCACACTCTGTATGTCCATAGTATTGTCATAATAATCTACATTTATTAAACTGCATCGATATATCAGAAAAAAATGCTAATATTCTGGCATTTTGAGTCACTAGTTTTATAGTGAACTAGTTGGACCTTTTTTGAAATTTGCTTCTTTATTTTTTTTTTGTAAATAGTTCTATCAGAACTGAAAAATGCAACTTCTGATATAATTTGTTTGTAATTTATACACCAAGGGACAAGGATATAGTGTAAGTGATTCCTGTATTCATTAGTTGCTTCAGTATAATTCTACTGAATTTATAGTATTAATTTAAACGTTTATGTAGCGTAAAAAAATTTATGTTTGATGTACAAGCGAGGCTTTTTATTATTATTATTATGTTTTTTTAAAAATATTTACGACTAAGTTGGTGTCAACATATTTTAAGGTAATCATTGAATTTTGCTTGTATACACTAGAAATTATAGATTTTTTTGGCTCATAAATTAATATGATATAATATCTGCATTCTTCGGCTTATATAGTTATAGATACAAAGTTTCAGTGGTGATCGGTATTTTATGTGTATGGAAAATATTTTAAATTGCAATTAACAACCGGTCGCTGCTAGATTAGTTTCTCAATTGTTATTTCTTTTAGTTCCGATCGAAAACTTGAGGTTTGCCTGTTCAAATTTCGATGTGCCTGTATTATTGACATTTTGTGCGTAGACTCTATATGTTTGACGTTAATGATACACGCTCGATGTTTCTCGAAGATAATTCAAATTAATAATCTTGGACGTCTATAGAGTTAACAGCATAATATAGTTGTGATAATCAAAGAAAATTATTAGTAAATGTAATGTACATATTGTGATGTTTGATGTCCAGAAAATACTGAAAGTTGAATAATGTTCAGATGATAGAAGAGTATCGGATTAAAATTCTAGCAGTTGCATTACGAATTTCAGGTTGTGAGTTGACGAATTACATTTATCAACATTTTATCATAGAAATTGTCTTAAGCTTATCAACTCTGAAAACCAAACCTTTAATTTTTTGATTTTTAGTTTCTCAAATTATGTTTTTTATTCAGGCTAAAAATTCATTATATTTTACTCAAAATGTAGATGTGATCATTCAGTGATATTTCGTGTTATTTAGATTGTGCATTTTAATTGAAGATACAGATAATTTGAGTGTTCAGAGTTAATGAAATTCCAAGTTCTAGAAATTTCTCGTGAAATTTTACTAATATTTTGATTATTCGATCATCGGAAAATAATATTCACATATGAATTCCTATATCTTCTTAAAAACAAATAGAATTTTTTTAGTATGTATTTTCATAAATTAATTTGCTGCAGTGTTTTACACTTAATTTTCAATTTTATTATAGTTTTTAATAAGTTCACCATAATTTTCGAGACATTTTTCACTTCAACTGAAAATGTTATGTTTTTCTATCATATTAAACATTTATGTTGGATTTGATTTTGTATTGTTTCTTCTTCTGATATTAGCAGTTGTCTTCCATAACTAGTGAGCTAGCTACAAATACAGAAATGTAAGTGAACATAACATAAAGGTTATAAGCAGAGAAAGATAATTTTTTGATAAAATGTTGAAAAAAAACCGAAAGAACCAATGCTGATCGAATGTTCAAACAAAAACCAAAATAATGATCCAACACATGTCTAATAAATGTCTGGTTCATTAAAAAAGAAATAGAATGCGTTGGTTTGATTTTAAGGGAACATTGAATGTGGGCAGGCCCGTATCCAGAAATTCGTTTCGGGGGGGGGGGGTACTCAAAGACGAAAATCATTCAAAGAATAGAAAATTCTATACTGAAGACTTTTCTGTGAAGAATATCGAATGGAAAAAAATTTCAAATTTCGGGGGGGGCCCGGGCCCCTCCCCTGGATACGTGCCTGAGTGGGTAGGGTACTTGCATTTCATTGTCAATTTCTTGAACATGTTCATAAAATTATATTGAAACTTGCCTTATTCACTTTTGAATGATTCAAAGGTTAAAAATTCTTCCAAACCCCCATTTGAAAAACACTTCTTACCTGAAATTCGTTAACTTTGTGTTTGGTCTTGCTGAAAGCAAATTAACATTTCTGCTTTCATCAAGCATGAGTATTATCTAGGTTCTGAAGATACATTGAATCAAGTTAGCAGAACATATATTTTCAGTGTTGTGGTTCATCAGCATCAAGCTTAGAATATAAATGGTTTTTATATCTTACAAAGTAGTGGTATAGTATGTAATCTGGTAATTGTACAAATAAATAATATTTTTGGATTGTGTAGACTAGAGAAATAATGGGTTATTGAAGAAGTAATATTAACGATCACGTGTTTTTTGCTTGTAAGTCGATTAGATGGTCGCCTAACTATCGCTGTAGTAGTCCGCATGTTGATGTATAGATTTTTTTTTACGAATGAGTTCCTCAAGGTGAAACTTTCATTTAACGCTCAACCACCTCTTGAATTACGTGAACTGCGTAAATGATGCGTGTTGATGCGAAAACTTTCTGTGATCAATTTGAATTTGTATATATTTTTCATCTTTATCAAGTGATCCCAGATCTGTACTGATCGAGCAATTTGGAAAAATAAATAGACATATCAAAGTTCTCAACCAAACATTCAAAAATCCTTCAATTCTGTATGCTTGTATAATCGTTTTAAATTTTCAGTACTTTTCTGTATAAAAAAGATCAGACCAGATTTTGGATGTATTGAAATGTTACTTTCTTGAATTCATATTTCACATTTGGAAAAAATATTTTATTCAAGAAATGCTTTCATTTTTTGTTGGGAGAACTTGTGATATTATCATTTCTAATCTTATTCTATTTTTTGTTGATATAGTCTCATGAACATAAATTTTTTTGTATCAGATGAATAGATCACTTTTTTATTTGGAGACCTCATATTCGCTATTCTTTGATTTAGTAGATGCATGCCTAGTTAGAGGCTTTGTTGAATAATATATAATTTTGGAATTGAATATTTAATTAGTTTTGTTATTAAAACATTTTTTAATAACTATTTGTTTAACTTTGGACTAACTCAAAATTTTCAGTTCGAATAGTTACAATCAAAGTATCTAAGACTGGCTGTACTGAATAATTTTCAATTAAATATAATTTTTCATTATTTTGAGTGTTATATTGTGATACTGAATATATTCTGAAAAAAGCCGAAATAATGCAATCAATATAATATCGAATTCTTTTTGAAATGAATCATTCAATCAAATTCAAATTTGAGATGTTCATGTGGCTATTTTAAATAAATTTAATTTTTTTTAATAGTTAAACAGCTTCTAGGGAATTACACGTATATATTGCCTTATTAACAGAACAATATTGTAGATATTAACGAGAAATAATTTTCCTTGAATTTCTTCATGCTCTCAATTCGCACAGGGTTTTAAATATATGTGTAAAATTTAATGTTTGTCTTCACGACACAGCGAATTAGGGTAATTGTAGCTCCAAAGTCCTACAGAAAGATTGTCAAAATCGAAAGCAGTTATAACTAAGTTAAAAATAACGCAATAACATATTCAACCATTCGCATTTCGTCACAAAATGTTTCACTATTTATATGCAAAATTAAAAAAAAAAAAGGTCAGAAAAATTGGATTGAAGCTTTTTTCGCTAATTGATAGCTACAAGTTTCCTCCTGTTGGTAACCTGTTTGAGTTTTTGAGATTAAAAATCTAATTTATGTATAGATAGAAGCACTAATACATATACTTCCAATATATTCACAGTTTTGTGTAACTTAAACATTAATACTTGAAAATACATAAATCGGAAAAAGTTGAAAAAAAAGCTTTTGCCTTATCGTTCCAATATTTAATGTAAATATGATTCTATGGGTTGGTTATTTTTAAGTTACCAATATATATTTATATATTATTAGAAAACGCTTATTAAAATATGTTGGTTGGTAGTTGTTTTTCATGTTGCAATTTAGATAAATCAAGCTTATATAAATGATATCAAAGTAAATCAAAATACTATTCTTTCAAAATAATGAGTACAACACAATGATAATGTAAATTTCATGTTTTACACCACACAAACACATTTGAAACATAGTAGTATTTTGTACAGATCATTAAAAAATAAACTAGAAGAATTATTCAATGAAATTTTTTTTTATTGTTAATCCTGAACACTCGATTTCTGAGATCTATTAGTGCAAATTCAGTTTTATAGTTATATACTGAACGTAAAGAGGCAAACATAGAAATAGAAATTATACATGAGTTTTTGTTTATTCAATACATTGTAGATCTTTTCTTTTCCATCTAAAAACTCTTCTGCTAAAAGTATATACTCTGTATATTTGGCGTAAGAAATGTATTATTTCGACGGTACATAAATGGGTTACAAGCATAAGTCTGTTGGATGGAGTTTCTAGTTATTTCAAAATTGATAAAATGGCTGTTGCAATATCAGTTTTTATTTGTACGAATTTTTTTTTAGATATAACTTCAATTTGCATTTCTTTGAGGCTGGTTGAAAAATACTAAGATTACAAGGAATAAAAATTCAGTTAGGTACTACAGAGAAAATTAAAATATTCTAACAAAGTTCTTATTGAAACCTTATCTTATTAGGAGAATGTTTCGTTTTTTTTTTTATGTGTACAGAGTCTATATCATCATAAGTATATTTAGTAATCGATAGATCCATAAATACTTGTGTCATTCAATTACCATAATAACTGCTATTAAATATTATCAACAAGCTATCCTATATTATCTTAACAGAAAACTATTTTTATACAAATTATGCCTAGTTAATAAAAGTGTAGTTAACATGTTCAAATTGTATTAACTGGAAGACAAATATTGGATTTAGTTGCTAAAAATACTTGAAGAAATGTAACTCCTGATTTATCAAAGAAATTATGGTACATAATTTCAATATATTTTATGTTACTGTCGCTACACCTCTATTGATCAACGTTTTCACAATTAAAATGAAATGTGCAAGAAGAAACAAAATACAAGTAATATTGATGAATAATTTTAGCGAAAGTAACCAACCAACAAAAGTTTTTGTTTCATTAGATCTGGCACGTTCAGTATATATTTGTAAAAATCCTTATAAACAAATTTTCGTTTGGTATTCAGATATTTTTAGTTATTTCGTACTCAATTACTATTATATATATATATATATATATATATATATATATATATATATATATATATAACAACATTACCTATATATATATATATATATATACATTATATATATATATATGTATATATATCTCTATATATATATACAATAATATATATATATATATATATATATATATATAAATATATATATATATATATATATATATATATATATATATATATACACCTATATATACTTATCCACAAGACTGGAATAATTCATGTCAATATGTAGCCAACGTTTATAGTGATGATGTGGAAAAGTACATGAATTTAATATTTGAAACTTTAGGAAGTAGACTAGTAAAAACAAAACAATTATATTCTATGTGACTGTTAAGGTAGAGTTTATAACTTTCACATATGTGGTAACAAATGGGTACAAGTTTCTTGTAACATTTTCGAAGTGTTTTGATAAGCAACTTTAATCTAGCTGTTCAAGCGTAGTCCATAATTTCTATGAACACCTCTAGTTCTTTATAATATTTCGTGTTCTGTAGACAAACCCCTATAAGAAATGTTTTCAAATATAGTACCTATTTACCGAAATCCAAGTTCCAAATGGGTGTTTTACTTCTATAGATTATATGAAAATATTTGAAATATTAGATATAATTAGAAACTAGGTACTCTGGTCCTTTTCCAAATGTATTAATTTTTTGTATGCTGCTAATGGAAACAATTCGACATATCATTTCAGAAGAAGAAAATGAACCGTTTTCTTGGAAGTACCAAGGTTTTCGATTGCCCATTAGAAATTTTGCAAATATTTTTGTGGTGCCTTATGTTGATGGTTACAAGAATGTTTACTCTATATTCTTTGAATGTCTTTCAATATTTGTAGACTTAAATAATGTGCATGTTAAAAATGAATTTTGAATTTATTTATACAAAAAGAAGTTCTCTAGCCTAATTAGAAGTCAATATTTACTGTATTTGAAACACTAGCTATTTTTTCAGGTATAAGGTACAAAGATTAGTAATTCATTCATGTTAGTGAGCAATAATATTAAATTCGTGTTTAGTAGGATGAAACTATTTGAAAAAATTTGGTAATGAATAAATTGTTTTCATATGTTTCATCTATTCCAAAAGGATATGAAAAAATTATTAGAATCTGTGGTTGATATAAAAAAATGTTTTCGAGCGAACCTTGAGAAAATTCATAGTGGTAACCAATTAAGAATAAATTATATTCAAACAGTAGACAATTGCATTACTGATATAAAAATTCAATTCCTCATTTAAACTTTTCATAAAATAAATGTTGAAAATTCATACTGTCGGTTATTTTTACGTTTCTGTTTTGTTGAACTGGGTAGATATTTGCAAAATTTATGTATTCTTCAAAATGAAAACACTCAAAAAGTAAGCATTAGCAGGGTACACTTATTATTGTGATTAGTTAAATACGTCCATATTCTCTGGAATCCCAATTTTTTTCTTTAAGAATCAAAAGGGATACTTCAGACTGATCTGTTACTAAAATTTTGACTGCATATTAATAAAACAACTGACTGCATTAAAAAAGTAATTAATTGTAAACCTGCCACCAAATTAGTTGGACCAAAATCGATTTTCATGTTGGATTAACTCAGTGTATGTACTATTAAAAATATAGAACTTAATGTGAATTTGGCCTGAAGATAATGTATGGAAAAACTGCATGTAAAATAGAACCATAATTGTATAAAGCTTTCATAGAATTTACATATTTTAGTATGTTTCTCTAATATTTTAATAAATGTTGCCTTTTTATCTCTAAACATCTATACTCCTTCAAAATCAACACACAATGTGTTAAATTGAGATAATAAAGTCTAATAATTATTCTAATACTTTTTTTTTCAACAACGTAATATGAAACAATTTTGATGCTATATATATATATATATATATATATATATATATATATATATATATATATATATATATATATATATATATATATATATATATACATATACATATACATATACATATACATATACGTGTGTGTGTGTGTATGTATCTCCGTCGTTATATGTGATAATTCATGATGAACACAAATCTTCTTTTTACTATGTTTATTACGACATAATAGTAAAATTTATATACTTGAGAATATATAGATTGAGTTCAGAACTAAATATGGAAAATGTTTGTCTCTTATACAGGTAGCTATTATCTTTTCAAAGGGTGAAGAAATTCTGGTAGAGTTTTTAAATAAATGACCATAGTAGTATATAACTTTTAATATTTTGTGATGATAAACATAGTAAAATAAAATTGGTCTAACGTACGTTCTTGTCCTTTGAAGAATATGAATGAAATACCTGTCATTTATCACTTTTTCTAAATAAAAGACATTATTCATAAAAACCACAATACAATTATTCTCCTAATGTAATTGCTCATGAATTCGAAAGTCCATCGATGACTATTGAATCAGATCAAATGCAACAAACGGGACGGATATGGTAAAGTATTATACTTACTATTTTTTTGAAAGATATAACTTCATGAATTCCTTGCTTGCCATTTGCTCGTACATTATTTCCATTATAATAAAAAAATATTTATGGCTAGGTACTGATAATGAAGAAAATAATTGTTGCTAGACATCTGCCATTGTCATTTGAATGTTTTGAAGATATAAAATAGCTTCAAACCATTAATTCTATTATCTATAATTGATATGAAATATAATACATTTCATCGATATTTCTTGTATCGTGGATCATCTAATGCTATAAGGCTACTTGCCTACATCGCAGGCAAGTGGCGAACCTTCATTCATGCAACAGGTCTTCATTAATTTTAATATAATGTCTCAAACACTTCTCCTAATTTACTTCATAAATCAAACATCTTTTAAAGGGTAAGTAAGTAATCTAGAAAAAAGTCATGTTCTACCATTACCGAAGATGTTTGGTAATGGTAATGGAAGGTTAAGCATCCTCCTAAAAACAAGCGTTATTGAGTAATTATTAATTTTCATTACATTTTTTTTTAGATATTCACAATTAACATTGGGGCCACACATTTATCGTTATTTCAAAATTTAATTTCTGTCATTAGTTCATTGATGAATTAATCATATGAACGTAGGTAGGTATTCAGAGAATTATATAAAAGATTGGATGAAATTAATTCAAATGTTAACAATTTGAAAAATAGTGAATAGCAATTTTTTTGGTGAATCCTAATATTTTCAGTATTCAAAATCTCTTCTCTCATTATAAATGGTTACAAAACTAATTTGAGAAGATGTTTCTAATAATCAATTTTCAATTATTGATGGAAAATCTTGTGAGAAAAATGGTATTTTTCTATAACAGAAAGATCAAAGATCCTATATATAATAGCAACAAGCAAATATTTGTTTGTCGCATATTTGTCAATATATGCATGAAATGCGAGTATTCAAATTTCTTTATCACATGATTCATACATGAATTGTTCAGGGATAATGAAAGTCGTAAATGGCTAATTTATGTTTACAATAATTAATAATCTTTCATTTCATTATATATCTTGAATTTCTCAAAAAACTAACGACATATTATTCAGGATATAATTGATTTATTCATCATGAAATATTTCTATTTGTTATCAACTTATAATAGAAAATTGGAAAATATTTAATGTTTTAATGACCGTTGATCCTGAAAAAAATATTTCCGTAAAAGTTGGTATAGGTAGTACATTCCTTCCTACATATCACCTGGGCTGGATTTACCATACTGTTTGTTGTTTTTGGAATAGGTGAAGCAACTTCTGGCGACAGGCAGGGAAAAGAAGACTTCTTGTTGACATCGGAGGAAGCAAATACGTTTTGCGCTTTCCATGAAGAGCAACCTGGTAGGGGATTTAAAATGTCATTTGCTGATGCAGTTGGAGGAGATTTAGTAGATTTTCCTACATCCTTTTTTTTTTGTAGCAGGAATAAGTGCTATTGGAATTGAAGGTTCCGTTGGCGTCTCAGCTCTTGGTGTAGTAGAGTGATCATTGGCTGATGGAGGGATATTGTCTGTTATGTCCGTGGTAGCAGCTGGTAAAAAATCAACTTCAGTTAAAATGTTTTCATTGGGAGGAAAAATCCCAGTTTCACAGAATCCGTTTATCGGTGTTTTCATAGTAGCTTCGTTTAAAAAGGCACTACCAAAAAGCGTGGAAATATGGTTATCACCTTTCCTGGATTGCAACGCAGCCATGTCCGAGCTTCATGTTCATAAAATGTACTTAACGGTTTCGTGAAGGAAACGTCCATCGGTTGCAGTCTATGACTTGTGTGCGGTGGGGATAGCATAATAATATTACTCCATTCTCATATGCATGCAAAATCAGGTCAAGATTTTTGTTATGAGTTGCATGCCCATCTAACAAAATAAGCACTGGATTGTTTTGATGCTTTAGAAAACGCAACAAATTGCTTAAACCAATTTAAAAAAAGTTCAGTGGTTATCCATCCAGAATCGATAACTTCTACTACTGAACCAGGTGGGAAGCCTAACTCGAATGACTGTTGCTTCCATTTTCTTGGAAAAATTAGCATAGGTGGCATGTGTGCTCCAGCAGCAGAAAAACTGATTTAATCCGTTATGGTTTCTCTTCGTTCGGCGGACGTTTTCATTTTAAAGCTAAAATTCTAGTATGACCCTTTGGATTCACAGTCAACTCCGTTTCGTCACAGTTATAGATGCGTCCACCAACTTAGCTTATATGTGTCTACTGTTTCCAAAAGAAGGCGGAAAAATTGTGACACCACAACCCTATTAAACCCCATAGCTCGAGTTCCCGAATTTGATTCTGGTTTTCGTAGCGTCAAAATAGGGTGGCGTTTTGGAAAACATTGCATTCAATCCTTCCCAGCCATTTTAGATGCAGCATTGAATTTATGTTGGCACTGATTTCGTATAGCTAATTGATAAGCCAAACGTCTAAAGTCAATCATATAAAGCAAAAAGTCTCGATTGTAATTTTAAATAGTCGACAAGTTCTAACTCCTGTTCTTGTGAAAAAACGCAGTGAAGTTTCCTGGCAGATTTATCAACAACAAAATTTTGTTGATCCTTTCTTTTTTTCGTGACATATCTTTCTAAAAATGTTTGGGGCACACCATGTTGTTCTGCGGCTCTCCTGTACCCCATTTGTCCAGTAACAACGGCATCAACTGCTGAGTTCATTGATTCGGTACTCCATTCCTGACGCTTTGTTCCTAACATAATTCCTAACTATGAAAAATACTAAATCAAGTACGACATTTAACTGGATAGAACGGGGTACACCACCCCATTCGGCTCCATATGCAACATTTACTTTTAAAGTTAAATTTTTGAAAAAAAAAACAGGACCTAGGGTAAAGGTGAAATGATGAAAAAGTTGCTTAACAAACATTCTATGCATTACATAGGCAATTGAAATAGATTAAAATTAGATAACCAATTTACTTACGGTGGTTAATATGGGAAGCAAAGTTTCAAATCTACACGAAAATTACAGATGTTAACGAGACTAACCTTCTACTCGACGTTTTTCGGACAACTGTCGTACCTAACATGTAACCGATGCTTTTAGGTAACCTTCAGTGCAATTTCGGATATTTGCGTTCACACGTACGTTTTTTTACTGGCGTACCCCGTTCTACCCCGATCCCCGTTCTGCACCACCTCCCCTATACCTTAATTTAGAAACAGTTAATTCTCTCATCATTTCAATTTATTTAATTGATTTTACTTCACGATAAATTAAAATAAAATACCCTTCGAACGACCTTTCTGATTTCCAAATTCTCCATCCTTCAAGATTGTATGAAGAGGGGGCGGCAAAACCCCACGGGCCTAGGAACGCATAAAATCTAAATCCGGCCGTGCATATCACCATTATTAAGTAAGAGGAAACTATCTAGTTTGATGACAGCAAATCGATACATCATCAAATGATTTGAATCAAAGTTCAAGAAGCGATAAGGAATTCTGGAATTAAACTAGGAATTATGGATTCATTTATATTTCTTTGGGGATTTCCACGATCACTGAAATAATATGTTTCAACAGCCTAAAAATATTTGTTTAATAAATAAATGTACTTACTAGCTAATTATATAGTGTTTCAATGTAGCAAAATGGTGTTTAATATTAATAAATACTTCTCACTCTCACCCATCAGGCTATTCATGTGCAAAGTTATGCCAGGTAACCCTCCGGGTTGATTCATTGTATTCAGAAAAGTTATTGGGTAGGTATCAATCTCATTGTCCCTGTTTCTACTATGGGTCTATAATATCATTTGTTCCGACTCAAAAAATAACTTGAAAACTGGTTATTGGGAGTTGCATTACAAATAGTATTGTATACATATATTACATAAATTACATAAAGCGAACAAGGAAAATTGTTCAATAATTTGAAAATTATCAAATAACTTTCCAAAGGAGCTGGTTATACGTATTCCGCAACGCAAAATCTGCATTCACAATCCAACGGTGAATTATAGAAAACTACAAGTCACCCCGACTCGAAATTTGAGTACAGCTGTTTCGATCTTATTAGATCTCATCAGTGCAGCTTATTTGACTCGGAGTGAATTAACAAATTTCTAATTATTCCCCAATACAAATCGTGGTCGGAAACACTATCTGGATAACAACCCAGAGCGCCCTCCACGTTGGATATTGGAAATCAACAATTCACCGTTTACCACTGTTGTAGAGAAGAAGATATCTTCATGTCAGGAGGTACGTGTTCTTGCGACGAATTCCTGAATTTTCGATGTTTTTTCTAAATGAGCGATTATTTCTTGTGGGTTATACCGTGCAGTTATACGCGTTATAACCCCCATAAGATCAGATGGTAACATCTTATACCTTTAACATTCCAGAATCGACACTTCGAGGCAGCAAGAAACTTGCGTTACCAGGAGACGGTTCAGATAGAAAAGGTACATTCTCTGCGTAACAAGAACAAGATTCAGTAAATCATTTGATAAAATTGACAAATTTATTTTTCATGTTGACCCCTTTGGTCTAAGAAAAATGGCATAACATTTTGCTGTAAAAAATAAAATTTTAAAAATTAAAAAGAACAGATATGATTTCGGTGAGTATTTTGCGGAAGATTGGCACATCAGGAATACCGCAAAAAACTTTTATTGAAATTTTTCTCACAAACAATCCACAACCAGAAATAAAAATAGAATTTAGCAGTTTAAAATGTTCTTACTTTAGAAATATTTTCTTGTTTGTTTCATTAAATAGTAGATAGCTTCAGTAGATAGCTTTTATTCGGATAATATTGTATAAACAATCGTTATTTATATTAAACTAGCTGACCCGGCAAACGTTGTTCTGCCATATAAATTATTTTCATCTATTCATCTATCTGCCGATATATATCTACCTATCTAACTATCTATCTATCTAGATAGTTATCTATCTTTCTATCTATCTTACTATCTATCTATCTATCTATCTATCTATCTATCTATCTATCATTTAATCTATCTATCTATCTGTCTATCTATCTGCATATCTATCTGTCAATTTATCTTACCGGGCAAACGTTTAAAAAAATAAGGATTCATTTTTATATATAAAGATTATTTGATTCATAGGGAGACACCTAAGCTTGTATTGTGAACTGCCTGTGGAATGTTAACAATTTTCTTCATTATTTTAGGTTAACATAAAATATAATTCCTATATATACATACACACACACTTACCAGATATTATATAAATACAATGAAACTTAACTAATCATTGTTATTTTCTGTTTGAATTAAGTATTTCGTTTTAGTTTCCATATTTCTTTTATACGCGAAGTTTCCTCAAACTATGCGCGGTTTTACCCCAAGGGTTGGAAAAACCGCGCAAATGCAACAGCTGATAAGTTTGAAAATTTCAGAAAATCAAAAGTCAGAAACTTAAATAAAAGCAAAAGAATTTTTTTATAACTAAATACTTGAGGTATTCGGACCGATTTTATATTTTTCATAGTAGTGGTTGTGGAACTATTAAGAATTTCCCTTAGGTGCGCATTTTTTTTCAATCCGGTTTGCTGTTTAAGTTTGATATTTCAAAATATAATTCTGTCTGATAGATTTGCATCTCGACGCGATGTATTTCGCGCAAAAAATACGACCTTAGTGATGCAGCTCTGCTGCTCACGCCTTTTTTTAACTATTCCCCAAATTACTAGACTAGTCAGATGATTTCGAAAAAGACAGGACGCTTCATTTAATTGTTGCGACACCAATCAAGGGTGATCATGGTTTTGCTTTATACTTGATTGATAATTCTCTTTTTACGTCAAAAGCTTTCTTTTAATTCAATTGTAGTAAATTATAACATTATTTAATTAGTAATAGGGCTTTGTATAATTTATATAACATCAATGATGAGATAGATTTGAAAAATAATTTGCATCTTCTTAGAAGGAATAATAAACATCAATTTCTACCTGCTCGAGGGAGAAAAAAATCCACTGTGTTTTGGTTGAGAATAATTCATAAAATTGAAGGTTCATTCGTAAAATTCTACGCAAGGAGAAGAACGAATTTGTATAAAACCGAATAAGTAAACGTAGAGCGTGAGACAGAATAATAATTTATTTGCCCCTGTTGGATGCGGTAATCTTTAGCAAAGGAACATATAGGGGTGCTTAAAATGAGAATTAGGTAGGTACTCACGTCGCAATTTAATCTGCGAAAATGGATGTCTATGATATGCCAATGAATATTTTTCGATTCATTTGTGAACGAGTCATTTTATAAGGGACAATTATTCATAGATTATGTTACACAGATTTAATGATTTTTGAGCCCCTCGTACTTGTCACAGGAGATTTGACGTTGAATATTTAGAAATTTAAAATTCATAAATTATTACATTCAAACAACACTTCAAAAATTATTTATATATTTCAATTTAAATATTTTTTTCATAAAATCAATATATATATATATATATATATATATATATATATATATATATATATATATATATATATATATATATATATATATATATATATATATATATATACACTGCGCCGTGAAAAAAAAGTTTTGACTGTGAATATTTTCTCAGCCAGTTCTCCGATTTGAATAATTTTTTCACCAAATTGTAGCTCCGTTCTTTGAAAAGATTCAGTAGATATAAGATAATCAAAAAAATGAAACAAACTTATTGTACAGGGTGATTAAATCGTGACATGTTTTCTTTGTCAAAGTTTGAACCCTTCTGCGGGCAATACTAGGTGGCTCAGATAGCAGAAAAGTATACGATGTTATAGCCTCATGTCTTTTGAGTAAGCTGCTTTTTTAGTCGTCTATTTATCTTGAGCCGTTCGAGAGATATTTATGTTTTTATGATCGCTCACATTTATAACATGAAATTTTTTAAAATTCTTTTGTTAACTTGCGAAGAAGGCTGTGCATACAAAATTTCACTACAAGTTACACAATTGTACTTATTTGGTTTTGTAGGTCCCTTCATATCACAAACCCCCTTCTGAATCTTTTCAAAATTACCGAACTATGTGACTAGCAGTGTAGCAGTTTAGAATGGGTTTTTTTCTATTTTACGAATTTGTAACCATCTCTCTTTTATTTACCATTTCTACACAATTTGTCGTCTATTTATTTTTAGTATTAGTATTTTTATATTTAGAAATTGAAGTTTCACCGAAATGTGCGTCAAGCGTTATTTTATTTAATAAATATGTAAATTGTTTTTATAAACTATTGTTTTCATATGTTAATTAATTTACGTCATATATCGGCCCAATCAATCCAAAATAAACAAATAAACAAAGTTGTCAACTTGTAATTGAATTTTGTTTGCACAGTCCTCTTCACAAATAAACAAAAAAGTTTTAAAAAAATTTGTGCGAAAGATGTGAGCGGTCATAAAAACAGGAATATCTCTCAAATGGCTGAAGGTAAATAGACGATTAAAAAACCAAATGATTCAGAAGGTATGGGATTATAACACCGTATACTTTTTTTCTGCCTGAGCTACCCAATATTGCCCGCAGAAGAATTTAAACTTGGATGGAGGAAGCATGTAACTATTTAAACACCCTGTAAACTAAGTTTGTCTCATTTGTTCGATTATCTTGTGACTAAAGAGTTTTCTCAAAGAAAGGAGCTACAATTTGGTGAAAAAATCATTCAAATCGGATTACTGGCTGAGAAAATATTCACAGTCAAAACTTAGGGAATATTTAAGCTATGCGTTAAATTTGCGGCGCAGTGTATATACACCTATAGCTAGGGTTGCCATCACCTAGATTGCCGATGCCGGACAAAAATTTTGAAAACCCCGGACATTTCTGTGAAATTTTGATTTTCCCCGGACACCTCGTAAAAATTAATTTTTTCATTCATTCAAACTTCAAACCGCTTGTTTGCCATATAAACAGAACAACAAAAAACAAATAAAATTCTATTATACATAGTTTACAGCTTTCTCTTTTTTTTGGTATCATCAAATAAAAAATAACTCATGAAGATAATTTTTGGTAGATAAAAAATCAAATAGACTAGATTCTACATTGTAATAGCAAATTATAGGATAGGTCATCTAGTTCGGTTAGATAGGTTAGGTACCAAAAAGTCTAAATTATTTATTAACTATAAATCAAAAGTAAGTAACAAGTTTTAATTTTAACGAGGTTAAGTTCTTTTTACTAATTCCAACTTAACTTGGAATTTTTCAGACTTGCTAATTTTTCCCAAAATGTCTTTATTTTTCATCATGAATTTGTAAAAGTCGGAGCAACTCAAGTCTTTTGAGACTATTTTGATCAGAGAAGAAAGCGTATGTGTATTTAGCAAGTTTCTCTCCTTCCTCCATTACTGCGACCCTGGCGAAAAAACTCACTCTACATTCGCATTGTCAGCTGGTATACGAAAATATTACTATGCAATTTTGAGCAGTTTAAAATATAAATGTTTCGAAAAAATTCGGCTACAACTGGTTTGCATTTAATAGCTCATCTCCGTCACTGACTCTCAAGCTTCACACACCCGGACACAAAATTTGTCCGGGTTTTACCCGGATATATTTTGAAAGCCCCGCCCGGACGACCCCCGGACGCCCCCTAAACTAGGACAAATCCGGGGAAACCCGGACGGATGGCAACCCTACCTATAGCAATTGTTAAGCATTTTTGCATCTAGAATGGGATAAACTTATAAAAAAATGGAGGTTCCCATTGGAAAGAATGTAGTTTTGAACGTTTAACTCAAGCCAAAATTGAAGTCAAATTTTTAGACAGTCTTTTTCAAAAAATCAATTTGTTTGCCTGAGGTAGCTGCATATACCAGTAAATATACCAGCCAAATTTCATTGATTTGACTCAAGTGGGCGCTGAATTATTAAGAACTTTGTAAACAGTTAAAAACTTAAAGAAAAATAGCAAATATCTCTAAATCCGTTGATATCTCTGACATAATCGTATAATGAAACTCGCCTTGAAATTAGATAAGGAATCCAAATATGTAATAATTTTCAGTCTTCTATTTAAAATAACAAAGTTGGTGATACTTCCCGTTAAACTGGTGTTGACCATACATGAAAATATTTTAAGTTGAGCATTTAGTGTTTTCTATGCATACAAAATTTGAAATCTCTACCTTTGTTAGTTCTTCATACATCGATAGAGGAAGGTCAATATGGACCATTCTGTATATACATTTATGAAATGGCTTTAATCATGGAATGGTAAACAGTGGACAAAATTCGAAATACTGAGCAGAATAATTATAGAGTCTGAGATGATCATTGAATTTATGTTTCCAATATTTTTAACAATAATTAATCTCTTCCTTTTTTATATGAACGGTGATTTAAAATTTGTTACTGTTTAGTACCATAAAGCGGTGTTACTTTACCAATGCAGGTGTCTTTGCCAAAATATGCACATTTTGCAATATTTTAATTTTTTGAACATTTGGCAACAGTGCTGGAGTCGGCAACAAAGCAAAGTGACGGCTGAACAATGAACATGTCTTAACCAAGACCTGTTGCGCGGGATTCTTCAGTGGATAGTTAGCATCGATGTGACTACAGCTTGAGGGTTAACAAGTGTTTTGTTAAGTAGTATGTTTATTTAGCTAATTTGTGTGTGATTTTCAAAACATTTCATTAAGTATTTTAGAAGAAAAACGGAATATATATATATATATATATATATATATATATATATATATATATATATATATATATATATATATATATATATATATATATATATATATATATATATATATATATATATATATATATATATATATAAATTTTGCTATAGGAGACTTTGTAGTGGTGGTATTTCCAACAAAAAAAATAGCAAAGCATTTTATAGGACAAGTTTTGGAGGCAGACAATAAGGACGAACCGGTGATAAAGTTTATGCGAAAAAATACTAGTAAAGAAAGGGAGGCATTTTATTTTCCTGTTGTCGATGATATATCGCAAATACAAGAGATGGACATTGTTCAATGCCTTAAAAACCCAAAATTATATAGAGGATTCCATCATTTTTCGGAAGATTTATCTTCCTATAATCTTGCCTAAAGAGTGATTTAAAATAAGATATTTTTAAATTTTGTTTAAGTTTCCTTTTTCACATCCCGCCAAAGAATTAGAGGGCTGATTATTATTAAAAGTTTATTTTTAGTTTTTTAGGATTAACATGTTTTGTTTGTTATAAATGTAGTTTATAAGGTGTTCAAAGAAAGACTTTTGTTTGTTTGTAGAAGTTAGAATCTGTTTTTCGTTTGTTAATTAAAACAATAAAGTTTTCTAAAAAAAATGATAAAAAATGTTTTTTAATTACCTGTGAATTTTTGTCCTCAAACTTTTTTTAAAACATATTTCAGAAGCAAACTAACCATTTACCGTATCACAAACTGCCAAAGAAAGCGTTTTAAAAGGGTTGGCAAAGTCTTACTGATCGTCAGGTGACTTTGCCAAATTTTTGACCAAAAAAAAAATATATATAGAATTGTTTTAAATCAGTTTTGAATGCATTAACCGATAGCTAAATGATAAAAATATCACATAGTTTGTAATAACGTCTTTTTGGGAAAAAATCCAAGATAAAAACAAAAAGAACTGCAAATTATGAGCAAAGTAACACCGCTTTATGGTACCTACTTCTAGGAAGTAGCTGCGGCAACATTGTTTTCAAGTTACGCGAAGACACATCGTACAAAATTCTTAATATATGTACGTTGTGACGTGATTTGAAATTCAACTCAATTCATTGGGACAATGATGCAATGATCTCACATAAAGATCGTTAATCCTTCATTATCTTTTAACAGGATTTATTTGTATGCCAAAGATAACCGGGATTCCCCTTTCAATGAGTTCGCAGAACTGGTTCTACCACGAAACATTAATGCATGTCACTTCTCAAGAAATATCTATCATAAGATTTCAATATCTCAACTGAACACTATAAAACAAGTCGAGCAGTGTTGTTTTATGTAATTTTCAAGAAAAGAGTTTAAGTGCGTGTAGTGTAATGGAAGAAGTGATATATTTTACGCTAGATGAAATAAAGATGAGAAACGGAAAGAATAATGAGAGGACTTGGATTATATTCAAGTATATTGTGTACGATGTAACGGATTATATGAAAGACGTAAGATATGTTATTGTTGATGAACGGCGAAAAAACTGTTGAAAAATATGTCCCTAAAGGTTGAAGCAGTCGGTGCGGTCATCAATTGAATTATTATATCAATATAGGCGAGCGGCGTACCCCAAAAAAGAGCTCTCGTTAATGAAGAACCCATAACTTTTTGGTAACCGACAAAATTTGGTACCAAAATGTTCGTCGCAAAAATCTGCACAACTTTTTTCAATAAAATTTTTTGATTAGAGTGGGGGAACATTGTGTTTTTCGAGAAAAACTGTTTTTTGTTTCAAAAGTAATACGCGCGCGGATTACGTTTCAACTCACTGTCAATTTTTTTCACTTTCATTCATTGAAATGAAACTTTTTCAATTTGATCGTGATATTAAGCACTTTCAAAAAATGTTTAGATTGATAACCAAAGTTGACCTGTTTTGATGTTACGTAACTATATATATATTTTTAACGAATAATCGGGTTTTTATCTTCGTCGAATAAAAAAGTCGAAGAAATTTTTAAAATGATGCTTACAATTAATAAGGTTTTAATTAATATAGTTTATGGAAGTTTTTGGCAAAATTGCAAGAACTTATGTTGAAAAGAACGAAATCTATAGCACTTCGAATATACTGCGCGATTGTCGTTTGAACGTACACTCGCTATGAATTGTCCTCTCACTATCTATCGCTATCAATAAATCAAATTTTCATGAAACCATCTTCTTTAAAAAGTGGATGGATGTTTTAAACAAATTTTACAAACCTTTATTATCATAAATTTTCATTATTTTTATACATTTTTTTATATTTTTGGTATAATAAAGTTATAGAAAAGTAATATATACAAAGGTTAAGTAAAATAATATCATTTATTTGTTATTATTCATTGTCCATGGAACAAAATTCATTATTTAGCTCTGGATCATCACATGCATTTTCATCGCATTGGTTTTTACTCATGGTGCAACATGATTCAGAACAAGAGCATATATCACAACAGTCTAATTCAGATGAAAAACATGGGCACATAATGTTTGTACAGGGTTTATTTCTGCTCTTTTGAATATTTTAGCAGATATTCAATAATAAATGATATTATTTTTCTTTACTTTTGTATATATTACTTTTCTATAACTTCATTATACAAAAAATATGAAAAAATGTATAAAAATAATAAAAATTTATGATAATAATTGAAATTTGTCCAAAACATTCATCCACTTTTTGAAGAAGATAGTTACATAAAAATTTGATTTATTAATAGCGATAGATAGTGAGAGGATAATTAATAGCGGGTGTACGTTCAAACGACAATCACGCGCAGTATATTCGAAGTGCTATAGATTTCGTTCTTTGCAACACAAGATCTTGCAATTTTGCCAAAAACTTCTTTAAACTATATTAATTAAAACCTTATTAATTGTAAGCATCATTTCAAAAATTTCTTTGGCTCTTAATTCGACAAAGATAAAAACCCGATTCGTTAAATATATATAAACCTATATATATATATATATATATATATATATATATATATATATATATATATATATATATATATATATATATATATATATACATATATATAATGTTATTACGTGCTCTTCAGTCCAATATTAACATTCAAATCTGTGATTATTAGATGGTAAGAGAAACAACAGAAACCTTTACCCACGTAATGTTCGAAATAGGTTCAAATTATTGTGATTTTGAAAAATCAAAGAATAGGATAGGTACTATTTATCTTTTTTTCAAAAATTTTTCATTACGGCTGTGGCCTTCTTCAGTTATTAATTACGTGCTATTTAGTTCAATATCAACAGTCAGGTCTGTTAATATTAGATGGGAAGGGAACCACAGAAACCTTCTCCCACGTAATGTACAAAATAGGTTTAAAATATTTGATTGTTGGATTTGTCTTTAAAAAGACATTACTTGTAATTTTGGAGATCACATAGATATATATATATATATATATATATATATATATATATATATATATATATATATATATATATATATATATATATATATATATATATTTAATATATATTTAATATATATATATATTTATATATATATATATATAATATATATATATATATATATATATATATATATATATATATATATATATATATATATATATATATATATATATATATATATATATATAGTTACGTAACATCAAAACAGGTCAACTTTGGTTATCAATCTGAACATTTTTTGAAAGTGCTTAATATCACGATCAAACCGTAAAAGTTTCATTCCAATATATAAAAGTGGAAAAAATTGACAGCGAGTTGAAACGTAATCCGCGCGCGTATTACTTTCGAAAAAAAAACAGTTTTTCTCGAAAAACACAATGTTCCCCTACTCCAATCGAAAAATTTTATTGAGAAAAGTTGTGCAGATTTTTGCAACGAACATTTTGGTACCAAATTTTGTCGGTTACCAAAAAGTTATGGGTTCTTCATCAACGAGAGCTCTTTTTTGGGGTACGCCGCTCGCCTAGAAGTGCTATAGATTTCGTTCTTTGCAACACAAGTTCTTGCAATTTTGCCAAAAACTTCTTAAGACTATATTAATTGAAACCTTATTAGTTGTAAGCATCACTTTACAAATTTCCTCGACTCTTTTATTCGACGAAGATAAAAACCCGATTATTCGTTAAATATATATACATAGTTACGTAACATCAAAACAGGTCAACTTTGGTTATATAATCTAAACATTTTTTAAAAGTACTCAATATCAAGATCAAACCGTAAAAGTTTCATTACAATATATAAAAGTGGAAAAAATTGACAGCGAGTTGAATCGTAATCCGCGCGCGTATTACTTTTGAAAAAAAAACCAGTATTTCTCAAAAAACACAATGTTCCCCCACTCCAATCGAAAAATTTTATGAAGAAAAGTTGTGCAGATTTTTGCAGCGAACATTTTGGTACCAAAATTTGTCGGTTACCAAAAAGTTATGGGTAGGTGTCATAATTTTGGGGGTACGCCGCTCGCCTAATAGCTTGAGGGTTCTGTTTACTGAACTTCATTTAGTTCTGATGACATTTTCAGTCGTATTTTATCCCATAAAATACATACTATTGCAGTGTATCGAAGGAAAGCAGTCAGGTGCAGGAGTATTTTTTTCATCCGTTTTAGAACTCCTAGACCACGATTTTTGAAATTTTTTTCATTATATATATATATAACTTTTTGATAATTATTAGCAATAACAGGTTTGCTGAATCTCATAGAAGAAAGATTAAAAGCACACAAATATACCAAAACACAAACCACAGCACTAATAAAACATAAAAACAATGAGAATCATACTTTCAACTTTAATAGCACAAAAATTTCAAAAATAGAAAAAGATCAAAAAAGCAGAAAAATTTTAGAAATGTTACATATTCAAAAAAATTTAAATAAAGTCGTGAATGATAGAAGAGATATAAAACATTTAAGTTCAATATACGCAGATTTAATTCTTTAATTTTTCTAAGAAACAACATAAATCAAAACAAAATAATTCAACAAACAAACTCTAACCATAACAACTCATCTTCTTAGACAAAATCTGAACATCTAGAATTTTCAATTTTTCTAGAAAGAAAGTATAGTTTAGAACATGTGATCTCCAAAATTACAAGTAATGTTTTTTAAAGACAACAATAAAATATTTTAAACCTATTTTGTACATTACGTGGGTGAAGATTTCTGTGGTTCCCTTCCCATCTAATATCAACAGACCTGTCTGTTGATATTGGACTAAATAGCACGTAATTAATAACTGAAGACGGCCACAGCCGCAATGAGAAATTTTTGAAAAAAAAGATAAATAGTACCCTATTCTTTGACTCTTCAAAATCAAAATAATTTGAACCTATTTCGAACATTACGTGGGTAAAGGTTTCTGTGGTTTCCCTTACCATCTAATAATAACAGGTTTGAATGTTAATATTGGACTGAATAGCACGTAATAAATAACAGAGAACGGCCACAGCCGAAAAATTTTGATGAAACATAGTAGTCTTTTTTAACTATTCAAAAATTTTTTCAAATCAATAAATGTCAAATAAATTTCAATTTTTTCAAAAGTTTTGATAAAGCCACGAATGTCGTGGCGAAACGTCAACTTTTCAATAAAATCGAATGTTATGAGATTCACCAAGCCTGTTATTGCTAATAATTATCAAAAAGTTAAAAATAGTTCACAGGCAACAACATTTCAAATGAATATAATTATTGTATATATATATATATATATATATATATATATATATATATATATATATATATATCTGAGATTAAATTCTCGCACATCACTTAAAATAAAACACACTTGGCTTATGTTTCACCATATACAAATATTTAGATACTGTATTTAGTAGTAACGAATAGTCGACATGTTTCGATTTATGATCTCATTATCAAGACTGACTACAGGAGAGTATTACATCTTATTTTATAAAACAGACAAAAGCAAAGGTGATACCTGAAAATCAATTTGTTCGTTTACAAGGGGTAATTGACTATTATGAGCGGAACTTATTTCGAGAATTTGGAGAAGGTCAAGGCGCTTTCCTTTGTTACCTGAATGTAATAATTGGGTTTTGTTGAAATCCAGGAAATGATTAAATTTTATACAATGTTCGGAGAAGCCAGTGGTATTTTTATTTTGTAAAATTGCCTTTTTATGTTCTTCAACACGAATGTTTATATTCCTTCCTGTTTGTCCAATATAGAAAGCAGGACATTCGTCACAAAATATTGTGTAAACACCACCGTTTTCTTCAATGTTAGATTTCTCTTTATAATTGACCAAGAATGACTTCAAGTTTCTTTTATTGGTACAAATTGTTTTGACGTTATTTTTCGATAGTCTGTTAAAAATTTTGCTACTCAAATTCGGCACATAATTTATTGGGAAGTATTTTTGTTCATTAATAGTTTGTGTGGGGTATATTGAATGCAACAGATACTTTATTCGTTTTTTCCCAATGAGCTTATCGATAAGACTTTCATTGTAACCGTTATTGGTGGCTAATAATTTAATTGTATTAACTTCGGTTTGAAAATTTGTTTCCGATAATGGAATAGTGAACAACCTATGTATGAACGAATGAAAAGCACTGAGTTTTATTTTAATGTGTAGGTTACTGTCGCTGTGAATTGAAGTATCTGTGAAGGAAATTATCTAACTGCCTATCTGTACCGGTCCAAATACAAAAAATATCATCTACATAACGCCTCCATAATGAAACGTTAGTAATTAAATTATTATCAGAATTGAAAATTTTTCTTATAAGTTATTCATGAAAATTTCACTCAATAAAGGCGATAACGGTGATCCCATGTCCAATCCGTCTTCTTGTTTGTATAATATATTATTAAATTTGAAAT
Organism: Cynegetis impunctata; assembly: GCA_030704885.1. Classification (NCBI taxonomy): domain Eukaryota; kingdom Metazoa; phylum Arthropoda; class Insecta; order Coleoptera; family Coccinellidae; genus Cynegetis; species Cynegetis impunctata. The sequence continues at coordinate 1,516 of JARQZK010002178.1, read as the reverse complement.
AACTCGGTTTCAAACATAAGTTTGAGGCTGTTGTTGCGTTGACTGCTTGAGTTAAATTTGGTTTCATCTCTAGATATCGCTTAACAATATTTTTAACTTCTTGAGTTGGTGTACCACACGATCAAATCATGAAAAATAAACAATTGACCATGGCCAATTTAATATAGGTACCTACTACATAAAGTGAACAAGAAAAATTGTTCAATAATGCACCCTAGGGAGTTTGTCCAGAGTTTTAGAAACGATAAGTTAGAGTCATGTCAAGAAATATGTATTCTCGCGACGAGATTCTGCATCACCACTACGAATGTTACCGTGGACCGCAATTTGTATTGGGGAACAATTAGAAATTTGTTAATTCACTCCTAGTAATATAAGCTGCACCGATGAGATCTAATAAGATCGAAACAGCTGAATGTAGATTTTGAGTCGGGGTGACTTGACGATTTTTATAATTCACTGTTGGATTGTGAATGTAGTACTCTCATAGCAGAATACATATAACCAGCTCCCTTGGGAAGTTGTTTGATAATTTTTTGAATTATTGAAGAATTTTCATTGTTCACTTTATGTAGAATATGAATGAACCTCCTGGAATCATCTGAAAATTAACTGAATTTCGATCTAATGGGGAATGTGTGGATCGTATACCACGACAGATTGTAAAGAATGGATTGTACAGCAAGAGGTGGAGATATTTGAAGCTGTTCTTCAGGTGTGAATATGATACGGGGATAATCCGTTCTATGCCAAAGCAGGTAGGCACTTGCTTTGGCATAAAGTTTGGTTTTCTGTTTGATAGATGCTTCATAATGATAAAATTAGTTATCATTGAATTACTCACAAACAGTTCGTAAACAAACTGTATAACAAAATTAAATTCTTGTCGTGAAATTAGCAATTGTTGACAATGTTTGTATTGTAATGCCTGGTCCTGGGTGTTAAATGATGCACAGGTTCATACTATACTTTTGGTCTTTATTTATAGCATTACTGAATATAGGCTTAGCGCTGACCGCTCGGGCAGCGTGACGAGTCTATCTCTCAGTCTTACTTCCTTCCTATCTTAAATTCCCTCTGATTTATATATCAGTGTTTATCAATATATCGGCCTTGGCCTCACGTACTTGCAGAGTAAGTGTATCGTACTTGCAGGTAGTTTACAAACAATATAAAGTATAAGCTATAACATTCTTCATCTGATATGGAATACAATCGTAACATTGACCTACTGATCTACTCACCACACCTCTCGGGCTAATTGAAAGAATTTTATTGAGGTTACTCGAGAAAATTCTGTCTCGTTTAAATGTATGATACTTTAAAATTTTTCTTTCAATTTCCTATGCATGGTTTAATTACCATATCCATTCCTGGAAGGTGTGCTGGAAGTAGTTATAATTACAATAACAATTTTTAAAGCAATTCATTTACGTACAATCTCTATACGCGCTGTCTAACGTCCCTATACTCTCGTGATGATACGCCATATTTTTGATATATTAATAATTATTTC
>JARQZK010002177.1:1250000-1252500 GCA_030704885.1 Cynegetis impunctata | reverse complement strand
CACAATTCTCATTACTGGAGTGACTCAAATTTACATGTTTCGAGAACAAAATTTTCAAGAGTCCTGGCACTTTAACGTTTATTGTGCAATTAGAAATAATGGCGTCGTGGAACTACGTTTTTACCAAGAAAATTTAAATGGTAAGTTGAACCTTTGTGATTCATCTTAGATATAAGATGTGTTTATTATCTTATAAGTCAAGGCTACCTGAACATTTCATATAATTTAGAAACAGAGTATTTAGATAATTTGCCGCTCGCTATTAACAGAAACCTGTTTTATCAACATGATGGTGCACTTCCACAAGTACCTCATCGATAATTTTTTACAAAATGTTTTTGATGATTGCAAACAATGGTCCTTTTCTTTGGGCACCGCGCTCCTCAGACCTTGCAGTGCTCGATTGGTATCGGAAAAAGAAGTCTTGATAAATGGTCTTGGTTTTTATTCTTCGACTGGACTTTCCTCAGTCCAAAGTTCTTGAAATTTTTTATAACTTGCTTTACAGCCTTTCCCGATGCCTTTTGTTTTTGCGGATATCGGATGGCAAATTTTTCACATGTTCTTGATAACGCTTTATAACATTGTCCATAAATAATAAAAAAGTTTAAATAATCTTCGTACGTATAATTTAAGCACCCCGGCAGGCATGATTATTAATAATTTTCAAATGACGTGTGACAGTGACAGCTCAAAAATTTATATAGTTTGATTGTTTCATGATGCCAACGTCAGAGCCAACTAAGAGTAACTTGGTCGTGGCGTAATCGTCATATAAAAATATTAAATTGGCAATATTTCGAAAACTAACAATTTTAGGTACAGATAACCTTATACAAAGTTACCTTCATTTTTGATGCTAAATACTATAAAATAATGAAAATGAGGGGTTTCCATTTGAAAAAATTGATTTTGGACAGTTTTCTCAATCTCATTTTAGATTTCATTTTTTGCACACCCTGTATGACTAGTTATCCAAATATTATACAAAATCTATAAAAGTAGGTCTTTTTCAACAAGAGGTCCAAACTAAAGTTAGTAATAAGGGCTTCCTTATAGAAACAATTGATAATTATATCAGGGCTTACAATCGTGATTTTTGACATAAAAACCTAAATATGTCAAAAACGCTTAGACTTAGGTATAGGACATAATACATGAAATATGCCTAGAATTGTACGTAGAATCCAAAAACGTATTAATATATATATCCCATTTGAAATAAGCAAGTTGGTATCTACTTCCGGTATAACCGGAAGTGCCACAATCTTGAAAATATTTCAGTCGAGTTGCCCCTATCGACATTAGTATACTGTCATATATATATATATATATATATATATATATATATATATATATATATATATATATATATATATATATATATATATATATATATATATATATATATATATATATATTTATATAGATTACAGTTATATAAATATGAATTTCTTTCGCAACCAAAAATTTTTTTTAATGCATTTCGTGACAAGTAAATCGTCGTGTCAATAATATTTTGCATGTTTACAATGCAATAGTGCAAGCATTCGCAAAATTAATGAATGACAATATTCTATCTTAATATTTGATTCACATCGTTAAAGAATTTAATGACATCAGCGAAAAACGGTCACGAAAATAGGAATCAAGTCTCATAAAAATGAAAGTGAGCTAGTTGTTCAAGAACCAGTGAGTTCTTCAATCGCATCTTCACCTATAATTGCTTAACCTCACTATCATTAATTCTTGTCAGTGTCGGATTAAGCCAACGTGGAGGCCGTAGCAAATTCGGCCAAGAGGACCTTGGTTTGGTATTAAACTCAGATTAGAGAATAAAGCCGAAAATCCGGTGCGGCTATGTAGGAACACGTATATCTGTGTGCGTGTAATGATACTAGGTTTTGAAATAAACTCCCTATATTTTTCTTATTACTTTTACAAATCAAATTATGGTCATTATTCCCGTTTCTAACTTATTCATCTTCGAAACTAGTCTATAAGCATTATTACGACACTCTTCTTTTTGATCCACGTTATTGAAAATATCTTCGAAGTGATGGGAAACAGATTGTTCACATCTAAAGAAATTAATTTTGAATTGTGAGGTAATACAATATTTTGAATGTTTTTAATTAACTAGTATGAATTTTTAATGGCGTACTTGGGTTCAAATTTCGTATATTTTTTAATTTTGTCAATCAAAAATTTCGATAATTTAACGGCTGGAGCTGTTACATATGAAACTACTGGTCTGATGGGGTAACCATTTTTTTGTAACTCAATTAAAGAATATAACTGAGGTGCTTTTGGATTATTTGCTTCATTAATAGCAATTTTGATAATTTTCGAAAATTTTGTTTTAGGCTCTTTATTTAAAATTGTATAATTACCAGAATTTAAGAATTCCTCAGTTTTGGATAAATATGTTTCATGATTTAACGCTACTACCGTATTACCTTTATTAGCTTTTGTAAATATAGTTCTATTTAATTTCTTT
>JARQZK010002177.1:1177500-1245000 GCA_030704885.1 Cynegetis impunctata | reverse complement strand
TGTTAATTTCTAGAAATATACACTTCTGCAAAAATATTTGTAAACATATAACAAATATTTTTTGTTACTCTTCAATTTATTTAGTTTTCAGAAAAATATATAAAATGTGAAGAAAACAAGAAGAAAACTCATTAGCTATGACAAAATTACTCACTGGAATAATCAACACATGAAAAACTGTCGTTGTTCATCTCCATTCTCAAACAGAAAAATAGTGACAAGTCAAAAATTTAAACTTCCGAACCAGCCCCTTATAGAAAAATGAATAGGTCTAGTAGGTATAAAAGGCGAGAGGAGTATTCTCATTCCACTCAGATATCAAATATATAACGACTGATCTCCCTTCCAAAGAAATTTGTTATTCTAATTTTAGAAAATACGAAGAGAAAGCAATAATTTATCCTACAATTAGATATAAATACATTGTTTTTGCAAGTACTAACAATGACTAACAACATTTAGAAAAAATCTGATTTTTATAAATCGTGATTGAATATGTATGTACAAGTAATTGAAAAATTATGTTACCTGAACTTTACACCCTTCTCACTGAAACAAACAAATACTAAGTTCCCAGAATAAAATGCTGTTGACAAAATGTTTTGTGATGAATTTCCTGTTTTCTATATCGGACAAATAAGAAGGAATATAAACATTCGTGTTGTTGAACGCAAAAAGTTAATTTAACAAAACGAAAACACTACTGGCTTCCCCAACATTATCAAATTTAATCATTTCGTGAATTTCAATGAAACACAACTGTTGCATTCAGGTAATAAAGGAAAACTTCTTGACCTCGGAATTTTAGAAATAAGTTTCGCTCATAACAGTAAATTACCCCTTGTGCACGAACAAATTGACTTTCACTTCTCGCCTTTACTATTATCTGTATAAAATTAGATTGTAGGGGAGACCGGGGCAGGTTGTAACACGGGGTAAGTTGCAACAGTAGCGAAATCTTCAATCTGCGCCAGTCGCTGGTTTCCGCCTTACTTATGCCAATACACCTCTCTGTAACTCAGTCGCCCACCAACATTCAAAGGTTGAGGCCACGCGGTTTCCGAAAAAAGTTCAGTTTTGTGAATTCGTGACGTCGACTCAAACTTCAAAGGTAGGAATCAAATTTGATTAACATTTTATCTGTTGTCGCTTTTGTTAAACTTGCATTTGTGTGTTGTTTGTTGATGTATATAGTTACATATGCATGCTTTTGAAAAATGTTACCGCTATTAGTTAGACGAAAAAAAATAAAATAGTAATGTGACCGATGGGGCAAGTTGTAAAATTTTCCTTGGGGCAAATTGTAACATGTTACAACTTACCCCGGCCAATTTAATAGTAAAATAAAATATTTTTTAATTGGTTTTAGCATGAGGACCTATAAGAAAAAGACTAATAGGGGCGAGACACCCAAATAATATATGGAGAAAGTCATAAATAGCGTTTTAAATAATGAATCAATCAGATCAGTAGCATCAGTAGTGATGCAACACCAGCTAATGCATCAATGGACACCCACAATTCATTTGACCATGCTAGTTCCGTAGTTGAAGACTTACCATCTACCTCCAGTGGTTTGCCGCCTAATCGAGCAACGAGACTCAACTTTTCTCCAGTAGCCGTCCGCCCCCTTCCAAAGGCTGCGCCAAAAAAACAAACAACTAGGGGCCGAAAAAAGAGAAAGTCTGCTGTTTTAACCGATACACCAGAACTGCAAGCATTAAAATCTGAAGCGAGAGCAAAACTCCTTGAAAAAGGAAAAGCATCTACATCAAAGGTAAAAAGAGCAAAAAGAAGAGTCCTACAGGAGTCGTCCGATGATGAATCTGGTGAGGACGATGTCATTTGTATTGTTTGCTGCGAAAGTTTTTCCAGAAGTAGAGCTGGAGAAACTTCGACCCAATGTATAACTTGTAAACAGTGGGCACATGAAGAATGTACTCCTGGGGATGCAATTTACATATGTCATCATTGTGATTCAGATGAAGACTGACTCAATATCTTCATAAGTTTCACTTTTGGGATATCTAAATGTTTATTTTAGTTATGTTTTCTGTTAACTATTAGGAAGTTATTATTTATTTTGTTGAAATTACGGTTTTGAAATTATTTTGTTACAACTTGTTGTAATGTTTTCTTCGAGGTTTTCTTAAATTAGATATCAATATCTACCTTTGCATGCTTTACCATTTAAAATAAATAGTTTTTGTATTGGAGTATATTTTTATTTATATATTACCCATTTAGCAAGTTTTCCATAGATTTTTGCTTCAAAATCATAATCATAGCTATTTTTTCAAGGTAGAATATAGTGTTACTACTTACCCCAGTGATGGTACAACTTACCCCTGGGGTGGGGTAAATTGTAACAAAATTCGGCCTCAATTATTTTCAATATATCTAAACAAGTATTATATTACGTCCAAATTAAAAACCCTCATAACCTTCACAAAGGTTTATTGAATATAAGGACCAAAAAACACATATCTTATACAAATAGTTTTCGCATAAATGACGATAAACCAAAAAATGTTACAACCTGCCACGGTCTTCCCTAATTCACCTCTGTAGTTATTTTTGATATTGTGTTCATAACTCGAAATATGTCCTGCATCCTTTTCTGTTAAACATAGTACCTAATATATATATATATATATATATATATATATATATATATATATATATATATATATATTATATATATATATATATATATATATATATTATATATACTATATATATATATATATATATATATATATATATATAATTATTAATTGTTGTTGCATGTGAACTATTTCTAATCTCTTGATAATTATTAGCAATAACAGGCTTGTTGAATCTCAAAAAACTCGATTTTATTGAAAAGTTGACGTTTCGCCACGACATTCGTGGCTTTATCAAAACATTTGAAAAAATTGAAATTTCTTTGACATTCATTGATTTGAAAAAATTTGAATAGAAAAAGACAACTATGTTTCACTGAAATTTTTCGGCTGTGGCCGTTCTTTGTTATTTATTACGTGCTATTCAGTCCAATATTAACATTCAAATCTGTTATTATTAGATGGTAAGGGAAACCTCAGAAACCGTTACCCACGTAATGTTCGAAATAGGTTCAAATTATTTTGATTTTGAAAAGTCAAAGAATAGGGTACTATTTATCTTTTTTTCAAAAATTTCTCATTACGGCTGTGGCCGTCTTCAGTTATTAATTACGTGCTATTTAGTCCAATATCAACAAACAGGTCTGTTGATATCAGATGGGAAGGGAACCACAGAAACCTTCACACACGTAATGTACAAAATAGGTTTAAAATATTTGATTATTGTCTTCAAAAAGACATTACTTGTAATTTTGGAGATCACATGTTCTAAACTATACTTTCTTTCCAGAAAATTGTCTAAGAAGATGAGTTGTTATGGTTAGAGTTTGTTTGTTGAAATATTTTGTTTTGATTTATGTTGTTTCTTGGAAAAATTAAATCTGCGTAGATTGAACTCAAATGTTTGATATCTGTTCTATATTTATATTATATATATATATATATATATATATATACTATATATATATATATATATACATAATATATATAATATATATATATATATATATATATATATATATATATATATATATAATATTATATATATATATATATATATATATATATATATATATATATATATATAGATATATATATAGGTGTGTGGCTCCGGAGTTCAGTGGTCAGTGCGTTGGGCTACTGAACAGAAGGTCGCTGGATCGAATTCCGGCCGAACCAACGAAGTAATGCGGAGCCTTGTAAAGCCTCTCTATAGAGACGGTTGGAATCGTTGTAAAACTGTAGTTCCCTTCTATTCTTGTATAGCTGTATCACGCACAGCACGATTAGTTGTAGAGAGGTCGCCTACATGCGGGTATGGGACCGAGAGAAGAAGAAAATTTATATGTATATATATATATATATATATATATATATATATATATATATATATATATATATATATATATATATATATATATATATATATATATATATATATATATATATATATATATATATATATATATGCACTGTGTCCGTAAAGTATGGAACAAATTCATATTTAGCTAAACAGACCATTTTAAGGAATAATCATGAAACACGTCGATTTTTGATTTCAATTTACCGTATTTTAAAATAATAATCTAATATACAGAGTGAATTACTTTCGAGTAATGACGTCACCGTCATTTTTTTCAAATGGAACATCCCCATTTTGTCTCAATTTTCGGATTACTCTATCTGTGCTGATTCCAAAAATGTATCACATGTTGGTTCCAATTGGTACAGGGTGGACAAAAATACAATAGTTTTGTGTGTGCTCATAAAGTAACGCGTAACATTCTTTATTAGTTAAATTAACAATATTATTAAAAACACTTATTGTCTAGCGGCTATTGGTTTAAATGTAACACCCTGTAGTTTGTTGCATTTTTAGATTAATAAAAAATGAGCTGTTTCCAAACATGTTTGGTACTTGTGGTCTAGCAGACAGAATATGAAAGAAATTATTTCTTATCAATTTAAAAAAAACATAGTCGTCTATTTCTTTGTGAAATGTCATTATTTGTTTAGTAATTTATTGATGTTCAGTGACATTTTTGTACTACAATATTTTTGGTATTCGTGAATGTTTTAATTATTGCTTAGATTTAATTTGAAGTAGAAATGGAGTTAAGTGTAAAACAAAAAATTGAAATACTTATGATGATTGGGTATATGGAGACAGATCGCGAACTCAGATGGAAGTGTGCAATTTGTTTAATGATAAATATCCAGAAAGACCTATAACGCGTTCAACAGTCAGTAAGATTGAAAAGAAATTTCGGGAAACTGGTACGGTTGAAAATGTACGTAAATCAAATGCTGATACAGCATTAGATGTTTTACTGAATTTTGAAGAAGATGCGCACACTTCTGTGCGTAAAGCTAGTCGCGATATCGGTGTTAGCAAAACAACGGTACACAAACTATTGAAGCTTGAAAAATGGCATCCTTATAAAATCAAACTTGTGCAAAAATTAAACGAAGATGATCCCGATAGAAGAATACAACTTTGCGAAGAAATGATGGATAAATGTCACCGAGACCCTCTCTTGGTACAAAACATTATATTTTCTGATGAGGCCACTTTCACGTTAAATGGCGAGGTTAACCGTCAGAATTGTAGATACTGGGCAAAAGAAAACCCCCACTGGATGCGTGAGCATCATACACAATACCCGCAAAAGGTAAATGTGTGGGCTGGAATTGTAAGAAATCGAATCATTGGACCCTACTTTATCGAAGGTAATTTAAACGGGGCAACGTACCTTGAGTTTTTAAGGGGGTATCTCGTACCTACTTTACGTAATTTGTTTCCCAGCAGACGTAATCCTGGAGGTTTTGATGAAAGTTTATGGTTTCAACAGGATGGTGCACCTCCACATTATGCTGTAGATGTTAGAAGGTACCTAGATGAAATTTTTCCGAACAGACGTGGACCTACTGAATGGCCAGCGAGGTCACCAGATTTCAATCCGTTGGATTATTTTATGTGGGGCCATCTGAAGAATGTTGTTCATAAAACGAAACCAGCAAATATTGAAGAACTAAAAGAGAGAATTCGAACAGAAATAAACAATATTACTCAAGAAAGCATACACAAGATTCAACAAGAGTTTGTACACCGTTTGGGTTACTGTCAAATACACCAAGGGTTGCAGTTCGAACATTTATAAAGTCATGTATTCCATCATATTCTGTCCGCTAGACAATAAGTATTTTTGATAATATTGTTAATTTAACTAATAAAGAATGTTACGCGTTACTTTATGAGCACACACAAAACTATTGTATTTTTGTCCACCCTGTACCAATTGGAATCAACATGTGATACATTTTTGGAATCAGCTCAGCTAGAGTAATCCGAAAATTGAGACAAAATGGGGATGTTCCATTTGAAAAAAATGACGGTGACGTCATTACTCGAAAGTAATTCACCCTGTATATTAGATTATTATTTTAAAATACGGTAAATTGAAATCAAAAATCGACGTGCTTCATGATTATTTCTTAAAATGGTCTGTTTAGCTGAAAATGAATTTGTTCGATACTTTACGGACACAGTGTATATATATATATATATATATATATATATATATATATATATATATATATATATATATATATATATATATATATATATATATATATATATATATAAATATCGAATCTAATAGAGGGGAAACTTGGAATTCAACTTTTCCATTTACAATGGAAAATTTCCTCTTAATGGCACTACCAACGTTTTCCTTTGTTACCTAGATGTAGACATAAATGGTTTCTCGAAGTCGATGAAATTGTTGAATTTTAACAATGATTGAAGAGACCAGTGGTGCTTCAATTAAATTAAATTGATATTTTATGCTCTTCTACTCGAGTGTTGATTTTTCTGCCTGTTTGTCCAATATAAAAGGATGGGCATTCATTACAAAATATTTTGTAGACACCACTGCTTTCTCCAATATTATCTTATCCTCATTATTGACTGAGAGTGACTGTATATTACTTCTATTAGTACATATATTTTGAATACCGTTTTTTGATAGTCTGTTGATAATAATTTTAACTAGTTCCTATATAGTTAATCAAATGATGATGTTTTTGTTGGCTTTTCATGACTGATGATTTAGAATTCATATATAATTATATACAATAGGCTGAAGGACCCCAGGTCGATGGCCATTAATAAACGTTTCTCTCTCTCTATATATACAATAATAGATAATTGTTTTCATTTTTTATAATTCTTTATATAAATATTTCAGCTATCAAGTCTCTTGGTGTCTTTTTAAAATTTATCCATACGCATGTTCTGAATTCGTATAAATTTCTTAAAATTTATTGGCGGTAGATTCAGATACATTTTATTGAACTTTTACATGTTCTGCTGATAATTTTTTCAAACTGTCCAAAAATAATAAACAAATTCATAGGAACTTCGTTTTGTTCCATCGTTCTTGAAGGTATTTACAACTTTTGAATTGTCAAAAATATCGATATTATTAGTAGATTGTCACAACGTTACTGTCAAATAGTGATCATGGCATGCTTACCAGGTACCGAGTGGGGACACCGTATACAAGGACCATTTTCACAAATAAATGCTTATAAGTCCGAAATCTGACTAGCTAGGTATAGGTATGATACACAAAGATAGAAAGAAAATTCCAGCAGCTTTCCGAATTTTCAATAATATACAGGATATTCTATTTGAAATAATCAACTTTCAGTCACTTTTTCAAGCAAACAAAATAACTGAATTTTTTACCTCCCTGTATTGAAGTAACGCAGATTAGGCTAAAATAAATAAATAAATAAATAATTCTTTATTTCTTTAAGACAGACATAAAACTGTATAGAAAAAGTCAATACAGAAAAACAAGAGGGAAAAAAATACATAAAAATACAAAAAAGAATACACAACCATATACATACTTGACAATTAAAACAAATAATCTTTCACTTCATAATAACAATTTTCTGCCAAGAAATGCTTCAACTTTCTTTTGAACATATTAGTGAATCCACAATTCTTCAAATCCGTTGGGAGAGCATTAAACATTCTAGGTGCCATATAATTTGGTGATTTATAAGTTAATTGATATTTAGCAACTGGTACAAAATAGTCTTCTTTCTGACGGGTGTTCAAACCATGCTTTTCTTTATTTTTTTCAAATGTAGCTTCATTGCCTGTGAAAACATGTACACATAATATATATATAACAAGGGAAGCCAGAGTTAATATTTTGAGATTTTTGAATGTAGGTCTGCATGATCTACGATTTGAAATGCCAATCATGGAGCGTAGAACTCTTTTCTGAGCAATAAAAACATCTCCAGCTGAAACAGATAAGCCCCAGAAGACAATTCCATACCGAAGCCTACTTTCAACTTGGGCGTAGTAGAGCTGCAACAACTGATCAACAGTCAGGACATGTCGCAGATTTCGCAACTGAAAAGAAAGTGTAGGAACCCCCCAAGTATCAACAAGCTCCAACTCAAATTTCGATATCATAGTATTTCTCAACTAAACTCGAAGATATCAGCGTTTTAATAGGTCTTGATTTCCGAAGAAAAGAAATGAAAATAATTTTTATTACAAAAACGGTAACAGATAGGTATAGGGTAATATCATGAAAAGTTATTGGGAAATTATTGGAGATTCTGAAAATAATATTATATAAAGGGTGTTATATAAGTGACCTGTCGTATGGTTCACCAGAAACGTCTTATGTGCCATCCACCGTGAATCACCCTATATATATATATATATATATATATATATATATATATATATATATATATATATATATATATATATATATAGTCATCAATGATGATAATATTTTCCAAATTCGGGCTACACGTATAAGAAGTAATGATCTACACTTGGAAAATATTATCATCATTGCAACGTTCCAGATCTACGAGTAACTTATGCTCACTTTGTTATTTCAAATGGCACACCATGTATATTTTAATATTTTTGTATTCTGTGGAATATTTTGAATTTTTTTTATGGACCATATGACATACCTATCTTGAGCCTTTTCCAAAATAAAAATAATTTTTCGAAAAATTTGGCTACAAACATCTCCGAATTAAAAATTTATTTTCTCTCAACTATCACAGCTAGAGCCCTGAAATTTTTGTAAGAAAATCCTATAAGGTTAGTTTAACACAATAAATTATGAGAGTCAAGATATCTCGTACAGGGGTGTTCACAAAATAATGTTATTTTTTGAGCGGAGCAAACATTTTTGCAACTGAACTTGAGATTTCAAAAAATTAAAGTCATGTCGTCCTTAACCAACATGTATAATCCGATTCTGCGCCCTGCCTGAATGCGGACATGTCTAGGGCACAAACACCTATGTTTATGTCATAAAAGAGGAGCATAGACCAACATATGTGCGGACATGTATTGAACATGTTAATCGCAGATTCGGAACGGCCTTTTGTGTCACTAAAATTCAAACGGCAATCTTTAGCATACATGTTGGTTAAGGACGACATGACTTTTATTTTTGAAAATCTCAAATTCAGTTGAAAAAATGCTTGCTTCAATATTTGCAAACAGCAGCTTGCATGTTTTCTCTAATTGAGTTTTTCTAGTTTTTTGTCCATAAGTCTTGAACCGCTAGAGATAGGTATTATATTATATAATACTTTCAGTTGAGGAATTTGTTCTTCCTTCGAATAGTGCTAAAATATGTAGGGTCTCCCTTTTGAAATTAATGCATAAATTCTACTTTTATCTTCTACCCAAAGAACATTATTTTGTGAACACCCTGTACGAGATATCTTGACTCTCATAATTTATTGTGTTAAACTAACCTCATAAGATTCTCTTACAAAACTTTCAGGGCTCTAGCTGTGATAGTTGAGAGAAAAAAAAATTTCAGTTCGGAGATGTTTGTTGCCAAATTTTTCAAAAAATTATTTTTATTTTGGAAATGGCTCAAGAAAGGTATGTCATATGGTCCATAAAAAAGTTTCAAAATGTTCCACAGAATACAAAAATATTAAAATATACATGGTGTGCCATTTGAAATAACAAAGTGAGCATAAGTTACTCGTAAATCTGGCAACGTTGCAATGATGATAATATTTTCCAAGTGTAGATCAAAACCTCTTATACGTGTAGCCCGAATTTCAAGTCGTTTACTTCTTTCGTTCTTCAGATACTTCTAATAGGCCATCGAGTTTGGGGAACCCTGTATATATACAGGGTGATTCACGGTGGATGGCACATTAGACGTTTCTGTTGAACCATACAATGGATCACTCTGAAAATTCAATAGAGGGCATAATCGGACATTCTCTACCCAACTAAAATATTTTCGGTAATGCGGTGTTGCCACTTCTATAAGAAAGTAGTAACTTTGATTTTCCAAATAAAACCACCTGTATATTATATTATTTTTAGAATCTTCAATAATTTACTAACAACTTTTCATGATATTTCCGTATACCTATCTGTTACCGTTTTCGAAATAAAAATTATTTTCGTTTTTTTTTCGTCGGAAATCAAGACCTCTAAAAACTCTGATATTTTTGAGTTAAGGAATACAATGATATCGAAATTTCGGTTTAGGTTTGCTTATACTTGGGGGCTTCCTACACTCCAGCCTGATCTGCGTTATTTTAATACAGGGTGGTCAAAAAATACAGTTATTTCGTTAGCTTTAAAAAGTGACTATAAGTTGGTCATTTCAAATGGAATACCCTGTATATTATTGAAAATTTATAAATCTGCTAGAATTTTCTTTTTATCTATGTATATCATACCTATACCTAACTAGTCAAGTTTCGGACTTATGAGCACTTTGTGAAAATGAAGTGTTCCTTGAACATGGTATCCCCTTGGTATTTGCTAAGCATGTCATGATTACTTTCTTACGTTATGACAATCTACTAACAATATCGACACTTTCATCACTTCAGAAGTTGGAAATACCTTCAGAAACGATGGAAAAAAATTATTGAAATGAAGTTCTTATGAATTTGTTTATTATTTTTGGACAATGTGATAAAATTATTTGCAGGACATGTAGAAAGTTCAATGAAATGTATCCGAATCTACCACCAATGAACCTCAAGAAATTTATACGAATTCAGAACAATTTCAAAATGCTTGGATCAACTTTAAAAGCACTAAGAAATGTACATCGGCCCGTAACTTCTGAAGACAACCAAATTAATGTCCTAGCATATTTTCACGCATTTCCCGAGTCATCGATAAGAAGTGCTGAAGAAGATTTGGGCATAAAATATTCATCTGTTCAAAGAATTTTGCAAAGACATAACATGCATGATTACAAATTCAAGCAATGAAGCCTCAAGACCCTCAACAGAGAGTTGAATTTTGTGAAATAATGTTGGTACGCATTCAAGAAGATCCAGTTTTTTTTTTAAATAAAATAATTTGGACTGATGAATCGAAATTTTCAAGAGAAGGGATTTTCTATAAAAAAAATTTTCATTTTTGGTGCAGTGAAAATCCTCACTTCACAAAAGAAGCCGGATATCAAGAAACATTTAGTCATAATGTTTTTTGCATATTAATGGGCAGCAAATTGAGGTACGTGATATACGAGGAGTCATTAGCATCCAGAAGCTACCAGAATATTTTGGAAAATATTGTAGAGAACTTCGTTGATAATCTTCCACTCGAAGTTTATCGAAGCTGTTGGTACCAACTAGACGGGGCTCCTGCACATTTTTCAAGAGAAGTGAGCACAGAACTGGAAAGACTTTTTGATGATCAATGGATATAAGGCGTTTGGGACCGTGGAATTCCTCAGCGAGATCACCCGAGCTTAATCCATTAGATTTTTATTTTTGGGAAATGTTTAGGGAAAATGTTCACAAAACACCCGTGCGTTCGAGAGACGAATTGTTACAGAGGATCACCCAAACATTTGATGCTTTGGATCCGAATGAAATCAGATCTGCCACGACAAAATCAGTCAACACCCGCATTTTGCAGTGCTTGGATGTAAACGGCCAGCGATTCGAATATATTTTGAAATATTCCACATAAATGTTTCCCTTTTTTATAATTATTTGTATCAATATTTCCACTATCAAGTTATTTGGTACTTTTTTAAAGTTGATCTAAACGTATTGAAGTTGTTCTAAATTCGTATAAATTTCTTGACGTTCATTGGCGGTAGATTCGGATACATTTCATTGAACTTTCTATGTCCTGCTGATAATTTTATCACACTGTCCAAAAATAATAAACAAATTCATAAGAACTACATTTGAATAAATTTTTTCCATCGTTTTTGAAGATATTTTCAACTTCTAAAGTGATGAAAGTGTCGATATTATTAGTAGATTGTCACAACGTAAGTCAGTTATCATGACATGCTTAGCAAATACCAAAGGGATACCACGTTCAAGGAACATTTTCTCAAATAAGTGCTCATAAGTCCGAAACTTGACTAGTTAGGTATAGGTATGATATACATAGATAAAGAGGAAATTCTAGCAGTTTTCCAAATTTTCAATAATATAGAGGGTATTCCGTTTGAAATAACCAACTTATAGTCACTTTTTCAAGCTAACGAAATAACTGTATTTTTTTGACCACCCTGTATTGAAATAACGGAGATTAGGCTGGAGTGTAGGAAGCCCCCAGGTATTAACAAACTTGAACCGAAATTTCGATATCATTGTATTCCTTAGCTCAAAAATATCTGAGTTTTTAGAGGTCTCGATTTCCGACGAAAAAAAACGAAAATAATTTTCATTTCGAAAACGGTAACAGATAGGTATAGAACAATATCATGAAAAGTTGTTAGGAAATTATTTAAGATTTTAAAAATGATATAATATACAGGTGGTTCCATTTGAAAAATCAAAGTTGCTACTACTTTCTTATAGAAGTGGCAACATCGCATTACCGAAAATATTTTAGTTGGGTAAAGAATGTCCGATTATTGAATTTTCAAAGTGATCCGTTGTATGGTTCACCAGAAACGTCTAATGTGTCATCCACCGTGAATCACCCTGTATATATATATATATATATATATATATATATATATATATATATATATATATATATATATATATATATATATATATATATATATATATATTTGTAAATAGGTAGTTTTGTATGATATCTTGAAGGGGATTGGTATTGGTTCCAGCCTTATCCCGCCTTGTTACCGATCACAAAAAATCTTACGTACGATATACGTTACCAGCATGTGGCTGAATGCAACGTCCCCAAATTGCGTAATGTTCCGTTTCGAGGAGTACGGTTGGGAGATGCGCGAAAAGCCACAGCCGCTTTGGTATACTGGTCAGCCAACTCCCCTATTCGTGGACGATATATTGGCTATGTCTGTTCAAACCGACGACGATTGTAACGATGATTTCGACTCCCTTTCTTTGGATTCGGATGACGAAAAGTAGAGAACAATAGTTCACTTCATAAGAAGAATAACAATATTTAATTGGAAGTAATTGTTGAAAATTAGAGAAAGAATAATTGTTATTAGTAATTGTTTTTTACCTAATCTTGAGAACTTGGTCACGTATACAAATATGAATATTGTGATACAAAATAAAAATTTAATGAATGATAAAATTATTATTTCTTTATTGTCCTCATCCAAATTTCAATACCATTCCATTTTATCTTGTATGTCTTTTTATATGTATAAACCGTGAAAACTTTTCAGAATCATTTGTTCAAACAATCATCGACCGAAGAAAACCAATTCACTTTGAAAAGTAACGAAATACATGAGAAAATATAAAAAATACAACGAAAACGGCTGAAAAATCGAAAAATATCACATAAATTATGCGATTTTATTTGTTTAATCAATTACCGACACGTAAAATTCATTGTTCGTTATAGTGGCAGGCGTATTTGAATAATACGAATCGAAAAAGAAAAGGGCGATTGCTGATAAAACCGAATTGAAACGTATAAATTCGGTTGCCCGGAGCGCGAGTTTCAAACGTTGCTGTCGCCATTTTGTCCACTGTTTGGAAAAGGCAGCAGTGGTTTTTCTCACACAAAAATTGACGATCTTTCAGATAAGCTTTGGTTTTTTGAGGAGGTCGATCATGATAGATATCTCGGTGTGAGGGGTCGCTTATCTCTCGGCAGCAGCTGATATGACCTATTAGGGGAGTGGCAGCACTGCCTTTTCGTTTAGCCCTACCCCTTCCCTGTCTCGAATACGGGAGACTTATTATGTCAGAAACCTAAAAAAATTATTCTTTTTTTCTTCTTTTTTTTAGCTTTGACCGGTCTCAGACATGGCAGCAGAGCCATTTCGTGTTCCCCTATGAATGACATGACGCATTATATGTAGGATATTTGGGAGACCTATGATGACAGATGTAGTGTCGTGGGCTCTAAGACTATATAGACATTTGAAGAAATTCAATAAAAATACAGGTCTGTATTTGAAAATGAGAAGTTGATGGTGGCCCAATGTATACGATACCCTGTATATACATGTCATTCAGATATTTGGAAATGCCACAAAAAGTTGTTATGGAAAACTGGCGAAATATGGGAAAATTTATAATTTTTTTCAATTACAGCAGGAATTTGAAAAAAAATTTTGAAATATATTATTATTTGATAAAGGAAAAAATTTATTTTACTTTGTAAATGTCGTAAGCAACTCAAAAAAGTGTCGACAAATGGTCCTTTTCGACAAAAAATTCGCTCATCCTTAACTTCATTATTTACTGTGTGACATAATATCAAACTAATCACGTCAGAATCCAAAGTCAAGTAGTTGCTCAAAATTTTTTTTTATTCTAACCTAACTCAAGCTTATTCATCACTGACAAGTAGATACGTAAATAGGCGAATATACAAATACTAAGTAATGTACCATCAAAGAAGATTCTGTTAAAATGAAAATAAACATCATACAATAAAAACAAACATTTAAAAATGAAATAAAAGTATGATTGACAAATTTTCTGAACCTACACCGTTCAAGTAACTCTAGAGTTCATGGAAATTTAAGAAAAATTAAAAAAAAACTATATTTTTAGGGTGAAGTTTGAAACCAATATTCGCATATTCCCCAGATTAAAGTTAGCAGGTGCTAATAACTTTATTTGAAATTATTGAAAGGTCATCTCTATTATTTAATCCGGGTGGTAAATAAACGTTTCAAATAATTCTAAAAATACGTAGATTTTGAATTTAAGTGGGACATCGGTTTACATTCTTAGGTACAGCATGAAAGCTTTTTGAAACCATCCCCGAATTCGTGGAAAAAATTTTCAAAGATGTTTTTTTCCCTGATAAAGAATCGAATATTCAATTTTTTTACCTATTTAGAGTCAAATTAGAAAGAGATTTCATATGATGTATTGCATGCCCTATGATGCCATTTGAAATTCTTATGAAGGTTACAAAACAAGAAGAAATGTTAACTGTGTTCCACTTCAAATTAAAAATCGGAATTTTTTTCGGAATTTTCTCAAACCTTTGTATTTAACGAAATGTCTTGGTGGAAATTACTGGTATATTTCCCACACTCTACAAATATCATTCGATACTATGTTGATAAGGAAAGTTACGACGAAAATGTGCATTGTGTTATTCATTTTACTGATTCCACTCAGACATAGAAATTGCATTAACTTTACATATTAGGATACAATGAAATAACATGATATATCATTAAACGGAAGTCAAAAAATTATCTACTTTAATTATTTCGTACTGTTTGGCGTCATGTGATAACACTAACTTCCAATAATTAAACAATGTCATTTATTCTTGACTTTGATGCAAATGGCATAAACTGATTGTCAATAAGTAGTTACATAGTTGAATTCGTGATTTGTTTTTTATTGGTGAGTTAATATTCAAAATTTTTTTCATTCTTAATTTTGAAAATGAATTAAATAATATAATAATAAATTTCATTCTTTCTGATCTAGATAATTTGAGAAATATTAGGTTGTTTTCATACTTCACTGAGGTTTAATCATTGAAAGCATTCTTAAAAAACGTTTCTTAAACGATATGTGAACAACCGATTCATCAGGATAATATCCATATAAGAATATTTTTTATACTTTTTTTTTTAATATTTCACCGATTTAGTCATATTTTCTTCGAAAATAATAAATTTTATTGAATTGTATTTTTCAATATATATATATATATATATATATATATATATATATATATATATATATATATATATATATATATATATATATATATATATATATATATATATATATATATATATATATATATATATATATATATATATATATATATATATATATATATATATATATATATATATATATATATATATATATATATATATATATATATATATATATACATACATTAAATATAAATAAAAATAAATATACATTAAAAGAAGAAGCAGCCAATAGTTACAAATTGAGACTAGCTAGGTATACTACCATATATAAGAAGCTTACGAAAGGCAACCCGTGGATGCTTAAGTCGACGTTTCGATTCTTTGTCTCAGTGGTGCAAAAAAACAATCAAAGGTTTTTTAGTACTTTTCTGTTATGTGTTTTCAACATTTTCCTCTTAATTCATGTTCATGTCATTTTCTCCATATTCAGAAGAATTGTTGTTACTTTTTGGCAATGTCATTTTTAACACATTAATTACACTTTATTACATCTATTCCCAAATTTATTACAGTTTCAGAACTCAAGTTATGAGGGTGTGGTGTTGAATTAGTCTTAAGCTGCACTACACTCATACCATATCCATTATTTTTGACTCAGAATTTTTCTATAGTTAATTACAATAAATTGCAACCATTTTCGGCCTCACAAGAATTCCACAAATAAAAAAAAATAGGTAGTACATCGGAAAATTATGACAACAACAAACAAATATAAGGATATTCATTCATTACAATAGCCCACTCGCTTTTATGGGTACAAAAAAGATCAGCTGGATTAAGAAAATAATAACAGAGAAGCTGCAAGTGAGTAGGGTGTAATAATTGATAAGAATTTTCACGGGACAAAAAACAATAGAATTATCGAGAATAGGATAGAAACACAGGGTTTTCAATTTATTACAATAGCCCACAAAGTTTTGTCGATACAAAAAATGGTCAGCACGATTAAGAAAATGATAAAAAAAAAGCTGCAAGTGAGTGGGGTAGTGTAATAATTGATAAGAATTTTCACGAGACAAAAAATTTAAGAATTATCAGAAATAAAATAGAAATACAGGGTTTTCAATTTATTACAATAGCCCACTAGGTTTTATCGATCCTGAAAATGGTTACCAGGATTGAGAAAATAAAAGCTACATGTGTGCGGGGTAGAATTTTCACCGGCCAAAAAACAATAGAATTATCGAGAATAAGATAGAAATACAGAGTTTTCAATATATTACAATAGCCCACTCAGTTTTGTCGACACAAAAAATGGTTAGCACGACTAGGAAAATAATAAAAAAGAAGCTGCAAGTGAGTGAGGCTGCACCACTCTCATACCATATTCATTATTTTTGATTAAGAAATTTTCTGTAACTAATTACAATTAATTACAATAAATTACAACCATTTTCGGCCTCATAACAATTCCACAAATAAAAAAAATAGGTAGCGCATCAGAAAATTATGACATCAACAAACAAATATAAGGATATTTACCTCACTCACCCGGTTTTATAGGTACAAGAAAAAAGTCAGCAGGATTAAGGAAATAATAACAGAGAAGCTGCAAGTGAGTGGGGTTGTGTAATAGTTGATAAGAATTTTCACGAGACAAAAAACAATAGAATTATCGAAAATAAGATAGAAATACAGGGTCTTCAATTTATTACAATAGCCCACTCAGTCTTATCGATACAAAAAATGGTCAGCACGACTAGAAAAATAATAAAAAAGAAGCTGCAAGTGAGTGGGGTAGTGTAATAATTGATAACAATTTTCACGAGACAAAAAACAATAGAATTATCGAAAATAAGATAGAAATACATGGTTTTCAATTTATTACAATAGCCCACTCGGTTTTATCGAAACAAAAAAAGGTCAGCACGATTAAGAAAATGATTAAAAAGAAGCTGCAAGTGAGTGGGGTAGTGTAATAATTGATAAGAATTCTCACAAGACAAAAAACAATAGAATTATCGAGAATAGGATAGGAATACAGGGTTTTCAATAATTTATCATAATAGCCCACTCACTTCCTGCTCTTTTTCCTCTCAATTCATGTTCATGTCATTTTCTCCGTATTCAGAAGAATTATTGTTCCTTTTTGGCAATGTAATTTTTTACACATTAATTACAATTTATTACACCTATTCCCAAATTTATTACAGTTGCAAAACTCAAGTTATGAGGGTGTATTCCTATCCTATTCTCGATAATTCTATTGTTTTTTCTCTCGTGAGAATTCTTATCAATTATTACACTACCCCACTTACTTGCAGCTTTTTTTTTAATCATTTTCTCAATCGTGCTGACCTTTTTTTGTTTCGATAAAATCGAGTGGGCTATTGTAATAAATTGAAAACCATGTATTTCTATCTTATTTTCGATAATTCTATTGTTTTTTGTCGCGTGAAAATTGTTATCAATTATTACACTACCCCACTCACTTGCAGCTTCTTTTTTATTATTTTCCTAGTCGTGCTGACCATTTTTTGTATCGATAAAACTGAGTGGGATATTGTAATGAATTGAAAACCCTTTATCTCTATCCTATTCTCGATAATTCTATTGTTTTTTCTCTCGTGAAAATTTTTATCAATTATTACACAACCCCACTCACTCACACCTTCTCTGTTATTATTTTATTAATCCTGCTGGCCTTTTTTTTGTACCCATAAAACCGGGTGAGCTATTGTAATAAATAAATATCCTTATATTTGTTTGTTGTCATAATTTTCCGATGCGCTACCTATTTTTTTCATTTGTGGAATTGTTATGAGGCCGAAAATGGTTTCAATTAATTGTAATTAGTTACAGAAGAGTTCTTAATCAAAAATAATGAATATGGTATGAGTGTCGTGCAGCTTCAGACTAATTCTACACCACACCCTCATAACTTGAGTTCTGCAACTGTAATAAATTTGGGAATAGGTGTAATAAATTGTAATTGATGTGTGAAAAATTCACGAAGAGTGAAATAGGGTTTGAGATATAAAAGCTTGCGCACAGTGAGGGACATGAAAAAACACGTAATACAGTTTCATTGGAATATTTGGTTTTCAGTTATCAATTGGTATATATATATATATATATATATATATATATATATATATATATATATATATATATATATATATATATATATATATATATATATATATATATATATATATATATATATATATATATATATATATATATATATATATATATATATATATATATATATATATATATATATATATATATATATATATATATGAGCCATGAAGATTATGAAGGAAAACTGAATTGTAATATTGACAAAAATCAACAAAATGATAAAAATTATAGCCAAATTTCCAGAACTTTACAAACATTCCTCATGTACATTTTTTAATCAGTACATAATGGTATCTTCATTAGCTCCCATAGAATCAAATAAGCTGGAATTTGTTATCTGAGAATTTTTTAAACGCAGAACAAAACTATCAAAGTTTGGTTAAATTTATCCAACCTTAGCCATATTTAATTTAATTTTTTTCTTTTCATGAATATATTTTGCCATGTACTTATTGGCATCTCAAGCGGTTCCAATCTAACCAAATGAGCTGAAGTTTGGTATCTGGAGTTGTTTTCGAGGCAAAACGAAACTTTCAAAATTTCTTGTTTTCTCGAGGTTTTTGATATTTGCTGAACTACACAGCTTCTGCAGATTTAGTTGGAGGGTTGAAATTTAGTAAAGGAATTGTGATTGTAGTGAAATAAGATCTTTCGAGGGTTTCAACTATTTTCCTCTACCGTGATGCATTTCGCGGAGACTATTCTGCTCGAATCGCATCTCGACCTGCTTCGCTTTTATTGTATCACAAAATGGCCGACGTATGTGGTACATGTGAAAACTCATGCAAAAATAGCTATGCTGTTCAGTGCAGTAAATGCCAGAAATGGTATCACAGCAAGTGTATTAAAATGTCTACAGCAGTGTTCAATCAATATGCAGCTGAAATTGAAACTTCAAAAAGGCATAGATATAATTGCGAGACTTGTAAAAAAAGTGAGGTTATGAGTCAGAATAATTCTCAACAAACAAGTTATAACACAGAACCAATCCCCAAAGAATATACTAACAATGATATTATGAGGAGATTAATAGAAATGGATAATAAGTACACTGAGTTACTAAGGAAATATGATGAACAAGTCAAGGTTAACGACATCCTGAAAGCGGAAATCTTAACGATAAAATCGCAGTTGAATAAGGAGAAAAACAGAAAACAGGACATATTCGCAAAGATCACAAATGTACTCAATGTTCAAATAACAAAACCGAAGTACTTCAGAATAGGCAAGGAGAGAAATAACGGTAATCAACTACCACTCAAGGTCTGCTTTGTGAATGAAAATGAGAAAGAAATATTCATGCAAGCACGAAAACAGAAACTGATAACAAGCGGTAATCTAGGATTTGAAGAAAATAATATAATATATGCAAACCACGATCTTACGAAGGCGAATCAGTATTTATTCAAAGAAGTCCTGAAATACAAAAAAGAAAACAATTACAAATTTGCCTGGATAAAAACTGGGAGAATTCACCTAAGAAAGGATGAATATAGTAAGGTCGGAGTGATTGAAGACAGCTCAGACTTAAAAAACTAATTGCTGAAAATGTGAAAACTACTGAAGGAACAAAACCAAGACTAAAAATCCTGTATATTAATGCACAAAGCCTCAGGAATAAATTAGATGAAGTAAGGTGCCAGGTTAAATCAAAAAACTGTGACATATTAGTGATCGTGGAGACTTGGCTGTATAAAAATGAAGTGAACCTATTTGAAATAACTGGATACTCAGCTGTTCACTCATGTAGGGATTCCAGAGGTGGAGGTGCAGCGGTTTATATCAGGGAGAATGTTGGCTTCATTGAAATGCAAAATGTTGGTGAAAATAGTCCATATAATATGGTCGGAGTCCTTCTACATCGGGATGGAATAAAACTAACAGCAGTGTGTAGGCCTCCATCGTACAATAAAATCGAATTCCTAAAAATAGTGGAGGAATTATTACAACAAGAGAAAGATAAAAGAACTCTTATAGTCGGTGAATTCAATATTGATATACTAAAGGAAGATGAATCAAGAGACTATAGAAATTGTGTAGCACTAAATGGCTTTGAATTAGTAAACAGGGTAGGCAGGGATTATGTAACAAGAAACTCATCACAGTCGATTATTGATCATGTTCTGGTCACTAGGAGTATTAAAAAGTGTGAGATGAAGATTGATTGTAGCTCTCTGTCAGATCAAAACTTATTGGACATTGAGTTGTATACCAATGAAAAATCCAAACACCATAATAAACTGGTAACGTATAGTAAATTAGACCACTCCAAGTTCATTTCACAGTTCGAAAGAATTCTTTCAGAAAATGATTCAATAGATTCATTTGAAAAATTAGTTAATATCATACAAAGAGCAAGAAGTCAGTCTACAAATGAAGTAAATATAAATGTCGGGGAAAATAATGAATGGATAACCCCAGGATTTATAGCTTTAGTGAAAAAAAGAGATAGACTATATAAACTAAAATGTCAATTTCCTATGGATCTGCATGTTATGAGCGATTTCAAAAACATAAAGAATCAAGTTAATAATGAAAAAAGAAAACTAAAAGCGGATTTTTCCAGTAATAGGTGGAACCAAGCAGGTAATAATCCCAAAAAGCAATGGCGCTTCATAAATTTCCTAGTTAAAGGAGGGAAAAAACATTCAGAAATAGAGGCAATTGAGAGAGAATAAACTCATAACAGAAAAGTCAGATATCGTAAATGCTTTCAATGCACATTTTTCGAATGTGGGTCAAACAATAGTGGACGGTATTGAAGTTCATCAAGCAAATACACCACCGACACATATCTTTGAGGAAATTACTATTGGAAATTCGATATATCTACATGAATCAAACTGTACTGATGTAAAGGAAGCTCTAAATGAAATGAATGTTAATGCTGCTCCTGGTCAAGATAATGTAACTGTTAGAAACTTACTTTTGATTCAGGAACTTATTGTACCAGTATTGGTCAAACTAGTCAACGAAATGTTCACAACTGGTATCTTCTTAAGTGTGCTAAAAATTGGTAAAATCACGCCAATTCTTAAGACAGGACCAAAAAATAAAGTAGACAACTATCGCCCCATAACGGTAGTATGTGCATTGTCGAAACTCTTAGAAATTATCATTAAAAAAAGGGGCAGTTGCTTTTTGAGTGAATATGTCGAGCTGGATAGATTTCAGTACGGCTTTCAAAAGCAATCAAATACGCAAAGCGACACAATGGACTTTTTCAGAAGGCATTTGATGTGGTTCACCACGAAATATTAATGAATAAGCTCAACTTAATGGGAATATGAGGTAAATGCTCGGATCTTCTAGAGACATATTTAAAAGACCGACAACAATATGTAACACTAGACAAAGTCAATAGTGTACTAAAGAAAGTTACCTGTGGAGTCCCACAAGGGTCAGTCTTGGGACCTATGTTGTATTCCTTTCATACACTTAATCTTAAAAAAGCCAAATTAAGGGCACGCTACTATGTATTTGCAGACGACACCGTCCTTGTCTATGAAGGAAATAACCTCACTGAACTGGAGCATTTGGTGAATGATGATTTGAAACTTTATGCTGAGTAATAAACTTAAAATAAAAGTTAATAAAACTGTTTTCATGTTGCTTCAAAACAAAAATATGAAAACCCAGGATTTGTTCATAAAAATTGGCCCTGAAGCGATTCAAAGAGTCGAATACACCAAATATCTGGGGCTGGTCATAGATGATAAATTGAATTGGCATGAACACTTAAATCATATTTCAAAAAAGGTAGTCCCTATGATTGGTGCCCTGTATAGATGTAACAGTTATCTAAATGCACAAAATAGACTCATGATTTACAATGCATACTTTCTGTCTGTTTTTCGCTATCTTATAACAACATGGGGTATATTATGTCAATCATCACAATTTAAGAAAATACAAACTCTTCAAAATAAAGTAGTGAAGTCTTTATTTGGATATAACTACAGAACACATACAGAAATAATATATAAGGATACAGGAATAATACCACTGGAACAAATATTGCAAATAGAACAATGCAATTACACTTACAAAATCCAGAAGAATCAACAAAAATGTAATACTAGAATTAACTTGGTTAGCGAAACCCACACATATAAGACTAGAAACCACAGAAATTTTTACCTATCATATGTAAGAACGAGCTCTCAATGATCCTATTTACAGATGCCTAGAAACTTACAACCAATTGCCAAATCCTGTGAAGCACAAAGATAACTATTCTTCATTTAAAAGTGAATTGATACAGCACATAAGTCAAATAAATGCTCTATTATGAATATATATGAAAAAAAAACTTGTTGCCAAGAAGTGCTCCTAATGTGATATTACGTAGCTATTTAAGAATGTATGTTGTAATTGTTGAATTAAGTTTGTTATTATTTTACTTCTCGCTACCCAAATTTGTATTGTACCTGATTATTCAATTGTTAAAATTGATATAGATATATTTAATGCCGGTCTGTCATGTAATGTTCCACCACCAGCATTGTTGCTGATTCGGAATGACATTATTACTATTATTGTTATTATATTTGTATATTTTAATAAAGATGATATTATTTTAGTACGCGATGAGCTTCAATGACTTTATTTATTTTTTTTGAATGGAATAAATTGTTTTCCAATTTCTATAACGGTTTGTTATTTAAAAGTGGTTCTTTTGGAAGCGATGCATTTCGCGAATTTTTTTCGTGTGATATAAATTATTTTCATTTCGGTTCATTATTGAAGTGTGGTTGTGCAAGACAATAGTTAATTCTGTTCAGATCGCATCTCGAACTTCGCGCGATAAATAGGTCCCTAGTGATGGACCTCTGCTGCGTGCGCTTTTTTTGAAATTTCAATCTTCGAAGGTGTTTCTCATGAAATTATTTTACAAAATTGTTTTTTCAGATGGAAAAAGCGGCCAGTTCAGTGGTAGCAAACGTTCGTCAGAACCGAACAGAAAACAATAATTCCTTATTCCATGCCTTATTGGCGATAATATTAATAACATGGATAATGTGGTATATACAATACAGATGGAAGAGGAGGAGAGTGTACAAACTTATGGCGTCGTTAAAACAGCCTCCATCGGCCTATCCTATTTTTGGTCACAGTTTGCAGTTCCTAGGAACACCAACTGGTAAGAAATAACGAACACATAAAGTCTTATCTACACAACGCAGGGTTGAATAATATTATTATAAGGCGGTAGTTTATTCACATTTTTTTATACTTTCTAGTACCACCACCACATTCTTGAAAGGAGTATCTAATGAATACATTTTCTGTATATTACTAGCTAATGAAGGAATAATTCATTGAATTCGTTACCGTCATTCGGAACCGACATCGATCTGAATACTATTGTGAAATACGTGATTTAGAATCTTCTGAGGATGTATGTGCGTTCGACACTGCGATGGCAAATTTATAATACACTTATTTGATACCTTATAAAACAAATCTTTGATATAGGTAATTGATTATTAAAACTGAATGTCAACGAAAAATCATTGAAAACCACCAAATCTGGTTCTTATAAATAATAAGAGCTTTGATGGCGACAGTATTCTAATGTCATTCACCACCATCAAGAGCCCAGTCAGTGCATTTAGCCATCATCATGTTGCATAAGCTGAGTCTATAAGTAACGACCATAAGATCATTTTAAACTGAGAATCTGATAATTTGGTTGCTTTTAATGCCAAAAGACACAAGCAACCATTTTCTCAAGAAAAACTTCCCTCATCAATCATCAATAATTATTATTTGGGAACCAAAGGATTCAGTCCACCAATAGATCAAATCTTTCAGTAATCCGTATTAACTCCAATTCCACTTGGCACGAACAAGTATCCCTCAATGTTGAATTAGCTTCAAAAAAGTTATCTTTTTAGTAATAAAAAATCTGATCACTCCAAAGTAGCTTTTGCTGCTTTATAAGGCTCAAATTTGTCCACCTTTGAAATACCGATCTCAAACTAGTGTTCTGCACCTATGCACTCCTTGTACCTACTTGATCAAATAAAAAAAGAGCAGGGAGGTCGACCCGTCATTATCAACTTTATTTATCCAACATCAGAAGAAGACATATGTCTCTTCTACAAATATTATCAAGGCGGGTGTTTTGCAGCATGTGTCTTCATTATTCCTCTAAGAACACAATTCTTGCTATACAAGGTATATAGATGAAATAAACCTAGTTGCTGTACAATTCTTAACAACCAGAATATCAATCTATCATAAAGCGTTTCTGAACCGAACCGGATATCTACGGAACGCTTCACCCTCATAACAGGTACAAATTTAGCGCCAACCGATATTGTTGAAATCATTTCAGGACGCCTGAAAGGCTTTCGCTTTTCTCGAGACTTTCTGATGAAAAAAATGTGTTCTAATAATTTTTTAGTAATCGAAGTGAGGTATTTCATGTTAAGATTTATCCAGTTTCATCTTTTAAAAGTAGAAAACAATAGCTGGTTTGTTGATTGATGGTTCAAACAAATTTAAGGACTATTTCATCGTTTTAGATGTATTCGAGAAGATTACGCAGTTTTTCTTCAACTATGGGCCTAACTTCGGAATCTGGTTCGGATATATGCCCATGGTAGTTATTGGACAACCAGAAGACTTGGAGACTGTGATGCAGAGTCCACACTGCGTCGCTAAGAGTTACTTTTACAGGTTCACGAGATTTGTGGTGGGAGAAGGAATTTTCTCAGCCCCCGGTAAGTGAGACATTTTTAAAATTGACTAGTGGTCGTCCAATCGTCAAAATTCGACCATAAATCATTGAACTTTCAAGTTTGAATTTTATTGGCGTTACTTTGTCAACGTGTATACCTCTACAATGTTGGCATATATTATTGAATAAGGTACAGTATTTCCAAGATATATGTTGGCTTCGTAGTTCAGTGGTCAGTGCGTTGGACTACTGAACAAAAGGTTGGTGGATCGAATCTGTAGGTCCCTTCTATACGTATATCACTGTATCACGCACAGCACGAATAGTTGTAGAGAGGTCGCCTACGCCTGAAACCGGGTACGGCACCGAAAGAAGAAGAAGATAGTCGTTTATATAGAAAATTTCCTCTTCTTTTCGAATCTTTTTCAAATAACTGTAAATTGTTTATAACTTTCACAAATTTCGCGAGCAGAACTGTAATTTCTTCAAGAAACATCTACATTCTATTCCGAATCGACTGACATATCATTCATGTTTTTCCGAGACTGTTGAAAAAAGTTGAACAAAAAAGTACTTGTTGACTAGACTATAAACAAAGGTGTCGATAAAAAATCATGTGTAAAGGTGCATGCATTTATGAAGGCAATTAGCAAGAATGACGTAGCTATATGTATATGTATTCAAGTAAGACGATTCGCGAAAGTTTTTCACAGATGTACTGGACATTACATTATTTTTGAAAGTGGTAGCGAAGAAGGAAACGAATTGCCCATTACTGTCTTACTATCTAAGACAGTAAAGGCTCGACATTTCACTGTTGCCGATAGTGATACCTTCAATTATGTACGTTTGGTGAAGCAGTATTTGTCATTGTAGCCCCAAAATGTAAGCACAGACCGAGTTTTCTCACGGTATGATGAGGAAAAAAGCACCAATCAAGTGGTTGGTGTTAATACTTTTGGATCATGTCGCTTGAAAATTGTACATCTTAAATTGGAGGATGCTAAGAAACACACGGGACACGCGTTTCGGCGTACATCCTCTCCAATTATGGCGAATAGTAGCATAACAATAAATCAAACTGTGTCTGTTACCTTTTGCTCTTCCATCTACTTGATGTTCTTGTCGTATTCTTTTTTATTTTCTGCCTTTTTAAGCAATACACAACTTGTAACAACTGTGGTGACAATAACAAATTTGACGTGACAGATAATAAATCAATTGTTTCTCTTTTCTTCGACAACGAAAGATATCCTGAAGTCACATCACAAAATCAACAATTTTAAAACAATAGTTCTTGTTTCCCATTTTTGAAGTAAAAATGCTATCATTTTTAATTTCAAAGTGTACCAATAAAAAAAATTGCGTGAAGTATTGGTGGATAACAGGTCTTTCAAACACTTGCTCTATATCGCGCGTGTTTTAAAGACCTTAATATAGACTCATACTTTAATATACAATTTTCTTCTGAATGTCGTTTAAATTTTGTTGTGTTATGCAGTAAAATGGCACATAAAAACCTTATGAATGATTATTTCAGTACAAAAATGGAGAAGAAACAGAAAGCTCATCCAGCCCACTTTCAATTCCAGAATTCTGGATGACTTTGTGCAAATTTTCGTAAACACGAGTACAATCTGCGTTAACGAAATATTACCAAAATACGTTAATAAGAAGGGTATTGATTGGTACAAGATCTTCACATCTGTCAACTTGGACACGATCAGTCGTAAGTTGATTTTCATATGCCATGTTCAATCTAAATGCCCTTTTCAACTGATGTTATCCATTCAAGGTCGAAATATAAAGTCCTTAACTGAACCTTCACTCAAATTCATGAAAGTGAAATGCTTTGAATAATTGTTTTCCGTCGACCTCTAAATAAAAGCCTACTTTAACGTACACGAAATTGATCATTATTGACCCATTTTAATGTACAATTTCACCTATTTTAATGTATGATTGTCATGGGCAACCAAACACAAAAGTATTTAGCACGGAATAGTTGAATCATTCTGTGTCTGTACTGTTATTCCACAGAGGAAAACATTTTATGCATTAATTGTTCGAGAGTTATTAACACTTCAGCTTCCATCAATTCCACATATTCCTTATCGGATATTGTAGGTAATGTGAACTATTTAGAATGTCTAATATTTCATCTATGAATTTCTCAAATTGTTCCATCGGTAGCATAAATATAAATATATCAAAATGAACATAGAAATTCATATTGTGTCAAATGTATCTGTAATGCAAAATAAAATTTTATTTCAATCAAGAATTTATACTCAATTCATGATGAGGTCAACGGAAAAATCTTGTAATAAACTCGTTTACTAATGTAGCGATTAATGGTCTCGAATGCTGTCTTAATCGCTGTCATTAATACTAGTATATTATTCAACGAGCGGTAATGTAGATCATAACTCACGCAGATGAAGTTTGCAGCACGAGCTGCAAGCGAGTGCTGTAATTCATCAAGTGAGTTATGACCATTACCGCAAGTTGAATACTATACTTAATCTAAGACTATAACAATAAATACTAAGATACAAATACAAATTCACAATAATTAGGTAGTATTAACTTAATTTGAAAACGTCAGAATTATTCAAGTGACATTAGCAGATGAGTGACAGTCGATCTTACTTGGGATCTTAGTAAAATATATAGTGAGTTTTAGCAGTGAGTTATTATTACTCACGCTGTTTGGTAATACATACTATTAATTGATGCTAGAACGCAGTTGAATAATGAATAAATTATTCAATAGGAGTAGATAATAGTATAGTATTCAACGAGCACAATATGATTGCTATTTTTCACGAGGGTGAAGTTTGCGACACGAGCTGCAAGCGAGTGTCGCAATTCACCCGAGTGAAAAATTGTAATTTTGTGCGAGTAGAATACTATACTTTGTCCACGACTTCCTCGAAAAAATTAGTAATAATCTGCATTTTCAACAATAAAAATAGTTATCAAAAGCGGTGACATAACATTTTCTGTGTTCACTGAAAACTGCATACCTACTCACGTAAACGTCAACTATTTCACTTGACATCGATTTCATTCCTTTCTTTCACTCTGATAAAAATGAAATAGATAATTTATTAGAGTAAATATTGAATAAGTTGGGCATTATATTAAATATTAGTTTAACAATTTGCCTAAAAGTTATCTTAGTTACATAAAACCTAAAAATCTAATAACAATACTATCCTAACAATGTGAATGATAGTCTCAAGTTTGGACTTACGTTTTGAGTGTGACGTCATGCAGTGTATAATAAACCATTATACACACTAGTGAATAATAGGTATAATTATACTTCAGGAAGCACACGTATAATGAATGATTTATAGTACAGTCGTGGACAAACTAGTTTATTAAATAACTATTACTGATGCTCATTGTTTTATCCGCCACTTCGACTTCAATTTGACGGGAAGGTGAATAAACGAGATTTAAGAGATATTAATGAAAAAATCGATTTTCCTATATTTCTTAAACAATAAATAAGGACGTTAATACTATCACAAAATTTAGTATACGATACTGTATTGAAAAAAACCCTATATTCCTATATTTTTCTGCAGAAACGGCTATGGGTGTTAACACTGACGCACAAAGAAAGGATAGACCGTTTGGCAAACATTTAGAAACGTAAGTAAAATAAGAATTTTATAAAGGCAATATTATTTAATACATAGAGACTCCTTATATAAAACATTTCAATTTCAATTCTACCAATTTCCTCAAATTTTTAAATTAAACCTCAGTTATACATAAACTCAAAATTTATAACCACATTCAAATTCACTATGTTCATCATGGGTATATATCGTTATTTAAAATATATTCAACTCGTCCATTTCAAACATAGGTACGTATATTTTCAACGGGTATAATGAACTGACTTGAAATAGAATAGAATTTCACTCACTGAAAACATCATGAGGCCTCGGTAGCCCAGCGGTGAGGTGTATCGCTTGTAAACCGAGGATTGTGGGTTCGAGTACCACCTTGCTCTTGGGAGTTGTGTATGTCCCATGAAACATGAAATTTAGAGGTTCTGAATATGCTAAACTGTTGGGTGATGACTTAGTTACAAGCCCATTGGCCGATTGAAATAAATTTACAACGTTTGAGGGGAATCAAATTACTTAACATTTGAGAGTAATTAAGTGAAGAAGGAAATTCATCCAAAAGATATTGCAACATTGCTCTGAGTTTTCATCAGAAAACTTGATGTTGAAATCGCTTCTTCATTGTATGAAGAGAAATTGAAAATTTTGAATAATTTGTTCCCTTCAATTATTCAATCTGATTGCTGATTATCATTATAAGATTATGAATAATTCTCTACTTCAATATCATACGTAATCTATGATAGTGCACTGATATTATACTCATATCTTTATATTTATGCAGATTATCTTAGTTCTACTGAATCACTTTCACAAATTGTTTTTTAATAAAATTACAAAAGATTATCAATGTTTGAGAATAATTAAATGAAAGGTTATAAATATTATGCTTCGTACGGCTTGCTAAACACAAACGCATATACGAACCCATCTGACGCTCACGTGACTATTACTGTTACACACTTTTAGGGCCCAACTTTCACTCGCCAAGTTTCTGGAGTATAACGTGCAATAAGGAACTTAGTCCAAAAAAATCATTGACCTCAATAATGAGTCACATTTCAAGAAGCATTGCTGTTTCTCTTCCTTCAAATTGGCTAATATAAAATATCATTTAAAACGTTTCTTTGAATTCTTGATGAGCGGGATTTCAGTGTGGGCAATCAAAATATTGAACAATTTTTTGAAAAATATTTTGAATTATATATATTTTTCATTATTTATATTGATATTCTTAAATAGTTACTAACATATCAAAATTTTTTCAGTGCGATGAGAGCCGTATACCTGCGATTTGTCAAGATTCATTATCACCTGGATTTTATTTTCCATAGAACGTCCTTATACAGAGAGCTCGTGACAAGTGTTAAATATATAGACCAATTTACAGAGAAGGTATGTAAGGTTATAGAAATATTCAACTAAAATAAATGCAAAAAGATAATAAAAAAATAATTAAAAAACGCTTGAGTAGAAGAACTCCGTATTTTTCGAGATGCGATTCGAACGGCATGAATTACAATGTGAAAAACCAATCTCAAATAGCAAACTGTGATAACAATTAGAAAAAAAATGTAGTAAGTGCAGCGCGATACCAAACTTCAACCCTATCTGCGAATCTGCGAAAACTCTGGAGTTCCAAAATCCACGAAATATATATATATATATATATATATATATATATATATATATATATATATATATATATATATATATATATATATTAGACAGGTGAACCTTCATTTTCAAGAATGTTTCAAAACTTTAGAAATGGCAATAAATTTGAGTTTATACTTGTGCCTGCATTATTAAACTCCTGCTTTTAGCGAATCTACGTATTCCTTAATGAAAAGATTTCAGAAATGCTTTTCAATTATAATACAGGTTGTTCCATTTTTGAGATAAAGAAATTACTCATAAGTAGAATATAAAAACGTCTTTTGCGTGAAAATCATGAGAGATAGGTATAGGGAACCCTGATATAGTTTCAAAGGAAATCTAATTCTGTGTCAAAATATGCCATTAAATACAGGATGTTTCATTTAACTTTGAGAAGTTATTCAATAAAAAATGTGCCCAAACTTTGATGCAATTTTTTTCACCACTCTATACAATATTGAAATAAAACTTTTATGTGTTAGTTAACTTTAACCTTTCAGCTAAGCAGTAAATTCAGCTATAACCAGCTCATTACATGTTACAGGCTGTAAACAATTTTTTAATTATGGTCCGTATTTTTTAATTTCTCAAAATTTCTCAGCAACGGTTAGTTTAAGGTATAGGAAATATAACAGTAACTTACCTTCTTTGGTCTGTAGAACCTAAAAATATTAAAAAAATATAGGGTGTTCTATAAGAAAAAATATTTATCTTTTTTTTTGGTCATCCTGTATATTTCAAAGTAATTTTGGAATATGCTCCTCATGGACCCACATATGAATGTGCTAAAAAATTTTTCCTCACTCTCTTCATTTCTCATAGAAACACCGAGGCGAATGTGGTGGGCCACCCTATATATTTCTATATATATATATATATATAATATATATATATATATATATATATATATATATATATATATATATATATATATATATATATATATATATATATATATATATATATATATATATATATATATATATATATATATATATATATATAAGGCAATTTTAAGGTCATAAACCCGCATACGAAAGCAGCTGTTTACACGTGTTTCGGACTTTTTGGTCCTCATCAGAACAGCATAGCCAAGTTATGGTTGGACAAACTTGGAGATGGAGAAACAAAACAATCGAAATCCTTCGTTGTAAAAGATCATCGCACATTTGCAGCTAACAACTCGAACACTCCTGTGTGGGAGCAAGATCTTCACATAAGCCACGGGGGTAATTTATGTCTTCTACCGGACCTCGGACCAAGTAAATCTTAAGATACAATAAGCCTTAAGCATGGAATAATCAAGATATTAGGCAATTTTAAGGTCATAAACCCGCATACGGAAGCAGCTGTTTACACGTGTTTCGGACTTTTTGGTCCTCATCAGAACAGCGTTGCCAAGTTATGGTTGGACAAACTTGGAGATGGAGAAACCAAACAATCGAAATCCTTCGTTGTAGAAGACATAAATTGCCTCCGTGGCTTATGTGAAGATCTTGCTCCCAAACAGGAGTGTTCGAGTTGTTAGCTGGAAATGTGCGATGATCTTTTGCAACGAAGGATTTCGATTGTTTTGTTTCTCCATCTCCAAGTTTGTCCAACCATAACTTGGCTACGCTGTTCTGATGAGGACCAAAAAGTCCGAAACACGTGTAAACAGCTGCTTCCGTATGCGGGTTTATGACCTTAAAATTGCCTAATATCTTGATTATTCCCCTCTCACGCCGTATTGTATCCATATATATATATATATATATATATATATATATATATATATATATATATATATATATATATATATATATATATATATATATATATATATATATATATATATATATATACAAACATATACATCCGAAAAATAAATTGCAAATATCGGGGGAGAAAATCTACTTCCGCACCTGACTTTTGACTTTCGTTACAGTACAATATCCTATTATTTTCGCAGAAAATATTACTAAAAAGAAGAGAAGTATCGTTACACTCGCTTTGAACGAAGTTCCTTTCGTTATATGTCATGTAAAACTAGTTACTTTCTAATGTTCCACGACTGTTGGAGCCGTTTGGCTTACTTTGCTGGAACATGAGTCATTATTTAATTAAGACAATTAGCTGCACAGTTTTTAATTAGTTCTGGGAGTTTAAGTAGTAAAGAATTTAGAAATAGCAAATAATCTTCACGACAAAGATTCATGTTTTTTATTAAATTTTTTTAGTGCATTACTTACAGAACCGTATTCTCTAGTTTTTCAAACTATAGTTAGATTTTTATTTTTAGTATCAAAGTTGAACTCTTTTCTTAGAATAACTAACCGAAATGAATTTACAAATATTGGCCAATATTTCACGTTTTCAGTAAATCCACCATTCTGTAGATAGTTGCTTGGATTTCTGACCCTACTCAATTTTTCAGAAAATTAGGAAGCTTTTTTTAACAACTTCAGGTCAGAGAACATCGACGAGAAAATCAAATTATTGTGTTGAAAACCAAATTAAAAACACTTTTCCAATCAGATACGACAATCAAAAGTTGGCTAAAATCGAACTCCTGACGCAGTTACGGTAAATTTCTTGAAACTCATGAAATATGATGAAATCTATTAATTCAACTTACCTTAAAATTTTATTTCTTATGGTTATGATTTTTTGAAATTTCTTATTTGTATTATCATTTCGAGATTATACGAGAAAAAAAAGCTGAATTCACGAAAAAGCTCAAGGATAAAGAAGAGGATTTATTTTTCGAAGACGGTGAGAATATTTCAACGTTAGAGAGATGATAAATATTGCCCTTTTATTTTGAATATTACAGCTCCGATAAAACGAAAAGTATTTTTGGAGATGTTGCTCGAAATTGACCACAAGGGGATGCAATTCACGGACGAAGAGTTGGGGGATGAAGTGAAAACCTTCTACGTAGGGGTATGATATGTGTATAATTTAGAAATAATTCCTAATTAAAACTACTTTTTTTTCTAGGGCACTGACACATCGGCAGTGACGTCTTGCTTCTTTCTCAGCATGATGGGCATGCACCAAGATATTCAGGTGATTAATACATAACAAAACAAATAAATAATAGGTGTTTTTATTTCTTATTAACTATCATTTCATATGGGCTTTTGAAATATAACAATACATAACCTGCAATTCTTATTCAAAGCAACAAGTTTACGAGGAAATAATAGAGGTACTTGGTGAAGAAAGAAGTCCAGAACCCGAGGATTTACCAAAACTACAACTGCTCGAAAGATGCATCAAAGAAACCTTGAGATTGTTTCCTCCTGCCCCTTTTATATCGAGGATAGTTCAAGGAGAAGAAGTGAAATTATGTAAGCTATTTGGAAGTTTAATAGTATATCATTCAACGAGCACAAAATGATTGCTATTTTTCACGAGGGTGAAGTTTGCGCAGGTGAGTGTCGCAATTCACCCGACTGAAAAATTGTAATTTTGTGCGACTAGAAAACTATACTTTGTCTACGACTTCCTCGAAGAATTTAGTGATAATCTGCATTTTCAACAATAAAAATAGTTGTCAAAAGCGTTGACATAACATTTTCTGTGTTCACTGAAAACTGCATACTCGTAAATAGTTGACGTAAACGTCAACTATTTCACTTGACATCGATTCCATTCCTTTCTTTCACTCTGATGAAAATGAAATAGATAATTTTGCATTTATTTATTTATATTAATATTAACAGAACAATTATTGAAAATAAACGAAGGCATTGAATTTATAGTTATCTTAGTTACATAAAACCTAAAACAGTACAATCCTAACAATGTGAATGATAGTCTCAAGTTTGGACATACGTTTTGAGTGTGACGTCATGCAGTGTATAATAAACCATTATTCACTAGTGATTAATAGGTATAATTGTACTTCAGGAAGTACACGTATAATGAATGATTTATAGTACAGTCGTGGACAAAAAATTTTGGTTATTTAAAGAAATTAGATAGAATTATTTGTTATGGCACATTTGAGTGTTTTTGAATGGAGAAGACTTTTATGTGAAAGAATAGCATATATATGTAAAAATAAAAGTCCTGTCGCATCCTTTGAGGTGGTCATATTGCTCATTATGTATTGTTGTAAACTTAGTTAGCGCTGAGAGTTCTGTACTTATATTCTGCGAAGGCTTATCTGAGAACAATTTATGAGAGATATCATGCTCGGTAAACTCAGGCTTCTCAGTTATCATGATTTTCATTTATAAGAAAAAAATTAAACAGATTGAGATTTTTGATGAAATAATGACATTAAATTGATTTTTCAGGCGAGTTGAATTAATATATTTTAACATAATATATTTTAGTTCATTATTGATTTTATTTTTTACTTGTATATTTTTTGTTGATTCTACCTGATATACGGTTGCTATAAATACACCCATTATGCCCTAGGGCGTTATGAGCGAGGGATGAATGCAGCCAAAGGTGCGAATAATTCATTGCCGGAGAAATCCAGAGTCGTATACGACAATGATTATGAAGTATTTAATCAATGGAAGTTGCTTCATTTCTCCTCGTACAATTAGCCGGCGTTATGATCCATTATTCCCGCTCATTACGCCTTAGGGTATTTATAGCAACCGTATCTAAGGTAAAATCAACAAATAATATCCAAGTGAAAAATAAATAAAAGCTTCATTAGGATTGCAATTGAAATTGTTTTTTTTTTCAGGATAAATCATTTTTTAAACTAATTTATCTATTGAACAATTTTATCAATCAATACATCCAAGATGATTCGTATATAGGTTTCTTTAGAATGTGAGTCAATTAGGAAAGGAGTACCCTTAATCAGTGTGAAAACTATAGAGAAACTAGAATACAACAAGATTTATGAGTTTCCGAAAAAATGTTTGATTGAAGATTATCACAAGGATTTTCTTGCTATTCCAATCATGGCAAGAGCCGTTGAGACATCAAAAAACTGTGAAGAGTATCGAAATGTTATAGCCACTCTACTAGATGAATTGACTGAACTTTATTGGACGAAAAACAATATGGTTCAAGATTTACTCTAAGCAGAAATGAAACCATCATTTATGATTGTTTACAAAGGGCCAGAATCGAAGCAATTGGATATATTTTCGACGGTTATTCACTTTGTTCTGGATAAATCCAATTCAGAGGAATGGTTGAATATATTTGAAAAAGAATGCAGACGATTCGGAGTATTTTCAGAGAGAGTGAAAATCCAGATACTAAGGCTATTCGTGGAAGAAAATTCTGTAGAATGGTATGAGGTCACACTCAGCCTTAAGTCATTGATTAATGGAAACTGGAATCACAAAATTTGTAAATACATATGCTATCATCAATTGGTACCATGCTTCGTTATATTGTGTAATGATTAGGGTTATATTATGAATTAAGAAAGGAGAGACTTTTGTTAGAGACTGACCCTAAGATGACTGAAACCACTCGTATTAATCATTATGGATTGCCAATGATATATATATATATATACCTATATATATATATATATATATATATATATATATATATATATATATATATATATATATATATATATATATATATATATATATATATATATATATATATATATATATATATATATATATATATATATATATATATATATATATATATATATATATAATCTCTTGATAATTATTAGCAATAACAGGCTGGTTGAATCTTAAAAAACTCGATTTCATTAAAAAGTTGACGTTTCACTACGACATTCGTAGTTTATCAAAACTTTTGAAAAAATTGAAATCTCCTTGACATTTATTGATTTGAAAAAAATTGAATAAACAAAGACTGCTTTGTCTCGCTAAAATTTTTTTTCGAATGTGGTTGTTCTTTGTTATTTATTACGTGCTATTCAGTCTTATATCAACATTCAAAATTGTTATCATTAGATGGCAAGTGAAACCACAGAAACCTTTACCTACGTAATGTTCGAAAATAAAAATAATAGGGTACTATTTATCTAACAACAAAGAAATTAGTCGCAGGAAAATATTAAAAAGTAGAGCAGAATTATCGGTATAGAACGTTTATATGGAAGCAGCCGTTGACACGTGTTTCGGACTCTTTGGTCCTCATCAGAACGGCGTAGCAAAGCATTGGATGGAAAATTTGGAGATGAAAATAGTACAACAAATAAAAACCTCTGCTACGGAAGACAATCACACCTTTGTGGACTATTGTTTGAACTCTCCGGTTAAGGAGATTTGGTCAAACTCTGCCACGGAGCAGAGGTTTTTATTTGTTGTACTATTTTCATCTCCAAAGCTTTGCTACGCCGTTCTGATGAGGACCAAAGAGTCCAAAACACGTGTCAACGGCTGCTTCCACATAAACGTTCTATACCGATAATTCTGCTCTACTTTTCTAATATTTTCCTGCGACTAATTTCTTTGTTGTTAGATAAATAGTACCCTATTATTTTTATTTTCGAACATTACGTAGGTAAAGGTTTCTGTGGTTTCACTTGCCATCTAATGATAACAATTTTGAATGTTGATATAAGACTGAATAGCACGTAATAAATAACAAAGAACAACCACATTCGGAAAAAAATTTTAGCGAGACAAAGCAGTCTTTGTCTATTCAAATTTTTTCAAATCAATAAATGTCAAGGAGATTTCAATTTTTTCAAAAGTTTTGATAAACTACGAATGTCGTAGTGAAACGTCAACTTTTTAATAATATCGAGTTTTTTAAGATTCAACCAGCCTGTTATTGCTAATAATTATCAAGAGATTAAAAATAGATCACAGGCAACAACAATTCGAATAAATAATTATATATATATATATATATATATATATATATATATATATATATATATATATATATATATATATATATATATATATATATATATATATATATATATATATATATATATATATATATTATTTATATTTATTCAAATATTTGTTCAAATTGTTGTTGCCTGTGAACTATTTTTAACTTTTTGATAATTATTAGCAATAACAAGCTTGGTGAATCTCAAAAAACTTGATTTTATTAAAAAGTTGACGTTTTGCCACCACATTCGTGGCTTTATCAAAACTTTTGAAATATTGAAATTTCTTTGACATTTATTGATTTGAAAAAATTTGAATAGTTAAAAAAGACTACTATGTTTCATCAAAATTTTTCGGCTGTGGCCGTTCTCTGTTATTTATTACGTGCTATTCAGTCCAATATTAACATTAAAATCTGTTATTATTAGATGGTAAGGAAAACCACAGAAACCTTTACCCACGTAATGTTCGAAATAGGTTCAAATTATTTTGATTTTGAAAAGTCAAAGAATAGGGTACTATTTATCTCTTTTTCAAAAAAATTTTATACGGCTGTGGCCGTGTTCAGTTACTAATTACGTGCTATTTAGTCCAATATCAACAGTCAAGTCTGTTGATATTAGATTGGAAGGGAACCACAGAAACATTCACCCACGTAATGTACAAAATAGGTTTCATTTTAGAAAAATTGAAAATTCTAGATGTTTAGATTTTGTCTGAGAAGATGAGTTATTATGGTTTGAGTTTGTTTCTTGAGTTATTTTGTTTTGATTTATGTTGTTTCTTAGAAAAATTGAAGAATTAAATCTGCGTATATTGAACTCAAATGTTTTATATCTGTTCTATCATTTACGACATTATTTAAATTTTTTTTAATATGTAACACTTTTAAAATTTCTCTGCGTTTTTGATCTTTCTCTATTTCTGAAATTTTTGTGCTATTAAAGTTGAAACTATGATTCTCATTGTTTTTATGTTTGATTAGTGCTGTGGTTTGTGTTTTGGTATATTTGTGTGCTTTTAATCTTTCTTCTAAATTTTGAAAAGTTTGTCCTATATATGATTTAGTACAATTATTACAGGGCAGAGATGTGATGAGCACTGAAGAATAGTGCTTCGAGCACTAAGCACTAAGCACTTGAAAAAAAAGGCTCCTGGTCTCGAGCACTAAGCACTTATTTTTACAAAAGGCTTGCGATTACTAAGCACTTTGTGAAAGTTATTTGACATTTCGAGCACTAAGCCCTAATTACTATTTTAGGAATTATTGAAATTGAGGTTATTTTTAATCGGTAGAGAAATTGTAAGCTGGCATATGAGTATGAGATTATTGACGGGTGAGAAGAGATGCACAGGGTGTTACAAATTCGATGCTCACTATGAGCTGGTACAGAACCATACAGGGTGTTTCATTGGTAAATGAAAATACCTACGATAACCTGAGCTAGAGCTATCCTAGGCGAGTCCAAAAAATCGATATATGATAGGTCTAATCAATTCCATAACCGAGTTTATGTATTCACCAAAAATTTCAATTCCTCATAACTTTTGAACCAATCAACATAGTCGGTTCATATTTGGAACGTATTCACTTCCACAGGTCGACCGATTTATATTTAAATTTTCAGAAAATTCCAGGTCCGTATTTGAAAATTATGGGACTTCTTCCAAGCGGAGATTCAACACCCTGTATATTAAAATTTTGGGATTTGATTGAGATATTTGAAAAGAGCAGAAAATTTTCAATGGGGTTCAGTAGATTTCATTGTCCCGCACGTTATTTTGTTCAGGGAAAGATCCAATTGAATATTGGAATTCCACTAAATTCTCAGAAAAATCAAACATTGTACGGAGGGGGATTTACGTCCCTCGGGATTGAAATCTGTTGCCCTCTGTAGTTGACATCCTTATAACTCCCTTAATACATAAATAACTATAAGCATAGGGATTCTCACACGCCATTTTTGATCAATTTCATAAAGATCATAGATACATTCAAATTTAAATAATACAGAAACAAGATATTCTTCTGTAATCTGTGACCTACGAACATTGATATTAGCTAAATGACACAGATTTTATTGAAAATATGATAAAAAAATACCTGTGTAGAATCATAGTATCAGTATTTAATCACCTAAGTGATGATTAATATATCAAATAGGAGAAACCCTCATGGAAAGCACAGAGTATTGAAAGATTCATTATTTCATATTAAAAATCCCTGGTCTATGCAACTGCGCACTAACTCTGAACACTAACGTGAGATGTTTATCAATGGAATGAAATCAACACACGATCATAGCGCCGCCGCATACGCATATTCGTGTTACGACAAGTTTGGCTCAGGGCTTAGTGCTTAGTAATCCGCAGAATTGCTTGGGAGGACTTCAGTGCTTGGGAGCAATTCAGTGCTCGGGAGCACTTTTGGGATTACTAAGCACAAAGCCTTTTGTTGAAGGACTTCAATTACTAAGCACCGCTTTTGAAAAGGGCTCGGAAGCACAGTGCTCGGGAGCACAAAAAGGCTCCGAGAGCTTTCACGAGCACAAAGCACAATGCTTTGGCACAGCTCTGTTACAGGGTATACTATAAACAACATGAGATTTTTGTAGAAGAGGTGTTTTATTTTTTAATTTAGAATATATTTGTTTTATTTGATTTTGTGCAGTGTGGACTACTTCAATATCGTGTGGATTTAAAATATGTGATATTTTGTTACTTAATTGAGGAATATATATTTTGTTAATATTTTCTTTGTTTTGTATGTGTTGTAAAGTTTATGAATTCTATTTTTATTCTTATATTATATATATAAATATATATATATATATATATATATATATATATATATATATATATATATATATATATATATATATATATATATATATATATGTTTGGCCTCTTGGAGTTAAATATAATTTTTTCATTGTATTGTATTTTTGAACAATGTTGGAAAGCAAAAGTTCTGATATTATACTTATAAATGTTCTGCGCAATATGAAAATTCATTTTTTTCATTCAGATCATAATAATTT
Source organism: Cynegetis impunctata (assembly GCA_030704885.1). Classification (NCBI taxonomy): domain Eukaryota; kingdom Metazoa; phylum Arthropoda; class Insecta; order Coleoptera; family Coccinellidae; genus Cynegetis; species Cynegetis impunctata. The sequence goes on along the minus strand of JARQZK010002177.1, from coordinate 1,204,288 downwards.
TCAGCTGAGTGTGCCCTCCCTGTCGGAACTACCGTACTCTTATCGATTTACTACGCTCACAGATCTGCCAATTATTGGGATGAACCTCTCAAATTCAAACCAGAAAGATTTTTGCCAGACGAAGTCCAAAAGAGACACCCTTATTCATTCGTTCCTTTCTCTGGTGGTCTGAGGGGATGCGTAGGTGAGAGTGTGTCATTGCATGGTGTTTTTTATGGTTCAGTTTGGAGATACTATTTTTACAATCAATTTAATTCATGTTATTTCTTTTTTATTCTTATGTTTGTACTTTTTTGAGTTTCGCTGTTATTTCAGGTGTGAGATACTCTTACATGAACATGAAAACGTTGCTGAGCATGATTCTGAGGAAGTACAAGGTGAATTGTGACTACAAGTCGATTGAAGAAATCAGAGTGAAGAATTATATAGTTCTGAGGCCAATAGACGGTTTCAACTTCCATATTGAAGAAAGAGGATGATCTTCATACTATTATATATTTGCATGTAATGAATTTAATAATTAAGAAATAGAGTCAATAAATAGTGTTGAGCATATATATATATATATATATATATATATATTTATATATATATATATATATATATATATATATATATATATATATATATATATATATATATATATATATATATATATATATATATATATATATATATATATATATATATATATATATATATATATATATATATATATATATATATATATATATATATATTATATATTTATATATATATATATATATATATATATATATATATATATATATATATATATATATATATATATATATATATATATATATATATATATATATATATATATATATATATATATATATAATTATATATACACACACCGGCAAATTTAAAGGAACGGAGATATACTTTCGTAAATGAAAGATATTTTTGCTTTATTCGGTTTTTGTGCTGCCTAGGTCTAGCCATGTCTTTTTTACACAATTGTTATTTATTATGCACATTATTATCAAGTTAGTCATCGTCAAAGCCAAATCAAAGCGGAAATATCTGTCGATTGATACATTACATTTGAAACGCTTATTTTCTCCACGTAGAATTTCCTAGTTTTTTCGTAAGTAATCGTTTGAGTTTAGTTGGTTTTTGTTTACTATCATCATTTTTATTGTGAAACTGTAAATATTGAGTGATTAAGCACCCACTGAAATCGCTAGGGCAGTAGCAATGATCGGAAATGGTCGATCTTACAATGATGTTGCCAAAATGTTTGGGAAATCAAAATCGACGATCCATCGTAGTGTTATGCGATGGATGCAAACTGGAGAGTATGTGAGGAGACGAGGTCAAGGCAGAAAACGCTCAACCACGGCCATAGATGACCGATTTATCACATTGCAAACACTCCGCAATAGGCGTCGAACCGCAGTTCAAACAAGAAACGAATTGGAGGAAATTCGTGGAACCTCCATAAGTGAGCGTACAGTGAGTAGAAGACTCAAAGAAGTTGATTTGAAGGCGTTTAGGTCAAAAAAAGCACCACAACTCCAGAGACGTCATCGAGTAACACGACTAGCTTTTGCTCGAGAACACCAAAATTGGAACGATCAATAGGGTAATGTTTTGTTCACGGAGTAGAGCCGTTTCTGTCTAAATTCAATAGATGGGAGGGAAAGAGTGTATCGTCGTCCAGGAGAACAAAACGAACAATTTAATTTTACTCCTACTGTCTCTTTCGGTGGAGGCTCAATTATGGTGTGGGGTGGCATATGTTTAGGAGCACGCACAGAGTTGGTGGTTATTGATGGCGGCGCTTTAACGGCAGATAGGTACATAAGGGGTATTCTGCAAGATCATGTAATACCTTTTGCCCCATTTATCGGGGCAGATTTTCTCTTGGTGCAAGACAATGCTCGACCGCACGTAGCTCATTGTGTAACTGAATATTTAAATCATGTTCAAATACCGACAATGAATTGGCCTGCATGTTCTCCAGACATGAATCCAATTGAACATGTCTGGGACGTGCTAGGCAGACGACTTAGGTCAAGAATTCCTGCTGTTCGAAACTTGGAAGAAGCAAGAACTGCTTTGATGGAAATATGGGATAATTTGCCTCAATAAATGATCGACAACGTCATCAGAAGTATGGTAACACGAATGGTTGCAGTTACAAGGGCTTGTGGAGGAAACACACGTTATTGAAAAAAATGTTCCTTGTGATTTTGCGTTACCATTAAATGTTTAAGACAACAATAAGTATACAACTGAGTTTTTAATTTTTAGTCTTAAGTTTTTAGACAGGCTCCAAAAGCGGATGAAGCTTTGCAAAACAAATTGAAATCAACTAAACCATCCGTTGAATATACCTGTTGAATGATTCTTTTCAGATGTGCCGCAAAAAAAATTATGAGGAAAAATAATACAATTCATCTCCGTTCCTTCAAATTTGCCGGTGTGTTTATATATACATATATATAATATATAAAATAACGGTTTGAGAGAAGCTTTTCAGAGATTTAAACACAGCCCCTAAATTTTTTCTTCAATACTCATCTTCTCGTGCAGAGAAGCATCTGGAACGATAGTCACGTATTCGGATACCTGATGATTCCGTGTTCAATTTGTCCTATGAAAAATATTATTTTCTGTTTAATTTCCGCTGACTCCGTTCACATAGTTCTGTTATGCAGTAAAAATCACACATGACTTAATGGATGATATGTCTCAGTACACAAAATGGAGAAGGAACAGCCCACATAAAAATATTATCCGTTTATTATTGATTTTTATTTGATTACGGCACATGAACCATCAACATTTTTTGGCATATTGTTGGAGTCATGTTTTCATTTTTGGAATATGGGTCCTAAGGCTCACATTCAAAGAGATATTATTTTTTGAATTTTTTTTTCTCAAATTACCAGAATCCCGCCTCTGAACCCTTGTAAGTGTTTCATTAATACTTTTACAAGAACCATTTTTTCAAATAAATATTTTGTAATGTATGCTTGCTCGAAAAGTTGATAGTTTTCATCACAACTGATACCATCAAAGGCACATACGAGGATTTTTGTTCCACAAAATTGGTGATTTTGTGAAAACATTATTCAAAATTCAATGTTTAAACATGTAACAATTGAGAGCTTCAATCTCTTTTGAGAAGTTCTCTACTTAATGACCTTTTTGACAGTATGCTACTTATTGATGAAAAAAAAAACATTTCTGCTTCAAATTGCAGATATTCCTTCAGAAAGACGGAAAAAAAATTTCTGCTTCAACAAAAAAATTTTTAATCGAATTAAATGTGTAACAAGAGAGCAAGTTAGTTATTAAATTATTATTAGAAGTTTAACTTTTAGTCAAATAAACGATCATAAAATCACATTTCGTTCGAAAAAAAAATATATTTCTGATTCAACAAATAAGTGGCTACCGTAACGGTTGAATATCCTGAAAAATTTTGATGGTTCATGTGCAGAACACCCTGTAAATATGGGTATATATATATATATATATATATATATATATATATATATATATATATATATATATATATATGTATATATATATATATATATATATATATATATATATATATAATTATTTATTCGAATTGTTGTTGCATGTGAACTATTTCTAATCTCTTGATAATTATTAGCAATAACAGGCTTGTTGAATCTTAAAAAACTCGATTTTATTAAAAAGTTGACGTTTCGCCACGACATTCGTGGCTTCATCAAAACTTTTGAAAAAATTGAAATTTCTTTGACATTTATTGATTTGAAAAAATTTGAATAGAAAAAGACTACTATGTCCTTTTAAAATTTTTTTCGGCTGTGGCCGTTCTTTGTTATTTATTACGTGCTATTCAGTCCAATATTAACATTCAAATCTGTTATTATTAGATGGTAACCACAGAAACCTTTACCCACGTAATGTTCGAAATAGGTTCAAATTATTTTGATTTTGAAAAGTCAAAGAATAGGGTACTATTTATCTTGTTTTCAAAAATTTCTCATTGCGGCTGTGGCCGTCTTTTGTTATTAATTACGTGCTATTTAGTCCAATATCAACAGACAGGTCCGTTGATATTAGATGGGAAGGGAACCACAGAAACCTTCACCCACGTAATGTACGAAATAAGTTTAAAATATTTGATTGTTTTTTAGTTTAGAACATGTGATCTCCAAAATTACAAGTAATGTCTTTTTAAATACAACAATCAAATATTTTAAACCTATTTTGTACATTACGTGGGTGAAGGTTTCTGTGGTTCCCTTCCCATCTAATATCAACGGACCTGTCTGTTGATATTGGACTAAATAGCACGTAATTAATAACTGAAGACGGCCACAGCCGCAATGAGAAATTTTTGAAGACAAGATAAATAGTACCCTATTCTTTGACTTTTCAAAATCAAAATAATTTGAACCTATTTCGAACATTACGTGGGTAAAGGTTTCTGTGGTTTTCCTTACTATCTAATAATAACAGATTTGAATGTTAATATTGGACTGAATAGCACGTAATAAATAACAAAGAACGGCCACAGCCGAAAAAAATTTTAATAAGACATAGTAGTCTTTTTCTATTCTAATTTTTTCAAATCAATAAATGTCAAAGAAATTTCAATTTTTTCAAAAGTTTTGATAAAGCCACGAATGTCGTGGCGAAACGTCAACTTTTTAATAAAATCGAGTTTTTTAAGATTCAACAAGCGTGTTATTGCTAATAATTATCAAGAGATTATCTATATATATATATATATATATATATATATATATATATATATATTTATATATATATATATATATATATATATATATATATATATATATATATATATATATATATATATATATATATATATATATATATATATATTATAATTTGAAATAATCAAAATGAAATGAATAAGACAATGTGAAGAAAACCATAAATACTTTTCTAGAAACGGATATGGCTATCAACACTGCCGTTCAAAGTATATACCCTTTGCCAAGAAATCAGAAGAGTGACTCACCTTCTTCTTAATTTTCGATAATTTGTTCTTATAACGTTAATACACTGCCTTGATTGTCGTGATGCTTGAAAATATTTGCCGATGCTACTTTTCAAATTATAATCTTATTACTTATTAGTTTGAATCTTGAAAGTGACGGAAGAATAACAGAGAACATACATATATTCTAGTTAACAATGGAACGGTCACAGAAATATTACTCGAACATCAAATCTTCTCCACACTAAGTGCCATATGATATATCAGTGATTATATAACTCATGTATGAATAAGCCAATAGAATCCGTGAATTTCGCATAACGACGTAGTATAGATAAGTGAATATACCCTTGACGCCGTGATATAATCGTTTTGGTGTTTCGCCTCGTGTCAAAATGTATATATATTTTCATATTCACGGTGTTTTGACGTTTGTCAAAAAAAATTAATCTTTTTCATTCGTTATATAATTGTAACGAATACCACTCGAGCAATCGAAAATAATCGATTATACTGACCTCGTCACTCGGCGTATTTTTTTAAAACACCACGAGAGCGCAGCTCGAGTGGTGTTTCGCAAAATACGTCTCGTGACTCGGTAGTATAATCGATTATTTTCGATGCTCTTGTGATATTATTACTGATTATATAACTCATGTATGAATAAGCCAATAGAATCCGTGAATTTTGCATAACGACGTAGTAAAGATAGTGAATATACCCTTGACGACGTGATATAATCGTTTTGGTGTTTCGCCTCGTGTCAAAATGTATATATATATTTTCATATTCACGGTGTTTTGACGTTTGTCAAAAAAAATTAATATTTTTTATTCGTTATATAATCGTAACGAATACCACTCGAGCAATCGAAAATAATCGATTATACTGACCTCGTCACTCGGCGTATTTTTTTAAAACACCACTCGAGCTGCGCTCTCGTGGTGTTTCGCAAAAGACGTCTCGTGATTCGGTAGTATAATCGATTATTTTCGATGCTCTTGTGATATTATTACTGATTATTATCAACCTTTGCAGTATATTTACAGCTTAAATGCGATGGTTATCTAATGATTGTTCTTGGAGGATGTTTCAGATATAAACATGAATGTCAAGAGCAAACAAATTCATATTCTTGAGAATGAAGGGAGAAAATAATAACTTTCTCGAAAACATCACCTGGTAAATTCTGATTTGCATTTATTATTTCAGTGCGATGAAAATTATAATTTTGCAATTTTTCAATGTATATTATAATCTAGACTTCTTGTTCAACAATACACCGTTATCGAGAAAGCTCCTCCGAGGTACTGATTATATAGACAAATTTACATACAAGGTATTCATTTAAATGATCATTCAGATGTTTTCCATGTGAGAAAATGAAATCTTCAATAATATTACGTACTATACATTCTATATATTCCTTTGGAAGTAAAGAAGTACATAAATAATTAATCATCCTATACTTGCTTTTAAACTTACACTCCATATCTTCTGTGATGCATGTTTCCTTTATAAGTCGATAAAATCTGAACAAATTTTCCATACCTATTTTGAATTCAACCACATTATTTGAACTAAGCCGAAAATATTATATGATGTATATATAAGTATAATATGAAATGAATATATAGGTATATTAAACTTATCATAGCAAATATTCATAAAGTTGTGAGAATATAAAATAGCTCATTATATTATGTGATGAAAAAATTGCATTAAATCTGTTCACTCGAGGAAATTTTATTTTTCGGCAGCCGTCGGGAAAGTACCTTCTATATTCCGAGTGTTTTTTTCTTTGAGCAAGTAGCACTTTTCTGGCTTCCCTCGGGAAGTACGTATCTCCCTGACTAGGCGCTGTTTTAAATGTAATTAATAATCAAACAATATTACGAAATATAGGCAGGCAAACTTCAGAACCTAGCATAATAATAAATAATAATAATAATCATTTCATTCCATTTGGACCATTTACATGATATTGGAAAAGTTAGTGGAGAAAAGAGAATACATTGAAATAAATCACAGCATGAATAAACACAAAAATGTATAAAAGAATATCAAAAGCTACATTCCACAAATTCATCAAGGTTATAAAATGAATATTGCCACAGGAGATCTTTGAGAGATTTTTTAAACACATAAAGATTTTGGACTTCTCTTATAGGTATTGGTAGTTTATTATATAACTGTATGCCAGTGTAGGATGGACTCTCTCCAAAAAAAGTAGTACGATGAGGCGGTATTCGAAGAAGACTACCATGCCTTGTCTCATAGTTATGATTGTCAGCACTTTTAATGAAGTCGGTCAGATTATTTTTAACGAATAGAATATTTTTATAGATATAGATACAGGGGAGAGTTAGAATCTTATTTCTCTGGAAGTGGTCTCTACAGGAGGTTCGCTGATCAATCCCAGTGATAAGACGTACCTACCTATTATTTTTTTTGTAAAACAAACAATATTGCTGAGAATCTAGAGTTTCTTCATAGGTATCATAACATTATAGGACAAATGAGAGTTTGTCATCGCATAATAGATGTTTTTTAGTTGTTGTTAGGAAAATATATCCTTCAGTTGCAAAATTGCAGAGTAGCTGCTATATATCTTCTTAGATATATGATCAGTACATGCCTGAGAAGAAAGTGATGAGTCAATGAAATTTCCAAGGAATTTTGCCGACTCGGAAGTCGTCATAATAATTTCTTCATTAGGTATTTCAAAAGACGTATTGGATTCATTAGTGATATTGAATTTCATTAGAACCATTTTCTCATGATTTAAAATTAGATGATGGTTCAAACACCATTCGGTAAACTTATTGTATAGTAAAGTCAAGTCATCTGCCAGTTCTTCAGGAGAATTGCCACAAGTTGCGAAGAAAACATCGTCCGCATATATAACCGTACATTTTGTTTTCGTATATTCAGATAGGTCATTCATAAACATTATAAATATAAGTTGACCCAATACAGAACCCTGTGGAACACCTAGGTTGACAATTGCTTCATTTGAGTGGGTTTGATTTATTTTGACGGCACCCAAGAAACAGTAGCCCTACTGGAAGAGTTTCAAACGCTCTTCGAAAGAAACCCCTTCAGCGAAGAAACCCAGGCCAAAGGAAGAGCTATTACCTCCCGGATATCAGAAGTGAGAAGGGAGCAATGGACTAAACTGATGGAGGAAACTAACTTTGGCAGAGATAGTCAAAAGGCCTGGAGACTCATCAAACGCCTAGCCAATGACCCCATCAAACCAAATCTACACGCGAACGTCACATCAGACCAAATTGTTCACCAGCTTCTCACAAATGGAAAACCACCAAAATATGACAACCCCAAGACAAAGAAGAGGGGCATACAACGAAACCCCCCTCAGCAGACCGAAGAACTCTCCAAGCCATTCACACCGGCGGAACTGGAGAAGGCGATCAGCAAGTGCAAAATGCGGAAAGCAGCCGGCCTTGACGATATATGCGTCGAGCAAATAAAACACTTTGGACCCGTAACAAGGAAATGGCTAGTCGACATGATGAACAACTGCATGACATCCGGCAAAATTCCAAAAACCTGGAGAAAATCGCGAGTCATTGCCCTACTAAAACCAGGGAAAGAACGTGATAACCCCAAAAACTACAGGCCGATATCTCTGCTTTGTCATATGTATAAGGTTCTGGAAAGAATGATACTCCACAAAATCACGGACACCATCGAGCCTCTCCTGATTCCACAACAAGCAGGTTTCAGACAGGGCAGATGCTGTACATCTCAGGTGCTAAAATTAACGCAACACATAGAGGACGGGTTCGAGAACAGGAAGATTACCGGGGCCGTCTTCCTAGACCTAACAGCAGCTTACGATACAGTCAACCACCGACTGCTCCTGGGGAAAATATACGCACTGAGTAGGGACTATAGACTAACCTTACTGATTGGAAACCTCCTCCAGAACCGAAGATTTTTCGTGGATTTCCAGGGACACAGAAGCCGGTGGAGGACACAAAAAATGGCCTCCCCCAAGGAAGTGTACTGGCCCCAACACTCTTCAACATCTACACTAATGACCAGCCCCTCCCCCAAGGCACAGAAAGCTTCATATATGCGGATGATTGCGCCATTACCGCTCAAGCAGACAGCTTTGAAACTGTCGAACAGAACCTGTCAGAAGCACTCGAACAGCTTGCCACCTACTATAAGGAGAACCACCTCAAACCCAACCCAAGCAAAACCCAATCCTGCGCTTTCCACCTAAAGAATAGACAAGCTGCAAGAAGACTACAACTTAACTGGGAAGGAGTGTCCCTGGAACACTGCGAAACACCAAAGTACCTAGGCGTCACCATGGATAGAGCGCTTACCTATAAGAAGCATTGCATGAACACCAAACACAAAGTAGCCGCGAGAAACAACATTGTGCGCAAACTAACGGGCACCACATGGGGGGCACAGCCTGGAATAGTGAGAACCACAGCTCTTCCTTTGTGCTATTCAACGGCGGAGTACGCGTGCCCAATGTGGTATAACTCTGGTCATGCCAAGCAGGTGGACATACCACTCAATGAATCCTGCCGCATCATCACAGGCTGTCTGAGACCAACCCCGACTGATAAACTGTACTGCCTTGCAGTCGTGGCCCCACCAGACATCAGAAGGAAAGTGACGGCCTGGAAAGAAAAGACAAAGGCGTCGACCTCACCAGCCCACCCGCTGTACGAACACCAGCCAGCCCGCCGGCGACTAAAGTCTAGAAAAAATTGAAAATGCGAATTTAGTCATGAAAATTGGTATATGAGCCTAAAACAACTTTTCCCTATAACTTTTTTCCATATCTCTAACGCGGAACAAAATATTGAGAATCGGCCCTATTTGTCAATTCTTGGTAGGCCGAGTTTGAAATTCAGAATTCAGTTAAGTATCTTAAAAAATATTACCCATCACCGTTTATGACTGTACGAAAATTCAAATCTGTGTTTCTTCTAATAACCATAATATGCGGGTGTCTTCATCTTGAATGCGACACACTGTATATATATATATATATATATATATATATATATATATATATATATATATATATATATATATATATATATATATATATATATATATATATATATATATATATATATATATATATATATATATATATATATATATATATATATATATATATATATATATATATATATGTATATATATATATATACTAGCTGACCCGGCAAACGCTATTCTGCCATATAAATTATTTTTATCTATATATCTTTCTATCTATTCATCTATCTGCCGATGTATATCTACCTATCTAACTATCTATCTATCTAGATAGTTATCTGTCTTTCTATCTATCTATCTACATATCTATCTAACCCGGCAAACGTTGTTCTGCCATAAAAATTATTTTTATCTATCTGTCTTTCTATATATTCATCTATCTGCTAATGTATCTCTATCTATCTATATAGATAGTTATCTATCTTTCTATCTATCTATCTATCTATCTATCTATATTTCTATCTATCTATTTATCTATCTACATATCTATCTATCTGACCCGGCAAACGTTGTTCTGCCATATAAATTATTTTTATCTATCTGAATAGGGGTTGATCGTAGAGGGGTGGAAATTTAGGGTTGTATATATTTTTGAATGCTGGATCATAAAAAATTAGAACAGAAAATGTTGTCAGAAAAATAAAGAAAAAAATTAAGGGATGGACTACCCTTAGCATTTAGGGGGATGAAAAATAGATTTTGTCGGATTCTCAGACCTAACTGATATGCACACAAAATTTCATGAGAATCGGTCTAGTCATTTCGAAGGAGTTTAACAAATCAAACAAATAAGGGTTGATCGTAGAAGGGTGAAAATTCAAGATTGTATGTATTTTTCTATGCTGTATCATAAAAAAATAAAAACAAAAAATTTTGTCTAAAAAATAAAAAATAAAATTTAGGGGTGGACTACCCTCAACATTTAGGGGGATGAAGAATAGATGTTGGCCGATTCTCAGATCTACTCAATATGCTCACAAAATTTCATGAGAATCGGTCAAGCCGTTTCGGAGGAGTATGGGAACGAACATTGTGACACGAGAAATAACACCGTGGAAATAAAAGGCAATTGTAACAAGTTAATCAAAAACATGGTTTCCTTTGCAATTACATAAGATAAATTATTGATAATGATCAAGAACAATATTGACAGAACTTTAACATAATTGTTCAATACGTTCACCATATTGTTCAGAAAATCTATTATTCTACTACTCAATAGAATGCGTAGCACTTCTGATTTCATTGCAATCAAGTCGAAAGTATGTTTTTCCTCAAATCATCTATATTGTGAACTGGTGAAGAATACACCAACTCTTTTATCTCACTCAAATTATAAAAGTCTAAAGAGGTAAGATAATATTATTTTACAATCGTTAGAACTTTATCCTTGTCATACTCGGTAAGTTTGGATATTTTAATTCGAACAGTTCGCTGCATAAACTAGTCTAAAGGTACGAAGATAACAAGTAAGTCGAGGTAGAGGTCTACGTGGCGGTCGCGGTCGATGTCGACATCTATTTCAAACAAACACATTGAATTGAATAGGAGCGAACAGAGCAAGTAAGTCGCGGTGGAGGTTCAGCACGATGCCATCCAGGAGGTTTACATCGATGCTTTTGATAATCAAATCAGTGTGTTTCACATGGATGCTTACCGCGCGGTCTACAAGGATGCTTCGCTGTGATTGGTGCGTTCAAGGCAGTGTTGTCATCGCCCTGGGTAGACTAGGTATAAAGTTTATTTTTTAATAATTTTTGCTATATATGAAGGAAGATCTCATAACAATAATTGTGCAGATCACTTCCGTATTGTGGGACAAAACCCACAGACAACATCATAACCTTGCCATATTTTATGAAGTTAAAATACTTATTTATTTTTTTTATTTGAACTCTAAAAGTCGTTAGAATAGTCGCTAGATTTTTTTGTCGCTAGATACATAATTCAAGCTGCTGTAGAGGACGAAATATCGCTAGATGTTGTGACAAAGTCGCTAAATTGGCAACACTAGCTCGACTGAGCATCGCTGGTAACCTCCTTGCTATGTGCGGTCGACATCGACCGCGACTTAACTAGTGGCATCTACCGCAACCTACACCTCCACCGTGACTTATGTACGAATAAATTATGTTCAATAATTATCACAACTCGTTTTTTTTTTCGACAGAAAATTGCCTTATTGTTTACAATTGTCTTTTATTTTCATGGCATACTCCAAAATGCAAGAAAATATCTCGGTATTTCTTGATTTTTATTGATTAACTAGATAAAAGTTGAAGACAGGGAAAGCTGAAATTACTCAATTTTAAATTCAATTTTCTTCCAAATAGTAGGTGCCATTTGAAAAAATGTTTTTGACAATTTTTGAATACGACATTTGAAAATTGCCTGCACCCATATGGTACAAAATAGTACTATCGATGAAACATCAAGTGCTACCTTGGACTCCGAGCTAATTGCTTCAGAAATTTGGTTTTCTACTTCTGAACGGTTCGCGAACTACACATTTTTTCCTCAACTACTACGGCAGTAATTTCATTCAGAAAAATGAAAATATATCAAAAACTGTAATAGATAAACTCACAACACTCAGGTTGTACAAATTCATAATCTGAAGGCCAATCGAACCATATAAGAAAAAATTAAGGTTTCCATTTAAAATAAAAAAGTTGGAATAAAAATATTTCAGGTAGAACGAAAATGACCCATTATCACAGATTACCAAATTTCAATTTGAATTTTCCATTCACCCTTATATATATATATATATATATATATATATATATATATATATATATATATATATATATATATATATATATCAATATAATTATTTATTTGAATTGTTTTTGCCTGAGAACTATTTTTAACTTAATCATATATAGGACAAACTTTTCAAAATTTAAAAGAAAGTTTAATGCACACAAATATACCAAAACACAAACCACAGCACTTATCAAACATTAAAACAATGAGAACCATAGTTTCAACTTTAATAGCACAAAAATTTTAGAAATAGAAAAAGATCAAAAACGCAGAGACATTTTAGAAATGTTACATATTCAAAAAAAATTTAATAAAGTCGTAAATGATAGAACAGATATAAAACATTTAAGTTCAATATACGCAGATTAAATTCTTTAATTTTGCTAAGAAACAACATAAATCAAAACAAAATAATTCAACAAACCAACTCTAACCATAACAACTCCCCTTCTTAGACAAAATCTAAACATCTGGAATTTTTCTAAAAAGTAAGTAAAGTTTAGAACATGTGATCTCCAAAATTACAAGTTATGTCTTTTTAAAGACAACAATCAAATATTTTAAACCTATTTTGTACATTACGTGGATGAAGGTTTCTGTGGTTCCCTTTCCATCTAATATCAACAGACCTGACTAGATATTGGACTAAATAGCACGTAATTAATAATTGAAGACGGCCACAGACGTAATTAAAAAATTTTGAAAAAAAGATAAATAGTGCCCTATCCTTTGACTTTTCAAAATCAAAATAATTTGAACCTATTTCGAACATTACGTGGGTGAAGGTTTCTGTGGTTTCCCTTACCATCTAATAATAACAGATTTGAATGTTAATATTGGACTGAATAGCACGTAAAATAATTTTAACTTTTCAAATTTTTTCACATTTATAAATGTCAAAGAAATTTCTATTTTTCAAATGTTTTGAAAAACTTTTTGATGAAATCGAGTTTTTTGAGATTCACCAAGCCTGTTATTGCTAATAATTATCAAAAAGTTATATATATATATATATATATATATATATATATATATATATATATATATTATAAATATATATATATATATATATATACAGGGTGAAGTCATTGATATGGGAAAGCTTGATTGCAGCTACACCGTTAATGATATCGAAACGAACCAAACGGTTCTGCAAATGGGAGGTCAGAGTGCAGTTCGTAAAATTATTTTGCCCTTTACAGGTGTACCATTTTTACGGAGCAAATTTTAAGATACTTTTTTTAAATGCACTATATATATTTCTACACATATTTGAATTCATCCTTTATTGAGATTTGTAAATTCGTTAAGTTTTTGCAAATCGCTTGAGCCGTTCAGAAGTTATTCAATTTTTTCTGAAAATTAATGTCTTTGCAGGCATTTTTTTAAAAAATCGCAGTGCACTTGTTTTTTTGTATATCTATTTGTTTTTTGGTCTGTATCGATGTAATTGTTTTGGTTATCTTTTGACGGAGTGTTAATCTTATTTAATTGTGACATTACCTTACTGTGACACATTGATTTTGGTACACTTTGAAAGGCCATATCTTGATTTTTTCAAATGGCACTCTATTTATTTGATTACTTAGTCGCATTGAACATGTCATTCTTCATCTTTCCTATATTCATGATTTTTTCCAAAAGTTGATGGTTTAGAAGATATTCCACATTTTCAAAAAAAATCATCACATTATTTCATCTTTTAAACGAGTGACATGAAAAACAATAAATTCTGATAACAGATGTCAACGTAACTGCTGCGGGCGTCAATTTCAAAGTTTGATGAGAAATTACTGAAATCAAATTATAGAAGCTTAGTACAGGGTGTCCCATTTTGGGTACTTTTGAATGGTATCTCCGTTATTTTTGAAGATAGAGGGTTGCGGTTTTCGCGACACTGTGCTACTTTTTCGAAAAACTGAAGATCCGTCAACATAATTTTAATAACTCTTTTAGTTTTTATCCTTCATCTTATCGAAAATGTAAAATAACATCCTTATAGATTTTTTTCCGTAGAATGCATCGGTGTAGATAATTTTCGTTACATGTTTACTATTTTTGAGTTATAAAGCAAACTTATGTTTTTTTAAATGGAATACCCTGTATATTCATAGACTATGAAATTTGTCTTTTTCTCACCTTTTCAAGTGTATGAATATATGATACTATAAACTTTTTCTCAGAAACGCGCAAATAAAAGACAATTTTCTGAAATTGAATGCATAAATCAATAGAAGGCCATGGATAACAACAATGAACAAGTGAAAGTCTGTTATCAGAATTAATTGTTTTTCATGTCACTCGTTTAAAAGATGAAAAAATGTGTTGATTTTTTTGAAAATGTGAATTATCTTCTAAACCATCAACTTTTGGAAAAAAACGTGAACATAGAAAAGATGAAGAATGACATGTTCAATGCGACTAAGTAATCAAATAAATAGAGTGCCATTTGAAAAAATCAAGATATGGCCTTTCAAAGTGTACCAAAATCAATGTGTCACAGTAAGGTAATGTCACAATTAAAATAGATTATCTCTCCGTCAAAAGAGATACCCAGAACAATTACTTAGATACAGCCCAAATAACAACTTGATATTCAAAAAAACAAGTGCCCTGCGATTTTTCAAAGAAATGCCTGCAAAGGCATTAATTTTCAGAAAAAATTGAATAACTTCTGAACGGCTGAAGCGATTTGCAAAAACTTAACGAATTTACAAATCTCAATAAAGGACAAATTCAAATATTTGTAGAAATATATATAGTGCCATTTAAAAAAAGTATCTTAAAATTTGTTCCGTAAAAATGGTACACCCTGTAAAGGGCTAAATAATTTTACGAGCTGCACTCTGACCTCCCATTTGCAGAACCGTTTGGTTCGTTTCGATATCATTAACGGTGTAGCTGCAATCAAGCTTTCCCATATCAATGACTCACCCTGTATATATATATATATATATATATATATATATATATATATATATATATGTGTGTGTGTGTTTTTGGAAATTAGAATCGAAAGTCGTATTGATTTTAGCTCCGTAATAAACTTCGTTTTGCGGGAGAATTACGAGCAAGTGAATCAATTAATTTATAGTGAAAGCTACATAAGATTACAGAGTCCTTGATACAGGAATTTCTGTCCAGTTCAAGTAAGATTAATATAGTTTATTTAATATAAAAGACATAATAAATTTGTAAATAGTTGAAATTCATATCACTGATAAAGTTCCAAGGTCCGACGGGTTGACCGGCCGAGGATTTTTTGCGCGGTGTGATAGCGATAAGACTAAACAATAAGGTAAAATCGAACATCACAGTCATTTTTTTTGCGACTAGGCAAATTTGTCAATCAGAGACGGATCTAAGAAGTTTTTCATATCCATAAGAATTTAATATTAATAATTAAAATGAGCGAAGACGAAAACATCAGAAAGAGCACAGAACGAAAAACGTACGTAAATATAACGAATAAAACCATTGTGATAATGTATTCGGACATCAATTTTCAACCGATGCTCGAGATCATTGAATCAATGTATTATTATTGATTGCTTGATGTTCAAGTGATTATATCAAACCCGAGAAGCATTAATTTCATCACCTGGATTTCAGAACAAAGTACATTCTACTAATGACCACTGTGTATCAGTCAATCAACATCCAGCATGATATTAATGTTTTCTGTACATCAACCGATCATCTGCAGTCATTGAATTAAGGAACTCAGGACATTGACTCAATCACCGATACATTAATTCTAAGCCTTGCGCACAATGACTTTCGAACATCGTTCAATGTTCGACGAAGACGTTAATATAATGTAAAAACACATCGATCTGAGCCTACAGGTTGCACCTTTTGTTTTCCTAAATAAAATAGACTAGACTTATATATATATATATATATATATATATATATATATATATATATATATATATATATATATATACATATATATATATATATATATATATATATATATATATATTATATATATATATTATATATATATTATATATATATATATATATATATATATGTATATATATATATATATATATATATGTATATATATATATATATATATATATATATATATACATATTTGCAATTATATAGTGACAGGTATATAATTGCAAATAGGGAAAAAATGTCTATATATTATTGCTAATGATGCTCCAAGCAATTATGATGGCACTGTCGAACGAGTTCGTTCCAAAGATAACTACAAACAGACACAAAAGATTCATTGAATTGGAATAATACAATTTATTCTTCAAATATTGACATAAGATGTGTGTTTTACTGTATACAATTCCTGGATTGAGGTTTAAAAAAAAGAATTCAATAAACGACCAAAACATAATACTTTCTGGAGAAAAACTCAAATTGGAAACATAAATAATATTTGAACAACTATTAACAGCTTTTATAACATTGAAAAACTTATATCTAATTCCATCGAAGTATGTATACTCTATTTGAATTTTTGTTATATCTTCACCAATTGCGAACACAAAAGATTGAATTGAAGTTTTCTTCGAATTCAAAAAGTATATCCATTCTTCAATTTCTTGTGGTGTTTTTGCAAGATATAAAAATGAGTGTTGTAGGTGAAAATTTTTTATTATGCATTTTTCCAGTAATATCTTTCTTTACAACTTTGTTGGTGGCTGCCTCATCTCGCCCATCTGAAAATAAAAATATATTATGATCGAAAATGAAAAAGGTGAATTCCAGATTTTAGAAAACTGGTTTTCTTTTTCATTGGGACTCTTCTTTTTAATGAAATAAGTATGTTATGAACTTTAAATATGATGTTCACGAAATATGTATCAAATTATTCTGAAGCTGTCATTTGATTTCATAACAAATGAAAAAAGTGTTCTCTTTCAACCCTGTGAGTAAAACAACCATCTGACATAGAATAACATCAATAATATCAAGCTCTTTTTGAACTACTAACATTAGCATCACGGGGTGAACACCATTCACTGAAATATACAATCTACACATCAGATACTTAGTTTCCTCGATCTTTTTTTGATTTCCAATGGGCCTAGTAAAAACTCAATCGCCTTGTCTTTGACATTGCCATTGAACAGAAATGCAATGATTTTGGAACTTCTTTTTCACAGTTTTTGAGAAAAAAATTATCATTTTCGTTCTTCATAGTTGAGCCCATATCAATCTAGAAGTAAAGTTATAATAGTTAGTTGCAACTATAGCTATATTATATTGAATGTTATAGGTAATACATGAAATTATACAAGATTATATTAAAAATCATGAAAAATATACTAGTTGACCATGTATTATTTAATATATTACATAAAGAGAACGAGGAAAATTCTTCAATAGTTTTTAAAAAAACATACCTACGCCGCAGTTGCAAAGTAGACATCTTATGTCAGAAAGTTTGTATTCTAGAGACGGGTTTCTGCATTTTCGATCTCTGCGGTGAATTGTTGGTTTCCAATATCTTTGGTGGAGGGCGCTCTGGGTTGTTATACAGATAGTTGTCCAACCATGTTTTATATTGGGGAAAAGTATATACTGAATATATATGAAGGCGCTTGGCATATTTCGATTTCTACTTCAGATCCAGATCACACTTACAAGTATGGTCACAACCTGCAATAAATGATTATTTTTCAAGATGATGTTGAAATAGTGTAGACCGTCAAATTTTAGTAAATAGTAGATTTTTTGTAAATACAATTTTCTTTTCAGTAATTTATTGAATTTACAAGAGTATTTAGCAAAACAATGTATGAGCAAGTTCCATTATTGAGCATATCTATTTGTTATAGCAAAATTCATAGTAGTTCGCGAAATAATATAAAAATTGTTCAAAATGCAATATATTTATATATTTTCACTATAAGTGCTCGAAACACGCCATGTTTTCATTCTTTCGTCTCTTTCAACACTGTTCAGTGTCACTACTTATTTTTTTGAGATTTTATTCTGGCAAAAAATATTTT
This sequence comes from Cynegetis impunctata, assembly GCA_030704885.1. Classification (NCBI taxonomy): domain Eukaryota; kingdom Metazoa; phylum Arthropoda; class Insecta; order Coleoptera; family Coccinellidae; genus Cynegetis; species Cynegetis impunctata. The sequence continues at coordinate 1,185,475 of JARQZK010002177.1, read as the reverse complement.
CGTAACTTCTATTCAAATGTTATAAAAAACTAACAAGATTAAAAAAATACAGTTACTGTACTTACCACCTTCTAAAGAAACTGCTTCCACAAAAATTTACTTATACACAAATAACACTTCACCGTTTGGCTGTTAGCGTTAGATAGATACTCGTATAGCGAATTAGGCGGAAATTTGGCATATTTACGTTGACACGGTGGGGGTGCAGCCAGAAATTCATCAATCCATGATTCTTTAAGCATTGTCCCAATGCTCTCGGACATTGACCGAATGACCGAAATACATTAGGTGATAAACGCAGAGCATTGCTATGATGAACTATACATAGGTTAATGTTTTCAATCATTAATGTTAGGCCTATTGAACATAGCTTTATTAAAAGAGGGATTATGACAATGCGTCGTGATGATTAAAGGTACATAGTATTGATCACTATGTAGTCATTATCTTGATGTATTTTTCACATTGCTCTGATGAAAATAACATTATAAAGATAATTTTTTTCATTAGATTCATGATTCAATTACATTATCATAATGACATAGATTTCATTATAACAACAAAATCGTTGATTGATCAATCACAGAAATTCATTATTATCAATAAATTTTGGACATTGTCCTAATGAAAAATACGTTATGATAATGAATATGCGGTCAATCATTGGCAGTGATTGATATCAGGCTCATTATTATTTTCTGTGAGGAAAAGCGATAAGGAGGATGATTGGGACACAGAAGAAGAAGCTTTTAGGAGAAACAAAAAGACAGGAAGATCACCGGTTAATAAGTCAAAGAAGTTAGAAGAAAACTTAGAGAAAATGATGTTAATGATGAAAGACATGGGAGAAAAAATGAGCGAAATGTCCACAGAGATCAAGAAAACACGAGAGGAGCAGAGAGAATACAGGGAAGAAATAAAACAACTCAGGACAGAAAACCAAAAATTAACCGAAGACAACGGAAAGATGAAGAAAATGATAATAGGCATGGAAGATAGACTGGAACAGTTAGAAAATGAGAAAAGGAGAAATAATGTGATCGTACAAGGCTTGAAAATAGAACCGGGCAATTCTAAAGAACTAAAGTATGACATGGAAGCTTTCACGAAAAGAGAACTGCATATTGACATCGTAGTGGAAAGCGCAATAAAGTTGGGAATTAGGACCTGTCTAGTAAGGCTAACAAACCAAGAAGATAAGAGAAAAGTAATGCTGAACAAAAGTAAGTTGAGATTAATAAACGAACAAAGATTATTCATCGAAGATGACTTATCAAAAAAGGATAGGCAAATACAAAAACAGATTAGATTCAGAGCAAAAGAAGAGAGAGAAAAAGGAAAAAGTGTAAAAATCGGGTTCAAGAAAATATTTATTGAAAGGGAAGAGTGGAAATGGAGTGCGGAAGATGAGAAACTGCAAATAAGGAAAAAAGATAAAAATGCAAAAAACTAATAGCTGCCGCCACAACTAGTAAAGAAGGAGAAGGCAAAATATACCAGGCAACGAACAAGGAAAAGAAAATGGATCTACGAAAAGAAAAAAAAGATGTAATGGATGAAATTAAGGGGCAAACAGCTTCAGCAAAGCACAAAAGAAAGGAAGTTGAGGGGTCACTGAAAAATCTAATACAGGAAGAAAAAAAAAAAGTACAAGGTCAATATTTTAGCAATTCAAGAAACCAAACAAGAAGAGGAATTCATAACCGAAATAGACAACCATATTTTTTTTAATAGTGAAGGAGCAACACGGTTGCTTGGAACAGGATTCATAATATCCAAAGAAGAGGCAATAATGGTGAAAACATTTAAGGCAATATCAGAGCGCATGTGCTATATACAAGTTAATATAGGAAAAGAAAATATGAGCATTTTGAACATACACGCACCATGTGAAGGTGAGGAAGATGAAGTTAAGGAATAATATTATGAAGAAATGGAAAAAATGTTTTCTATGATACCTAAGAAAGACATCAAAGTAGTGATGCTAATGCAAAAATAGGTAAGGAGGATATGTACAAACCAATAATTGGAAACTATAGCAAACACAAAGAGACAAATGATAATGGGAAAAGACTGATAAACTTTGCAGCGGAGATGGGACTAGTCGTTGCTAGTACAAAATTCGAACATAAAGAAATTCATTAGGGAACATGGTTAGCGCCAAACGGTAAGTACACTAACCAAATTGATCATTTTCTGGTGCAAAACCAGTCAATGAAAATGATAAAGAACGTTCGTAGCTATAGGGGAGCAGATGTAGATAGCGATCATTTTTTAGTTTTAGCAAAGATAACGCAAAGCCAACTAATAAGTAAGAAACGGAAAAGCATACATAGCAATAAAATACAAGTAGGAATCCTCATAGAAAATGAAACAATCAAAGGAAGATATGAAGAAGAAATAAGTAGAAATCTAACACAAGAACAGAAGCAGAACATAAACGATGAATTGAAACAAATCGAGGATACTATAAGGAATGTAGCACACAAAATAATCCCACAAAGAACGAAAACAAGAAAGAGCGATTGGTTCGATGAAGAATGTAAAGTAGAAATGGAAAAGAGAAAACAATCAAAACAGAAAATGTTACAAACAGGTGAAGATAAAGACAAAAGACAGTACGAAGAGCAAAGAAGAGTAACAAAAAGGATATGTAGAGCAAAAAAAGACAGTACATGGAAAACATAATAAAAAGTATAGAAGAAAGATATAAGAACAAGGAAATGAAGAATTTTTATCAAAAAGTCAAGAAAAATAAAGAGAAAGGACAACAGCGACTTATATATGTTAAAAACAAACAAGGTAATATGATAACTGATGAAGAAGGAACGCTTCAAAGATGGAAAGAGTACTTTGAAGAAACATTGAATACGGAAAATGAGAGAGAGCAGACAGAGGACATAGCAATTATAACTATGCCAAACGAATAAAGAATAAAGCCACTAACGATAGATGAGGTCGCTGAGATGATCCAAAAACAAAAAAATGGCAAGTCCCTCGGGGAAAACGAAATAAGGCCGGAACTTATAAAATATGGAGGTGACGCACTAGTGAAAAAAATTTACGAGTTGATGGAAAAAATATGGGAACAAGAGATAATGCCAGAATCGTGGGAAACTGCGGTACTGGTACCAATCTACAAGAAGGGGAAAAAAGACGAATGTACTAATTATAGAGGGATTGCATTATTGGATACTGTGTACAAAATAATGGCAAAGGGTATAGAATTGAGGCTGAAAGAATACGGAGAAAATCTCTTCGGAGATTATAAATCGGGCTTTAGAGTGGGAAGATCAGTGATGGACCATATATTCACTTTGAAGTAGACGCAAAGAATGGGTTACGAATATGAGATACCAATTAATGCCATTTTTATTGATTTCAAAAAGGCTTACGATACTGTTGAAAGAGGGAATCTATACAATATCATGAATGACCTCAATATACCTAAGAAACTAATAAACCTCACCAAGATGACACTCGAGAATACAAGAACGAAAATAAAAATCAACCAAAAAACCTCAGACAGCTTTGAGACAAATACCGGACTGAAACAAGGGGATCCGCTGTCCACTACGCTGTTCAATATAGTACTGGAATGGATAATAAGAAGAAGCGGAATAAACAGAAGTGGGACACTAAAAACAAAAACAGTACAGCTGCTAGCGTATGCAGACGATGTTGTATTACTGTCAACTTCAGTGGATGAACTAAAGAGTGCTTGTATAGCTTTAATAGAAGCAGCAGAGGTAGTGAACCTGAGAGTTAACAAAGAAAAATCAAAATATATGATAATGACAACACCACAGAGGAAAGGAACAATGAAAAATTTAATAGTACAGCTGAAAGGACAGAGGACAGTGGATTTTGAGCAGGTTCAAAGTTATGTCTATCTGGGTACGGTTATCGTTGATGATGGCGATGAGGAGAGGAATATAGAGGCGAGATTAATGAAAGGAAGTAAACAAGCAGGAACACTAAATAAAATAATAAGATCAAATAATATATCAAGAAAAACAAAGTTACAACTTTATAAATCAGTGATAAGACCGACGGCTCTCTACGGGAGTGAAACATGGATATTGAATAAGAAAGAAGAAACTAAAATAGACATATGGGAGAGAAAACTTCTAAGGAGGATATTAGGAGGGAAAAAGGAGGAAGGAGTGTGGATCAGAAGAACGAACCAGGAAATAAAGAATCTGTTTGGAGAAGAAGAAATGAGCAAGAACATAAGATCGAGAAGACTGGGATGGCTAGGCCACATACAACGGATGCCCGAGTCCAGAATGACAAGAAAAATGATAGATATAGATCTGGCAGGATCACGGAAAAGGGGAAGACCGAAGAAAAGATGGTATACTGAGGCGCAAGGAGATCTAAGGAAGAGAGGAATTCAGGACTGGAAGACAAAAGCAAAGGACAGGAAGGCGTGGAAGAACATCATCACCAAGCTATGGGCCTAAATGGCCTGTGTGTAGCACATTATATATATATATATATATATATATATATATATATATATATATATATATATATATATATATATATATATATATATATATATATATGTATGTATGTACAGCGTGTATAATGAAGATAATGGTACGTTGGGAAACACATAGGATGAAGCTGATTAGAAAAGTGCATTTCAGCAGTATAAACTTTTTTAGCCGTTTCCAATTTTTTGTCAAACATTTCTTGTTTTTCTTGGTTTTTGAGAATTTGTACACCTACAGCTACTACAGATTGAGTTAGAAAAATTAAATTTGGTAGTAACCTTCGTGGTTTTCATGTATATCAGTGAACCGCCACGACTTATATTCAATGTAGAGATTCCATACTTTTTGTGGTTTTCAAGGTTTTCCTCACGTCCTCAACTTGAATTAGGGGACTTAAAAATTTGTGTTTAAAGGAGAAAAAAGTTAAGATATGACTTTAGTGACCAGCTATGCTATATATATTTTTTATTAATAGATCTTAAGTCCATCTATGTTCTATTGAACGATGTTACTATCTATGTGTCCAAAAACTCAATGAATTGAACAGAAATTTAAATTTCACTTACATTATGATGCGATTTGAACTAGGAATGATCCTCATAATCTAGTCATTGTAATTTTTGATATAACGATTTCTCGTCACATTTTCCTAAAATTATTCCTTAAATTCCTTGAAGCTAATTCAGTTAAGGTTAACCTTTCGCGGCTGGCGCTCATACCTGGGACGTGAGGACTGGCACGCGGATTGACAGTCCGCATGTTTGTTTTTTAAACTGTACAATATAGATTAGATTTAACCACGAAAATATAATCAACATTTTATCAACATCAATTTTATTCAGAAGAGAACTAAATACAGCATCTTCTACATTCGAAAAAATAATATCAAATTAATTTACACATACCTATTTGCAATATCATAATATAGATCAAATTATTTTAATCCAAAACAAAGTATTTATTATACAAAAATCTGATACATACAATCTAAATAGTCTATTCTTTTATATCTGTTCGAAAAAATGTTCTTCAAAGCACTCAGAGCAAGTATATACAGAGTGTTCTCCACATATAAATTTTTTACATTTTCGGCATTTAAACCGTGTAGGCCTGTTCTTTTTTCTATCACAAAAGGCACATCGGCCTCTCGTAATTTCCGGATCTGGTTGTGCTGGTTCTGTAGTATCCATTTGAACAATCTCTTTCATTCTAGCTGACATAATTCTTGAAATATTTTTTGTAGAAGCACGGACTCTGAGATGCTGTTCCAACAAGGCGAACGATAAGTCATATAAAAATCTTCTTCGTTGTAAACGAATTTCAGGATTATTACAGTGATACAAAACCATTGCGTTTATGCCAGCTATATTCAACAGGGCATAAAAGATGACCACAGGCCATCGTCGTGTATTTCGTGCACAGTCGTAAGTGGCGCATAATTTGTCCACAGTATCTACTCCTCCTTTAGTAGAATTATAATCAAGTATTATTTCTGGCTTACCTGAATTTTAATCAATTTTATCGTCTTGATGTAAGCTAGAGAGAAGTAAAACATTTTTATTTTTCTTCGGAATATACGATCCCAGGGTAATATTCTGATGAAAAGCAAACATACTTGAGCCAATGGGTCTTCCTTGAGGTTTCGAAAATTCAGGCGGTAACTGTCGCTTATTGCTGCGACATGTACCCAAAAATGTAAGATTGTAATCTTTTTTCAAATCCTGAATTAACTGCAGGCTTGTAAACCAATTGTCGCAAGTCAGGTTTCGCTTAGTTCCTCGTATGGGCTCACATAATCTCTTCACCACTTCAGATGGAGAATTGTTCACAAAATAGGGACCTTGAGGCTGTTGTCCCAGATAAACCTCTAAGTTACAAGTATAAAATGTCTTGCTATCTGCAAGTGCAAAAATTTTTATGCCGTATTTATTTGGCTTGTACTGCCTGAAACTGCACCTTCCCCGAAATGCCTCTAATTTTTCGTCGATTGTGACGTATTCGAAGGGCGTGTAAGCGTTCTTGCAGTTGGAGACAAATAGCTCAAACAGTTCTCGAATTGGACATAATTTATCCAATTGTTTTCTTTCCTCTCGTGAATCCAAATCATCAAATCGTATATGTTGCACTAAAAATTTTAATCTGTACATGGACATTGTCATTCGGAAGAGCTCAACTCCTGTGCCATTACTGTTCCAAAGTTCATCCATATTTACTCTACTACTTTTCAGCACTCCTCCCAAATATAATAATCCTATAAGAGCACGAATTTCTGTGCAGTCAGTTTCCTTGGCATTTCTCTCACGACTATAATTTAGTTGCAATTTTCTAATGCGTTTGTTTGTCGCCTCAACAATGATATTTATCATGGTGTCATTGAAAAAATGTTGCCAAATTTCTAGCAGACTTTTTAAATTTTTCGTATTTTGTTTGGCACCTGGCAAATGACTAAGTATATTCTCCGAGCGCGTTCTTACATTTTTTAGCGGTATATGCTTCTGCCATTTGGTAGTTCCATATCTGCCAAGAAAGTAAGGTCCATCAATTAGGTTTTCAACTTCTTCATAACCAAACTCCTGCTCTGTATCACTACCATCGAGTCTTTCTTCTAAATTATCTTCTTCTCCTTCATCCTCCTCGTCATCAAATATAATATCTTCAGTTTCATCATCTAGTAGAACTTCTTCCATCAAACGATGCAAACGCTCCTGCTCTTTTTCATAAGAACACATTCTGAATCGTTAAACCAAATAGGTGACACTAGAGCTGGCACGCGGACTCTTGCTCCGCAAGCACTTATAACTTTCCAACGATTGTCACAATGCAACTGATATTTTATCCCAACTGAGATATTACTAGTGTGTGAAGATATGGAAGGGGGCGAAACAAACAAATGGGCGGTTCCGAAAAAACTGAGTAGTTAAGATCAGCATACGTTAATTCTCGCAAAGAATCCCAAACTCTTGACCAATAAAAGCATAGCTGGAGGATTGAAAGACGGTTATCTCTTTCTAGTCTTCATGTCAGTCAAATGTCAATAAATTCTTTCCCGCTCTGATGTGCTAAGATATTTGATATTTTGGTTATAGAAATTAATACTGAAATTATTATTTATTATTCAGAGACTCAGAGTTTTTGAATTTGTATTTTTAAGTGATCCACGGATTGTGAAATTCAGTTTTTTCTGAGATATTCCAATCTACTTGAACAAGCAATTTTGATTGCTAAATTTCCAGAACATCAAACATGGACCAGCAAAAGTGAGTTCAAAGTTTAACGTCTAATTCATTTGCTTGTATTTCATTTGTTTCTAGTGAACACCTCATTTGTAACTTATGTGGGAAATTTTTTTCCAGTGTGTCGAACAAAAACCGGCACCTGAAAAAGATGCATGATCAACAACCATCAGAAGGAAGAATAACAAAGCATGTTGAATGCCCGCTTTGTTCTGATGAGGATAAGATGTCATTCGGATG